>JADRCH010000131.1:16229-161131 GCA_019843965.1 Rhynchomys soricoides | reverse complement strand
CCCCCCCCCGTGTGTGTGTGTGTGTGTGTGTGTGTGTGTGTGTGCTGTTCTCTTAAGTCCTCTCTTTCCTTTCTGTTCTCATGAGAGTTGAACATATCCTACCTCTGACTCATTCTGTCAAATCATTCTCTGCTCAGTTTCTTTACTCCTCAATTAAGCATCACTTTCAAACATGGCTTCTTCCTTCTACAAACTAACTTTATCTTCATTATTTGGCATTAAAGCTGTGTACAAAGGATGTGTCTGTATTACAGCCAGAGGGATTAAAGTGTGTCTTTTCATCGGGATCACATAGACCTAATGGGTCTTTGAATGTGATCCCTTGCCAGAGCAGCCATGTTGCTGGATTAAAATTCCTCTACCTCATGAACAAATCACACATTAAAAGCCCTACCCCCTAACATGTTACCATATTTATATAAATTTAGGGGGATACAAACATTTAGCCCACACTAGTCTCCCCAACTGACCTCTCCCTTCACTGCTTTTACCACACAACTTCTGTATGTACAACCTTAGCTCAGAAAGAAGGATTTTTTTTTTTTGTACATGCATGCAGTTTGCTCAACTCAGTTATATACACTAAATTTAGTAGCTGTTATTCTGGTTCCTGAAATGCAAAATACGCCAGCCTTTCACTTACAGAAAACACGCAGAATTTTCTTTTCCATCTTTGATATGCTACATTGTCTGAATGGAGGCAGGAGGAAAGTGTACTGTTTTCATTGGTGTTTTCATTGTAAGCTTTCTCAAATCCCTTGCAGAATAATTAACATCTAATTAAATAATTCCTTTTATAAGACAAAACAAATACTTTTGTTTTCCAAAGGAGGGAACTATTATATAGTAATATTAACAGCTTTCCCGACAATCAAGATTATTTAACTAGAGGAGGCTAAATGGAGTTCCAAAAGAGATTTCACAAGCCTAACACAAAAAAACAAAAGCTCACTTATGTTTTTAAATAAACTTTTCAGATATTAATATAAACATAAGTAAAAAGAACTCTATGCATATTATTTTCTTGTTTGTATGTGTTTATATCATTCTCGAGACTATTCAAGTTAAAACATGAACCACTTCTTATCTTTTATCTTCTTATCTCCTAGACTAGAAACATCCTCGTTTTTAAAAGAAAATATTGCTTTTAAACAGGATAAACCTACAAAACATAGAACCTCTTCTTACTAGGCTAAAGCAGAAAGTTAATTGTTGTATATTAGACAAATTACAGAATAAAAGGGCATAGAACCCATCTTTAGACTGTGCTTCTGAATTGGTGTGGAGCCTACAAGGCATATGCCATTACTGCTGCCAGTATTGCTGCTGAGGATCCACTACTGCTATTGAGGACGAAATGCAGATTAGTCAACTAGATAAACAGCTGACCAGAGGGGGTTTGCCAACTTAGGAAATGTTGTCTTTGGGGCTGCAGAGATGGCTCAGAACTTAAGAGCACTGGCTGCTCTTCTAGAGGTCCTGAGTTCAATTCCTAGCAACCACATGGTGGCTCATAAACATCTATAATGAGATCTGGTGGCCTCTTCTGACCTTCAGGCATAAATGTATATATACATGCAAGCAGAATGCTGCATACATAATAAACAACAAACAAACAAATAAATCTTTAAAAAAAGAAAGAAAGAAAGAAATGTTGTCTCTGCTCCTGCATAAAAATGTCAACTAGAGCTGTGAGATGGAACCTCAGTTCAAATCTCTAGTAGCTATGTAAAAATCAGACTTGTGTGGTATGTACTCACTAATAATTAGATATTAGCCAAAAAGTACAGAATACCCAGAACTGAAGAAGGTTAACAAGCTGAAGATCCCAAGTAAGGATGCCTCTTGGGAAAGAGAAGAAAGCAATCATGGGGGGGGGGGGGAAGAAGGGGGGGGGGGACGGGGGGGGGAGGGGACAAGGAGGTGAAGAGGGAACATAATTAGTATGGGGGGACAGGACTGAAGCCCTGAGAGCCAGCAGAAAGAATGGAAACAGGCAACCTCAAGAGGTAAGGGAGGTGGGGGGGGGGGACCCTCTAGAATGTACTAAAGACCTGGGAGGTAAGAGATTCTCAGGATTCAAAGGGAGAGACTTTGGATGAAGTGTTCTAGAGTGGGTTGGGGGAACTTGTAGAGTCCACCTCCAGTGGAGGGACAGGACATCAAGTGGGGGGATGGGGTTGCCATCCCATAGTCAAAAGCTCTGACCCAGAATTGTTCCTGACTGAAGGAACTGCAGAGACAAAAATGGAGAATAGGGTGAGAGAAAGAGGTCCAAATGACAGGTCCAAATTGAGATCCAGCTCAAGGGGAGCCCAGGGGCCTGACACTGTTACTGATGCTGTGGTATGCTTGCAGACAGGAACCTAGCATGGCTACCCTCTGGAGGTCCAACAAGCAGCTGAAAGAGTCAGATGCAGATACTAGCACCCAACCAATGGACAGAAGCCAGGACCCCCTATGGTTGAATTGGGGAAAGGCTGGAAGAAGCTGAGGAGGAGGATGGCCTCATAGGAAAACCAGGTCAACTGACCTCTCAGACACTGAACCACCAACCAGGCAACACACACCAACTGATATGAGGCCCCTGACACATAGTAGAGGACTGCCTGGTATGATCTCAGTGAGAGAAGATGCACCTAACCCTGGAGAAAACTGAGGCCCCAGGGAGTGAGGAGGTCTGATGTGGTGGGGGTGGGGGTGGGGTGGGGACATCTTGAAAACAGTTCGGGGGGGGGGGGGGGAGGTATGGGATCGGGAGTAGTTGAGGGGCAGACCGAGAGGGGGATGAAGACTGGACTGTAAAAAAAAAAAGGATTAAAGAATAATAAGAAATAAAAAATAAATAAAAATAATAAAATAAATTTTAAAAAATAAGACATGGATGTACACATCTGTAACTTAAGTGTTGGAAGATAGAGACAGATTCCAGGAACCTTGCTGACCTGCTACTCTAGCCAGAAAGTTGAGCTTCAGGTCAGTGAGAGGATCCCCCTACAATAAAATAGAGAATAATAGAGAAAAAGATTTCATGTCCTTCTTCCACTCAACGCAGGTAAACAGGCATAGACATTTGCAACACACATGCTCACATACACCATACACATATATACATTTTGTAAAATGCCAGTTAATAAAATTGATATCTTGCACTCGACCAGTCTGTTCAGGTTCCAGCTTCTATGCTAAAATACTGCCTCATCCAAGAAACAAGAAATAAATAACAAAATATTCACATCTTTGACTCTAGTCCAGTCAGCTACATAAGGGGCTAATATCTAAAATTCATAATAGAATTCTATCAATAAAATTCCAAGAAACTAATTTTTTTAAATGAGCAAGGTGTTGTATATTTCTTCAAAAACATAAAAATAGTCTTCAAATATATAAAAAGATGTTTTCTGTGCAATGTAGCTCACCTCTTTAATCCCAGTACTTGGGAGGGAGAGGTAGGTGGTTCTCTGAGTTCCAGGCCAGACTAGTCTACAAAGCAAGTTCCAGGACAGCCAGGGCTACACAGAGAAGCCCTGTCTTGAAAAACAAACAAACAAACAAACAAGATGTTAAACTTCATGATCATGAGAATGCAAGTAAAAAATCATAGCATGATACTGCCTTATGTGTTTAAGTTGATTATTAAAAAGGTGTTGGTAAAGACCTAAGGAATTTGGAACCCCTGTATATTGTTGGTAAACTATAAATGGTACATCCACTGTGAAAGACAGTAGAAAATGTCAGTATGCCCCAATGACTAAAGATAGTATGACCCAGTGACTAAGAACAGAACCAACCTGTTACCAAACAGTCTCACACATAAGTAAATATCCAGTAGAATTTAAGTATCTTTAAGGGATTCTTATATTTCCATGGCCATTGCAGCCATGTCCATCAATAGGCAAACCTAAACAAAAATAAGATAGTTATATTGTTATAATATGGGGCCTTGAATGTCCCCTTATTGATCAAATTTTAAAAACTTGGAATCTGTTGGATCTGTGGGAGTTTATTCTTGAATACACACTAAGACTTCTGCTCCAGCTGGGCATGGTGGTTCATGCATTTAGTCTCAGCACTCAGCAGGCAAAGGCAGGTGGATCTCTGTGAGTTCCAGACAGCCTGGTCTACAAAGCAGTTTCAAGAAAGCCAGGGCTACACAGAGAAACCCTGTCTCAAAACAAACAAACAAAAAAGACTTCTGCTTCTTCTGCCTTGTGATGAGCAGCTTCTTTTGTCATTTTCTTATCTATCATGCACTGCTTTTCCAAATATCCTGGATCAACAGGGTCAACACCAGTGTAAAACTCTCATGAATTATTGAACAAAAAACCCTTTTTCTCGTTATCTCACACTGGCTGTCACAGTAACAGAAAGCAGATAGTACATACCTAGAATAGTGTTTTTCCAGTCTCTATAAAGATATGAAATCTTGGTCCTGGGGATGTTACTTAGTTAGTAGGGTGCTTACTTATCCATACATGGAGCCCTGGTTTCAATCCCTAGTACTGCATAAACCTGACACTGCAATGTATACCTGTATCCCAGCACTTGGGAGATAGAGGCAGGAGATAGAGGAAGTTCAAAGTCATTCTTCACTATATAGGAAGTGTGAGACCAATCCCATCATTATGAATCAATCTCTCTCTCTCTCTCTCTCTCTCTCTCTCTCTCTCTCTCTCTCTCTCCCTCTCCCTCTCCCTCTTCTCTTTTCATCTCTTCTCGCTCTTACACACCAAAAAATAAAAAAGAAATTCTGACATATGTGACTGGTATATACACAAAGGACACTGGCAAAACAAGCCAATTACAGAATTATAAACACTGTATCAATTCCAATTATTTACAATACGTAAAAATGATAAAACTCATAGAAGTGAATAATAAAACAGAAGTTGCCAGGGTCTTGATGGGGAGAGGAAATGAGAATGTAGTCGGTGGCTATAAATGATATGTTATGCAAGATAAATATGTTCTAAAGATCCTCTTTAAGACATAGAGCCTACAGTTAGTGAGGATGAGTAATGAACTTAAAGTAGCATCTCTGGCAGTCTTAAAAATTCATGCTGTAAAAAGGAAGAAGGCATAAACTAATAAATATATGATGATGGCTTCACAGGTATTTGCATATATACAATTTATTCAATTATATGTTAAATCAATGTGTTAGTTTTTCAAAAGATTACAATCTAATAATGATATATAATTGGTGAAATTGAAGACAAATATTAGATAATTTTCAAGGAAAAATTTGTAGCATTGGACTATAAAAGTAGACAATTAAAAGGAAAAAGTGAAGTAAAATATTTGCGTATGAAAGTAATGATTATGTTTTCTTTTCAATAATCAAAGAAGATAGGTTATTCCTCATTCTAATGCAATACTATAATAGTTCATCTGTAATTCTATCATGGGAGAACTTTCTGTTCCTTTGTGAATCTAGTTTGGATTATGAAGAAGCATCTCACATTGTTTAGCAGCCATTTGAGGTTCTTTTCTCAGATAAAGTTAATACATCTTCAACAGTCCTTTGAAATTTATTTTTAATAGAAAAGGATTCTCATCTGAAGCATTTCAATTGTTCTGTTTGTTTATTTGTTTTAGTAATGTTCAAATATGATATCCAAAATAAAAATTCTTGTTTGTGTAAATTAAACCTTCAAAACAATTATTGTTTTTAATTTCTTTTTATGATTATTTAAGGTTTTGTTGTTGATGATGATGGTGGTGGTGGTGGTGACTTAAACGTTTTTCAAAAAACTAGTTCTTAAAACCTGAACATATTAGAATTGTTTACAAATGGGAGTTTCTCACTAAATCGGCTAGAGTTCTGTGATGATGTCTCAGAAGTTTCACTCCCAAGTCACCACAAACCTGCAAATTTTATAATACATTCTAAAGTGTTAAGACTCCACAAGGCAAGTGTCAATCGATATGATCCTTTCAGATAAAATAACAGAGCTCAGTCAAGTATTAGGAGTTTGAGACATTGAGGTGCTATTTCCATATAGTATATAAAATTAATCTAAGCCCCCAAAGAGCTCAAAGCAGAGTTCCTATGACGTTTTCACCTGGCTCTGATCCCTATTGCTACACAAAAACTACAAGCAACTAAAGAATGCTAAAAGCAGGAGAAATAATTTTCCACTTGGAAGAACACAACATTTGGTTATCCAATAGTCAACCCTGAAAACATATACATATAAGTAATATTACACAGGCTGAGCAGGTTGTTCTTAAGTATTTAGAAATACATAACAATACACAAACAGTCATGTAACAACAATTAAATAAAAAGAAGTGATGAATGTTTAAAAAAAGAGGGAAAGAAGGTAGTACATAGGATGGCTTGGAAGGAGTAAAAAGAATGGGAATGGTGCAATTACATTATGATCTCAAAAATTAACAATGTTATTTTAAAAAATTATCTGAACATCTAATAAAAATTAACTCAAAATCAAATGCATAATTAATCTGGCATGTTTTGGACAGCCCAGACCTTGTAGCCTTGGTTCTGAAGCAATAAATATGCCCTTTGCATTACACATACTATTATGCCACACAATACCAATGAATAAAATTCCACTTGAGACACCTGAACTCATATCTTGGTTATATGTTAAGAATTGCAGTAATTTACTTACAATGTACTTACAATGTTTTCTGCTCTTACAGAAACAAAATGTCTAAATTATGAAAAGCAAAGCTTTTTAGTATTTTCTCACCAGTTCTATTCAGTATGTAATATCAATAGTATATCATTTAATTATATTGTGTCAGAATGTTTGATTTTTAAAATTCCTGTTCTAGATTCTGATTTGAGTTGCCTTCTTCTTCTTCATCTTCCTCTTCGTCTTCCTCTTCTTCTTCCTCCTCTTCCTCTTCCTCCTCCTCCTCCTCCTTCTTTTTTGCCATTAAATGAATATGTATGTAGGATTAGAACTGCATTTCCACTAATTTCTCAAATGATCTTGAATATACTTCTATCATTTGTATCATGTAGCTATGTGAAGCAGCTTTCTCAGCACTGACATTCATTAAATCAAAATTTTACTCAACTCTAAAAAATGTTGAAGAAATAGTTGCTTGTTAATTATTTTAAAAAGAAGAAAAGGACCACAGGGGTAGACAGAAGAAAAACCCTACATAAAGACAGAAGTGAAGATTGAGATGAGGATAAACTAAGTCAAGCACCACAGTCTCTGCAGTCAGCCTCTGGGACTGTGAGACAGGAATGTCTGTCATTTTAAGCTTGTGGTAACCTGTTCCAGCATCTGGTTATTTTTTTAAATTACATCCTGACCATCCTCCTCCACTGCTTCCCATTCACTCCTCCTCAATTTCCCTTTAGAAAAAGGAAGGCCTTCCAGGGATATCAACCAAATTGGAGGAACATCTGGAATTGGGGGAACAGATGGATATAATTCTTGGGGGGGTTCTTGTGCCCCTTTTGCTCCCAAATAACTGCAGAGAATTTCTATGCCCACTCTAGACCATTTTAACTCCTGAATAAAGACACAGGGACTTGGTATTTTTATAAACAAGGTGCACACACTAAGCTGGGCAAGTTCTGAGCTATTCTAACCTGACTAGGCTGCTAATACCCAGCCGAATGTTCCATTACTTGTCATCTGGTCTTGGCTTGGCTTGCTTTGATCCATGTGTCCTCATGGCTGTTCTCTCATCACCATCTCATGGAAAATCCTCCTACTCTTTCCACATGGTTTCTACACACCTTCTCTCTGTAGTCCTTCTCTCGCCTCTCATCTCCTCTGGGACCCTCTGACTGGGATCTGAAGTCTCACCCTATCTCTTCTGTCCAGTTAATTGGCTGATTGACTCTTTTATTAACCAATCAGAAATGATGAAAACAATTTTTATATATCCTTAAGACCTGACAAGCTTGATTATGCCATTGTCCAGAGTATAACCAGATATCTGGACATAGAAATCAGCATCTGAATACACAGTGCACAAAACCATCTTCCAACAGGATAGGACAATTTGGGGGCAAGGCAGAAACCCAGAGCATTGGAAATGCCCAGGTACTTGTGAGGGTGACCCTAGATAAAACCCCTAGTAATGGGGGATACAGATCATGAACCAGCCATCTTTTATTATAGATAAGACTTCTGGTGGAGTGTTTGGGACACCAGCCTAGCCACAAAACCTTCGACTTACAATTTGTCCTGCCAGCATGATGTGCTAGGGTGGCAGAGAAATTGTGGAAGTAGCTAACCAATGGCTGGTCCAGCGTGAGACCCATGCCAAAGAGTCAGCTTACCCTTGACATTGCATAAAAGACCAGAAACCAGAGGTTTGATGTCCCAGATACCTAGGATAGAACCAAACACTGACTCTTTTTTTTTTTTTTTTTTTATGTTTGACCACTAGTAGGTTTTTAAGCTCTCCCATATTTCCCTTCTGCTCTGCATCTGGAAATGCTAATAAAGATATGTATTTTCTCCATCTGGTGTTCATAGAAATTTCTGACTGTAGATCAAAAATAGCACGGTTCTGCTCTATGGTATTCAATATATACAGTTCAATATTGCCCCAGAGCTCTGCTGGTGAGATCAACCTGAAACTACCACCTAATAGGTTTTCTCCACAAATTAGCCAATTTAAGCTGAATTAAAAGTATAAAAGCAGGTTTATTTGGAAACAGCTCTTGGTCTATTTCACCAATCTCAGGAGACAAGACCAAAGAAGTTGCCATGCAGACAGGAAAACAGAGAGCAGAGAGAGACAGAGACAGAGAGAGAGAGAGAGAGAGAGAGAGAGAGAGAGAGAGAGAGAAGAGAGAGAGAGAAAACAGAAGAGAGGAGTAATGCAGAGAGAGCAATCTGGGGTAGCATGTGAGTCCTTTTATTAGCAGCACACACCTGATGCACTTGGTGAAGGCAGATGGTGACTTAAGTTGCTAGGTCCCTGAGAACAGGCCAGTGGAATTGCCTGTATTTTAACAGGGTTATGATTACAGGTCCTGGGTTTGAAGCCTAACACTCCAGTCTTTTGTTGATAATAAACGAACAAGTGGTGATAAGTAGTCATCTAGGACTACTTCCTGCTGACATTGGGGCATCATTACTGGGTGCTCAAAAGGCTGGAATGTTGGCCAAGTCCAGGAAGAACAGATTGTTTCACCTGTTTCTCAGGCTCTATGGACCATCTGAGGCTAGGAAATTACAGTTCCAGTTGAAACAGTCTCTAGTTACTTTGAAGCTAACCTGGATGCAGAATTTGAGGAAATACCTGAAACTGGCAGAATGCTGGAACAGGATAGATAGGTAGGTAGATAGATAGATAGATAGATAGATAGATAGATAGATAGATAGATACAGAAGAAAAAGTAAATGAGTTTAGAGAGGAATTTTCCCCCTTAGGTGTACATTTGAAAACTTTTATGCCCATGGTCTTGATATTTAGGAAAGGGAAATCCCAAAACCAGAGAAAGAAAGAGGGATCCCACCCTCTGGAATAAGCAATAGAGGGGGAACTTTAGGACTGCTGGTTGACACGAATACTTATCTGGAGTCCATTTGACCCATGAAAAGTGAATTCAAATCAATTCCCTTAAGTTTACAAAAAAAATTTCAAGTTTACAAAAAGAGATACGTTTTAGAAATGTTAGTATTACCATTGTTTGTAATCTGTACTGAAACCCACAAAGCAGAGAAGTCAATAGACTCACATCTTTGTGTCATAGTAGAAGCTTGGGAAACAGTTTTGGGTTAAAAGCATGAAGAGTCTTTCAAGCAAGCTCAGGGAAGACAGAGGAAGACTCTGCCTTTTGCAGAGTAAAAGGAGCAAAAGCTCATTCGATCTTGATTTTCAGTATGACTACAAACCGTGAAAGAGGGCCTTCTCTCTATACTGAAAACTAGATGTATACAAATTAAGCACAATGAGATGCACTTTTAAATCTATACTTAGAAGACCACTAAAGGAAATTTAAGATCTTGAGCTTATGGCTATGGTAATATTGGACCATAAAGTGGAGGACTTTACCAGAGTTAGACTAATAATTTATTAGACTCTATTGATTAATATTAAAACTCTGAACTTTGACATCTTAATACAACAGTAACATACTGAGGGGAAGAAATTTGAAGAATTTTTTCATTTTTTTATATACCTTAAATCATTTTATTATCTATTTAAGCTTTCACATCCTCTAACCTTCATAACTTGCATTTATCAACCTTAAAATACCTTCTAAAACCCTAAAACACTTTTTTTAGATTCTCACAACGTTAGCTTTTGTATCCTCAGATCTTACATAAACTTTACACTTTTTTCCCTATCCAACTATTCACCTTGAGACACAAGTGATTGATTACTGGGATCAGTCACTGTAAAGTGAGTTTCTTTGATAAGGGGATAATAAAGTTTCTCTGAAACCTGTTTCCTGAGTCTGGTAACAGGGCAGCCTGTGTCTAGAGACCTGTGGCCTGATTTTTATACATAAAGAGGACTGAGAAGGCTGCTGACACCTTGGTTTCTGCTGTTAAACTGAATCTTTTACAACTCTAGTCTTCAAGCACATCAAAGACCTGAGGAGGAAAAATTTCACCTGAGTAAGTAGAAAGTGCAGACCAAGCAGGTTCCAAATCTATTAAAAATGACAGAGACTTACTGGCTACCTGGACAGTCACCCAAGGTTCCCCTGTGGTTAGTGGAGCACTCATCTTCGGCTGCCAGGCCCAAAAGATTTGACAGACTTTCCCGTGAAGTAGGAATTTTGGCAGGATTGTCTTAGCTTTGTCTATGCAAAATGGGACAATCAATTTCCAAGTATCCTGCCTGTCCACAGTTTAGACAGCATGCTGTCAACAGTTGGAGTAAAGGCAAGTTCATAGCCCAGTATCTAGATTTGCCACATTTAAAGCAAGTTGCAGGTGAAGTTTCTTCTGCACTCATGCTGTTTGAAGATTAGGGGTGCTTTCAGGAGCTGGCAAGTCTAAAAAGCTTATTACATTAAACATTTTAATTGTCATATTCTTCATACCTCTGAAGTGTTTGTGAACTACCTATCTACCTAAGGTATATCTATATAGACAACTTTGCTTGCTTCTAGTTACCTGTCCTAGGCATAACCTTGAAAATGTATACTGGAGGCTAAATAAGACTTATTCCTGGAATTAATTACATTAGCATTTAGCATGACTACAAATATAGTTCTGAACACATTAAAGAATTTGATCACTTATAAGGTGACTATTAACTTGAATTTCTAAATTATCTTTAACAGCTAGTAGCTTATATAAGATTAGGACTTTGTAGCTTTATCCCTGTTTAGTTGGATAAATAACAATTTTTAAATTGAAGCACTTTTAGTATCAAAATAACACTTTTAATTATAGATAAGGTCCACTGGTGAGACTGGCAACTTTACTGATCCTGAAAATGGGCACAATAAAGAAACCAAAACAGCCATACCATGGGAAAAATTCATTCCAAATTATCAAGGCTGTCTGGGAGAAAGGGGGCTTATGAGCTGGAGTTGGGCCTGTGAGCAGGGACTGAGAGATACTAGTGGCCAGCACTGACCCTGACAGGTTAATAGGCACCACATTCATATGTTAATGAAATGACCACAGTTTCTCTTGCTAGAGATAAGAAAAATTACTCCCATTTTAGCAAACAGGAACTTTCTTCAAGTTCCTGAGGGAATGGAACATTTGTCTAAACGTCTGATCTTGGGAAAAAGACTTTCTTGGGAAACGAGACACACCATTATAGAATATTGCAGTTTTTTATGTTTAGATTATCCAAATAGCTAAGGCTTAAAAGACAAAGAAGCTAGACAAACATTATTGTGAATCTTATTAGACCTTAGGAGTTTATAGATCTTGATTATTAAATATACCTTATTCATCAAACATATGTTGCAACTTATTTTCTAGCAGCTTTGTGCTGAGCAGTCAGCAAGGACATAAGTAGACATACATCTTAAATTAGCTCTTGTTAATTTGAATAGACATTTTGTAAAACGCAAAGTGAGTCTTAGCTACCAGGAGACCCCCAAATGAGACTCGAGAACGGAGTTTGATGCAAAAGCAAGAGGTTTATTGTTCCAGGGCACTGGGGTCGTCCTGTACCCAGAGGAAAGGCAACCCCTTCTCTTTCTTTCATAAGCTTTTTATACAATTTTTGATTATATATTTTATACATAATGATTGTTGGTTCTGATGACCTTTACATTAATTGGCTTGGCAGGGAGAGGGGACCCAGGCACCTTTCCTAAGGCCCAGTGGGAAGTTCCAAGTCGGAACTCTCTCACTTTATAACCTTTTTTTATCATCATACACAGTACACCTGGAAATCAGATGTGCTTATTTCTGGCTATTGAATGAGGTCAAGATGTAATAAAATCTGAGTTTGTGAAGGAAGAGAGAGGGCACATGTAGCTTAGTATGAGCTAGCTACAGAAAACCAATGACATGGTCCACCTGTACAGGATGTGAGAGCCCACATCATGTAAAGGACACAGCAGCTAAAAATTTGGACTCTAGAATTTAAAATCAAATTCACAGGCAACTGATCCATATACATCTCAGGAATAAGATTAGCAGCTTGGATCAAACACCCATTGCAGTGGGAACAGGTATGTGTACTGCAGTGAAGAAGGAAGGGGGTAAGGCAGGGCTCAGTCAAGAAAGGGGAGCGATGGCTCAGAGGTTAAGAGCACTGACTATTCTTCTAGAGGTCCTGAGTTCAATTCCCAGCAACCACATGGTGGCCCACAACCATCTGTAAGGGGATCTGATGCCCTCTTCTGGTGTGTCTGAAGACAGCTATAGTGTACCCATATACATAAAATAAATAAATCTTAAAAAAGAAAGAAAAGAAAAAAAGAAAGGGGACTCAAGCTTGTGGTCTGAGTCCTTGGAGGCAAGTGTCTGCGTGTCAGGAGCCATTTTGCTTGCTTCTGTGAAAGTCTGACTGGCAGGCAGAGTCAAGATAGGTCAGAGTCTGCTGGCAGATTTCCTGCCTTGCTGATGCATGGAACAATAAGAGGCTCAAGGCAAGGGGCTGAATATCCTATTAATCTTGGTGGAAGGAACAGGGAGGCCTCAGGATGGAAACAGATATCCTGTGCATATGTCAGCCATTGTCTCTGCTAGCTACTTTGTTTCCCACAGCACTGTAAAGTGTAAAAAGGCTAAGAGAAGTAAACTGGAGGCTGGTGTGCTATTGGCCTGCTGTCCTCCAATTCTAACTTTGTTCTCTGAGTCTTCTTTCTGTCTTTCCTATAATTATCCTCACCCCACCCCTTTTGGAGGACTGTTGTACCAGCAGACTCAGTGCATCTGCAGGCATGACTATCATGCTAGTAGGACCTGAGTTATAAAATATTGGCTACAGGTGAAGAATGAGAGTGATGTCCCCCCCCCGCCCAAAAAAAAAAACTGGACATAAGGGAGTTCAGACCAATTGCCTGTATACCAGCAGGAATTTTCAGGATTACAAAGGATGCTAAATGGCCCTCTGGTGGCCATTTAGACTAGTTACTGAGGCTAGGCCACAGAACAAAAGAAAATCAGGCATTTGGGGCACAAGGTACAGGATAGTCACAATTTGGATAAATTTTGCAGGAGACAGCCACGGCATCAGAAAATCTAGTTTAAACCCAGTGCTGCCCATTTTTCCAGCCTGAACTGGACACCAAAGACTATGGAGCAGCATCCCACCTGATAGCCTGGGGTCAAGTAGTGGGGGCTTGAGACCAGATGTCTCTGAATACAAAAGCTCCCCAGAACAAAGTCTTTGTTCTGAGTCAGACTTTCCCTGGGCAAGCCTCAACTTTGCAGGGAACTCAATAGGCCCAGAACTTGAATGAATTACTCAGTACTTCCCAGGCTTCTGAATAATCACTTTATCCAAAACAAACACCTGACACACCTGCCAGCACCAGGCGATGATGTAAGCAGTTGAAGGTTAGGGTTAGAGATTCTCAGGTTTGAAACTTAGCAGCAGCAGCAGCACCCCATGCCACAATGCACATCCTTGTTAGGGTAAGTTTCCTTGTCTTGTCCTCATTCCCCATTGCTTTTCTCTTAAGAAGAGTCCCTTGCTCACTAAACCACGATCATAAGAACTCTATCTCCATCATGACTAAGATATTTCACATCTTCTAAGTGAGGATTTCAGTTATTAGATAGAATATAAATCATGAAAAGAAAAATATATCATAAACAACACAATGATCTACTTTATTGCATAATTAAAAGATTCTAACAAAAAACATGTCTAACTCACTGAATTGGGACTCAGTGATAGACGGATGCACACAGCACAGAGACAATAATGAGCTTAACCATGAGGGTAGCAAAGTGCAACATATCAATATTTGGTAGAGAATATAGCTCCATGTCTTAGTTATGGTTTTACTGCTGTGAACGGACACCATGACCAAGGCAACTCTTATAAGCACAACATTTAATTGGGGCTGGCTTACAGGTTCAGAGGTTCAGTCCATTATCATCAATGTGGGAACATGGCAGCATCCAGGCAGCCATGGTGCAGGAAGAGCTGAGAGTTCTACATCTTCATCTGAAGGCTGCTAGCAGAATACTGGCTTCGAGGCAGCTAGGATGAGAGTCTTAAAGCCCACACCCACAGTGACACACCTACTCCAACAGGGCCATACCTTCTAATAGTGCCACTCCCTAGGCTGAGCATATATAAACCATCACATTTACCTTGAACAAAGCTTTGGGATTGATCTGTAGCACTACATAATGTCAAGCATGATGGTATTATCAAGAGGTGGAGATAGAGGAATTAGTTGCCAAAGTCATCTGTGTCTACAAAGCAAATTCAAGGCCAACCTGGACTACATAATACCCTATTCTAAAGAGTAAAAAGTACATAGAAGTCTTATATTAGCTCAGTTAACATTAAAGCACTATCCAGTTAGAGAATTTTTTTTTTAATTTCAAGAGCTATTTAGGAGCTCAGTATATAAGACTATCATCACTTATTTTGAGAAACAAATAAAAATTTGTGTATTTTCTAAAAGATTACTCATTGCAGATGTTACTGTGATTCAAATGTTGAATGATGTTACAAAATGTCACACACTAAACAATTTTGTATTTTTGATTAGTCTGTGTCTTAAGCAGCCTTTTGAATCAACTCACTATATTTGTTTGGTAAACAATTTTCTAAGAATCCAAAGAGATCACATAAAATGAATCACTATTTGGGAGTTCTGTAAGACTATTTGGTAAGGCCTATGAATAGTTCAGGAATATCACAGTAGATACGCACTTGGTTTTCCTTGCCACAGTTCCTTTTCTATCAAACAAGATGGACAAAGAAAACTCCATGCCTGGAAATGCTAGGGTGAAATTTAGATACATCAAAGACCCAGATATTATAAAGCTGTAAGTCAGATCATGTACAAAGAAACAAATATTAGAAGGACATTGTACTGGCTGATTTTGTGTCAACTTGACACAAGCTGGAGTTATCACAGAGAAAGGAGTTTCAGTTGAGAAAATGCCTCCATGAGATCCAGCTGTAAGGCATTTTCTCAATTAGTGATCAAGGGGGAGGGCCCCTTGTGGGTGGTACCATCGCTGGGCTGGTAGTCTTGGGTTCTATAAGAAGGCAAGCTGAGCAAGCCAGGAGAAGAAAGCCAGTAAGAAACATCCCTCCATGGCCTCTGCATCAGCTCCTGCTTCCTGATCTGCTTGAGTTCCAGCCCTGACTTCCTTTGGTGATGAACAGTGATGTGGAAGTGTAAGCCGAATAAACCCTTTCCTCCCTAACTTGCTTCTTGGTCATGATGTTTGTGCAGGAATAGAAACCCTGACTAAGACAGACATCAAAACTAATAGTGGGATGGATGTAAGAAGAATATTTTGATGTGTTTTAGAAAAGAGTGTTAGACATAAAATTGAATCTAGACAGAAATGTCCTTTTAAAATGACATATATATACTATACATTGCTAATCTCTTTCGTATCTATGTATATATCCACTTCTCTATAATCTAACAACATATCAGAAATGCTTGTAAATAAAAAGTATTTTATAAATACTCATGAAGTAAATAAAAATTAATTATTCCAAGACATACAAGAAGTAATCAATCAAATGATATCATAAAGTATCTGTGTTCTAAAATCCAAGTGTTGGATAAATTAAAAAGACTATGAACATTCAGTCTGAAATTTTAGAAAATATCAGTAAATTGAAGAAAAACATGAAAGATATATTTATGCCATACATACATACTGCCTCTACTTTGCGAAATTGCCAAAATATGCAATGGAAAATGTTTGGCAAATGATGGCTGAAATTATCAAGTGTTCTTTCAAATCATGTAGCTAAATGGCTGTAATCTTTAGTCTGATAATTTTCTGAAAGGCTTGATATTTATCAAACTATGAGAGGGATGAATATGGCACTCATTTTTCTAAGTGCTGAATTAGAAAGCACTGCTTTAAATCTGAAATAGACTCAACCCTGTGGCATTTGTGGATTTCTCTTTGTGGTTTAAATATATATGGCACATAAAATGTCTCCCTAGGCAAAGTGATGACAGCAATATTCCCTTGGTATTGTCCTACTGTGGCATTCAAAACATTCTGTATCATGCTGACTAGAAAATGCAGTTAAGATTACTTACAGACAGACAGACATGTATCTTGCCATTTAGACTAATCTCTCTGCCGCAAAGCTAATAAAGTGCATGCTTACTTACAGATAGACCAATTGGTTCTTCAAAGGTAGTTCTCTCTTGTCACATCTGTCTCTTAATGAGCCCTAAAAACAGTATCTCTTGAGGCAGGTGACTATTCTCTTCTGTTCTTCCCAGAGGACAGGTTTACATAGGCTACCATAGCAACCACAGCTAACTGCTTTCTCTGACTTTTTAAACTTAGTGTGATTTTCTTTGCAAAAATCTTGCTTTGGATGGAACTTGGCTTTGTTCAAACTCAACTTTAATTCTAAATAAAGAATAGATTCTGTCATTTCTCCATTTTGCTTGTGTGTCTGTAATCATTCCTAAAAGATGTAGGCATAATCTGCATGTTAGAACCTAGATGCTAAAGCATGTAATCCTAACATGTCACTAACAAAAAACAGGTAATTCTAGATTTCAAAGTTAGTTTTATAGAAAGCTTTTAGCAATAAATCATCACAAAAATGTAAACACAGTATAGCCACTTGCTCTAGTTTCAATGATCAATTATACAATGCCTTACAAGAGTGGTAAATACTCATTTGAGACCATCTTTCATGGTTTTTAATTTCCAAAACTTCACTTTACTCATCTTTGAAGAAGGGCTATCAGCTCAATACAATTTAGGTTATAGAGGTTTTTGTTGTTGTTTTGTTTTGTTTTGTTTTTTGTAACCTACGCCATGTGTCTTATTCAAATGTGGTGTTTTTTCCCCTAGAGTATATGGATTTTGGTCAAGGCAAACTATTAAGAACACGGCCTCTAAATTTGGTAGTGGTTAATATTTTAAGTAAGATAAATTCCACCACAAAACATCCTCAATGTTTTACTATGAAAGCACTCTTACACTATACTCCATCAAAATCATATTTCCATGCTTGTTTTTAAAGGGTTTTTTTTTTAAACGTTTTCAAACTTCTACAAATGAAATTGTCCTTCCTTTTTCTAAATATTACAATAAGAACCCCACATCCTGTCAGCTCCCAGTGACCACACAAAACTGTCATGGGTGTTAAAAAAGAGTTGTAATTTTGACATACAAAAACAACAACAACAACAAAAAAAAAACAAAATCAAGATGTGATTCATATTCTTCCAATCCCTTTTTTCTCTCCATGTTTCTTAGTAAACCACAGTTATTGTAAATTCTGGAGTTTTATTCTTAAACTACAGCACAAAGATAGAGTTTGTGTTTCTCTGGTCACCTGCCAGTTTTGGTGCCATGTTGAGTTACTTAAGTTTAGCAACACTTGGGAATTCACACAAGGATCATAAAAAGAGTATATTGAGCTACTCAATATAGAGTTTGTGTTTCTCTGGTCACCTGCCAGTTTTGGTGCCATGTTGAGTTACTTAAGTTTAGCAACACTTGGGAATTCACACAAGGATCATAAAAAGAGTATATTGAGCCTGCAATTCTCTCTGGCCCTGTACATCTTTCCCTCAGTTTTTACATCTTTTCTCTATAGTTCTTATAAATTAAATGCCTTGTTTTTATCCCTACATGTTTTATTCATTCTGTAAGGGGCTTATGGTAAAAAAAAATATTGAAAGGACAGCCCCAAGCCATCATGTGTTGTTCAACTGGCCTGGCCCTAATCTGTAACCTTGTAACTAAGATAGCAAAGATGAATAAAAATTACAGATTTATATCTATAGTTGGGTAGCTGTTTGAAATCCTCCTGAATATGGGAAGAGGGCAGGTTAAGGGATAGTTGAATCCCTAGACTGATATCTATATGATATCCTGAAACTTAAAAGAAAATTTGATAATGGAGATGATGCCATATTATTGGTGTTCAATGAGAATTAATATGAATATTACTTGGTAAAAAGCTTTTGAGAAATGTCACTCTTTTAGAATAAGATTTTAAGATATAGTTACTATTACTAGCCTGTTTGGGGGATCCTCCATAGAAGTACTAGAACCCCAAACATGCAGGATACTCAAAACATCCTGTTTGTGGTGTTTAGCACACAGAGATCAAGGTACCTTCTAATGAGCAGTATATTACATCAAAATTAGTTTTCTCATTTTAAAAATGTTCACATTTGAATAACTAGGATGATATCAAATAGAATAAGTTTCTCAGGTCTCTTGCCTTAGACTCAGGGCTTACATACCCTATCTGATATAAACCCTAGCATCCAAGCTGGCTGAATCTAGTTTCTAGAATTCTCTGATTGACTGAAGGGAGCAGGGTGAACACAGCTCTGCTTGAGACAGGAGTCAACAAACATTTGTTTAGTAACCTTAATTGTGTCCTCTTCTTAACCTCCTCATGATTATAAATGGCAGAGTTTATATAATTTTACATCTTCATATGTCCTCCTTGGAAGTGACAGGACTATATATTCCTGTGGGGAAGAGGAAAATCCAGCTAAAACTCAGTCAAACACCCCCTGTGTGGCTGTTTGTAGCCTTCCTGAATCTGGGGGGAGAAACTGAGGGATGTTGAGGCCTTAGACTGTAGACTTTGCACAGCTAAACCCTCTGTTGCCCATACTTGCTAGCAAAGAGGCCAGGCCTGGGTCCTGGTGACCACCTGCAGCACTGTCTGAAGTATAGCCTGGGATAGAGCATAACCTGAGATGGAGGAACATCCTTGGGTAGACTACAAATCCAAGTTTTGCTTTTTGTTTATCACTGGGCTCCATGTGAACCTCTTCAGTGGGCTGTCTGTTGCAGACTTGGGAGACCCTAGACACTGGGAGCTATCTGCTCACTGAATGAAGAAGGCCTAGCTCTTTTGAAAGAACCAGCCTAGAGAAGGCCCTGGCATCCGAATGTGTGTCAGATCTCCACTGAGATAAACTCTAAATCTCATTCTTTATATAAAGCCACCTTGAAAAGACAATGTTCACATGGATGGGGAAAGATTGAGGAAAACAAGAGTCTGGAAAAGGAATGCATACGAAAACAGAACTTTTCTCTAGAGAAGTCAGGCTGGAGAGTGACACAGAGAATTCCCACAAAAAGTGACTTCTAGGCTTTCTCTGGGGCTGTAGCCCTGCCTGTCCCTTGGTGCTTTGGGCTCACCCAAAGGAGCTCCTTTGAGTGGTCCTTCATTGGATAGACAATCCAGAGCCTCTGCTTGGGCTAGCCAGCTTCAGGGGTTCATGCACTTCTGTAGAAGACTTGGCAGACACTTAAGTTGCTGGAGGAGCTGTTGCTGCTGGGGCTGCCCCTGCTTACTGACAAATTTCTTGTGCTACTGGTACTGTATTAACCCAACTATCTTTTGTAGGGTATAAGCTTGAGTTTGCATGTTGGAAAGCCTACTAATGTGATCCAGCTTTCCTTCCTTTTCCTCTTGCTGTGGATCTCCTTTCTCCAGTTCCATCCCTACACAGCAAGGAAAATCCCTTTTACTGAATCAGTACACACTCTAGTCCATCTTACTGAAGGCTCCCTCATTGACTGGGAGATCCAAAAATTTTCAAATGTACCACCATGTACTCATAGAAGCAGCTCTCTGTTTTACTTCATCAGTTATATCTCTCTGGGTACAGCTGGATGTGTATCCACCCACATCTATTTATTGTACACTTATTGTGTAAGTATTCAGGGTTTTTCTTTATTTAATTTTGGGAAAAGTCAGCAAAAGTTATTTTTCATCCATAGAAATAAATTCTAATGGTGATATTCAGCAATGCCAAAGTGCAAAGGATAACTCAATACCAAATGACTCAGGTAGGGTGTGTGTATGTGTGTGTGTGTGTGTGTGTGTGTGTGTGTGTGTATGTGTCTGTGTGTGTCTGTGTGTGTGTCTGTATGTGTGTCTGTGGGGGGGGGTGCATTGTTTCCCCAGTTGGTAAAGAAAGGATATAGAGGGAAACTCCTTCTTACACCTTCACCATTTGGAACTTGACCTCCAAATTTCTCCTTGAAAAGGGACACACAATGATTATTATCTACAACTGATAGCTGTGTCTTGTATACAATTGTTAACAAGAAGTCCATCCCAAAGACCCATACATCTTTAGGTGAATAAGGAGAAATGAAATATTTCATTGTGACTAGGAAAATCAACGTAGAAAAATTTGATGATATCTAAATGAAAAAGTTTCTCAGAATTATCTTAGAATAGTAAAACCAAATGATTAAGAAACTGCAAGTTACTTAAATGTTTTAAAGAAGTACTTAGTTGAGTCTAAATCATTTGAAATGTTTATTTTTCTTTAATATTATATATAATCACAATTTTATAATGTTTTTTGAAAAGAGTTTGAGATGTACTGATTTTCATAAAGTCTGTGCTTTTATTGAGTGTACTAAGATTTAAAAATTTGAAGAGCAACTGAAAAGCATCCCTCCAAATTCATTTAACAATTGTCACATACCTGAATTAGCAGGACTCTGTAGCAGACTATATACTGACTATGTAGTATGTAATCAATACAGGAATTAATGGTTACTAATGTAAATAATATAATTGTTCAGCTCTATGTTTATTGCAATAACCTAAAAGCAATATTTTAAATGGCCCAACTTAATTTGCAAAAGGAACTCACATATATAGGTCCTAATATCAATTTTTCAAGAAAAGGAGTTTAAGTTTTTTGGAAAGATGAGTCCAGATCAGTGAAGAAATACTCTAAGAAAATGTGTTGGTTCTTATATAAGAAGCCAAGGTTTTCTTTAAAGGGTTAATAGATTCAGGTTAAGAGAATATGGCAAACAAATTATAAGACTTGGACTATAATAATATGGGTGTCTTAGTTAGGGTTTATATTGCCCAGGGATGCCACAATGGCATGAGTCCTCTACCATGGATCACTCACTAATTGACACAGGGAATGTTAGGGTACTAATCATACAGCTGTATCTGACCTCATAGAGATATTTTCTCAACTGAGGCTCCTTTCTCTATGATGACTCTAGCTTGTGTCAAGTTGACACCCACAGCCAACCAATGCAATGGGCATCACACATGCAATGTTTGTGAATAACACAAATATATTGAGTTTACTATAGTTCTGAGCCCATGATGTGAAAAAGTTACATATAGATACACATACAAATATACATATATATCATATGTATATGCATACATATACATCATATATATATATATATATATATATATATATATATATCAAAGAAGCTAAGAAGATCAGAACATTTCCTGGGATATATTTTATTACTCAATCTTGTGGTATGTCCATACATTTATTCCACTGATAAAGAACTCAGCATTATATGTATTACTTAGAAGACACTGCATGACTCAGTAGAGTGGCCCCCTTACTATGACATCCATCAAGATGAAATGAATAATACAGTTATAACCAGCAATCATCTTGAAACCAATATGAACTTAAACTTTCAGAAATATGACCTATTGTATGTTTATAAGTCTTTAATATTCAGAAGAAAAGATCATAAATTTTAGTAGTGTTGATCAGTAATGTGCAACTTAATTTGCATAAACTGCACAATCCTCTATGTCTAGAGACAAAGAAGACATGAATGGGACAGTCCACTGTAGAAATTATAAAAAAATTATAAGAAATAAGGCTTAAAGTGGTTCTTCATGATTATAAATAAGAATTTAAGTTATTTGCTCCCTCTCAAATTTTTATTAGCACCTTCAAGTCCAGAGTGACTTAGAAATAAGTATTTAAAATTACTCAAAAGACCTGTCCCTATTAGTGTTACACGTGTGCATATGCATCAAGAGGTGGCAGACAGGAGAGAGGCCATGTCTACACTTAGTGCTCTGACCTATGAACATCTGAATGATTAGTACCCTAACATTCCCTGATAAAAGTGAGCCTGAAATAATCACCATTCTGGCATCAGGGGGCTCAGACAGGGAGCTAGCCTGAGACTGTCCTCAGTCTGCCACTATGCAGGTTCTGGCAGTTTCCAAGACTGGGAGCAAGGCAGAGAATAGAAGAACTCTGCATGGGACTGAAGGCACTGGGGAAGAGTGAGCCCAAGATAAACAACCCTCATATGGGGTCACTCAGGCAGGAGAGGATTGAGCCTGAAATGACCACCAGACCAGTGTCATGGAGGTTAAACAGGGACCTCACCTGTTCTCACATGCCTTGGGGGGGGGGGGGGGGGCTTGCCCAAAATGACCCTTGCCTGTTGTCATAATGAATGAGCAGGCATAGAGAACACTCCTGAGATGAACCAGTGAACCAGACACTCAGAGATCTCAGGCACCACTAAGAGGAGCAAATAAATGATGGAGAAATGGAAGAGAAAGAGAGACAGAAGAATGTGGCCACAAGAGTAGCAGACTATTTTCCTCAATCTTGCCCCATCCATGTGAACATTGTCTTTTCAAGATGGCTTTCTGTAAAGAATAAGATTTAGTGTTTCCCTCAGTGGAGATCTGACAGACATTCAGATGCCAGGGCCTTCTCTAGGCTGGTTCTTTCAAAAGAGGTAGGCCTTCTTTATTCAGTGAGCAGATAGCTCCCAGTGTCTAGGGTCTCCCAAGTCTGCAACAGACAGCCCACTGAAGAGGTTCACATGGAGCCCAGTGATAAACAAAGAGCAAAACTTGGATTTGTAGAGTCTACCCAAGGATGTTCCTCCATCTCACTGATCTAACTTATTTCTTTGGCTTTCTTATCTGTAGAACCTGTACATCACAAAGGGGTACTGTTTAAATTTCACCAACAGAAAACAAATACACTGCCTTAGTAGTAAGAATTAATGTAAGAATTAATTCGTCCTGTGCTTGGAATACAGGCACACCCTTAGTACACACCTTTAATGCCAAGCAATGATGTCTAATTGAGGGGCAGACAAAATGATGAATCAGAGAAAGATTTAACAGAATGAGTCAGAGGTAGGATATGCCCAACTGTCATGAGAGACAGAAAAGAAAGGCTACTTAAGAGCAGTTCAGGAAGACGGTGGGCAGTTCTGTGAGTGCAGGTCAGTTAAGTTCAGGCAATGCAGTACAATTCAGTTTGAGTTCAGTTGAGTTTGTGTGCAGTTCATGCAGTCAGGGCAGTCAGTGCAGTTCAGTTCATGGAGTTCAGAGGTAGTTTTTCCAAGCAAAGCAATTCAGTGAAAATCTGGAGGAAGCCTGTTTGAACCAGTCAGCTTGGAGTGAACTTTGAGCCAGAACAGTTGAGTTGAACCAACCACCCAGAGGTCAGAAAAAACTAAAAAGGGTGAGCTTATCCAGCAGTAAGCCTCTGAAACGACAATTGCATCTGATGAATAAAAGTTACATTTATACTGTCCTGTCCTGTTTGGGAAGTATTGTTTCCTTATAGTTATCTACCACCTTTGGCTCTTACAATCTTTTCTCCTTCACTTCTGTAATAATCCCTGAGGACTGGAAGAAGAGGTGGGACATTAATCTCCCATTTATGGATGAGCATTTCATAGTCTTTCATTATCTGCACCTTGATCAGTTGTAGGCCTCTGTATGTCTTAGTCACTTTTATAGCACTATGAAGAGACACCATGACCAAGCTAATTTATAGAAGAAAATTTCTAATGGGGACTTATAATTTCAGAGGGTGAGTCCATGACCATAATGGTTAAGAACATTACAGTAAGTAGGCATGATGCTAGAGCAGTAGCTGAGAGTTTATATATCTGAATCATAGGGCAGAAGCCAGGAGGAAAGCTAACTGGGAATGGTGTTGGCTTTTGAAACCTCAAAGCCTACCCCTAGTGATACACCTCCTCCAACCTCCATACCAATGCCATACCTCCTAATCCTTCCCCCAAAATTCTACTGGGGAATCAAGCATTCAGATGCATGAGCCTATGATCTCTCCTTAAGAGCATCATTTCCATTCTTCTCTAAAGTGAATTATCTGTATAAATTTCTTTCTTACATTTGCCTCTTCTGGGTTTTGTATCAACTTTCTACTAGCCTTGTTGGATAAACTGGTGAATATTCTCTATTGCTCCTATTGTGGGAACTCTGAAACAACAATTTGATAGCTACTTTTATGTGCCAAATTACTGCAATAAAGGATTTTTAAGCAGGTGTTAAAATGTTATTCTGAGTGTATTCTGTGAAAATGTTTCTGGAAGTGTTTAATGGCTGAATAAGAAACTTAGCAAAGAAAGTAGTCTTCTTCAGTGTGGGTGTACATCATGCATATTCATCTTAGTAGAACAAAAAGGTGATGGGGGGGGGGGATCCACGCTGTGTTGGGACATTCATGTGTTGCTACTGACTGTCCTGAGTTCTTAGGCTTCAGAATTATACCAACACTTTACACCTTCAGATCATAAGTCTTATTTATCTTGTGAACCACCCCCAATAAAACTTTTCCTACTATTTTTGTTTTGCTGGAGAAGTATCAGTAATAACTGATTTTTAAAAATAAAAGTAGATCATAGATCAGCACATTTTAATTACTGAGCCTACTGCTTTCTTTATGGAATTATTTCAAATCTGAATTAATTTATATGAAGGCTAATTCTAAAATCAATTTTACTCTTGAATGTGTTTTCCCTATTTTTAAGGTTTGAGCTTTAAACTTTTACAAACCTATTTACAAAGTTGTTCATCCTATTAACTGCTGCTACATAAATAGTTCTATTGATTACTTTTCTCATAGCTGTGATAAAATAATTGAAAGAAGCCACAGAATTTTTTTAAAAATAGTTTGAGAGGATATAGTACAACATGACAGGGGAAGGTGCTGAGGCAGAGGCAGGTATAGGGCAACTGGTGACATTGCATTGGCAGTGAGGGAGCAGAGAGCCCAGGTGCAGTGACATTTGGAAGTCCTCATTTTAGGGCTCTGTTTCAGCCAGCTAGGGGGCATGTTCAGGTTTTAGAACTTCTCTAAAGAGCACTATCAGCTAAGGAATAGTTGCTCGAATACATGAGCCTGTGAGGGATACTTCTCACATATTGCCTTGTCCCTCTCTCCCTCCCTTCTCCTTCCACTCCTCTGCCTTTGCATGCTGTTTTCATAACATAAATTCTAAGATCTAATGTAATCCAAATCTCCTGGCATCTCATTCTTATTTAAAAAAAAAAAAAAAAAAAAACCTCATCTAAGTCAGTGACTGCCACAGGGACCTAGTTATAAAAAGTGTATTATTTTTATAAATCACCATGTAAGAAAGCATGAAGGAGGTTACAATACAAAAATCTTATACTAAGGATTTCAGTCCACAAATAATCAGGAAACAGTAAAAACATAACCAAAATCTTATAACTAACTTGCCCTTTTTTAAGTTTCTGAAGAAGCAATTCTTTTTATTCTTTCACATTTTCAAACATGCTTATGAACTTGGATCACTTATATACACACATACAGATGCATTCGTCCCCCTTATCATACCGAAACTATTCTTGAAGACCTTCGTATACTTTTGTGTGTGTGTGTGTGTGTGTGTGTGTGTGTGCGCGCGCGCGCGCGCGCCCCCGCGCGCGATGCAGTTTCATTTTTGCTGCTTGCATTAGCATGGCAACCTATCACTTAAGAAAATGTCACAAACACCACCAGAGTAACTCATCCATCATAGTAATGAGCCAATTTACATGATTCTAAATAGGTTTTTACAGAGGTTGTCAGAGCTCAGCAATCCAGTCTTTTATTTTAAAGCACGATTTTCCATCTATTAGTGTTCCATCCCGGTGTACAAGTGCGTACACTGGACTTGTTGCAATCTTAAAACATATGACAAAACTCAAGCTTGCAGTGCATGTCGGACCCTACCTCACCTCAAGTACTAAGCTCGCGGGACAAGGCCACAAGCGCATTCCGGGAAGAGTCCAGTAGCACACTCGCCCTGTCCCAAGAACTCCGCATGGATTCCCACGCTCCTCAGAGATCTTACTCAGCAAACACTCCATGAGAACGTGAATGCGCGTGCGCACTGTTCGGGCGCATGCGTCGCCTCCCGCGCATGCTCACAGGCTACCACCGCTGGGCTACCGGGATCCTGAAGGAGGCTGGCCTACACCGCCCCGCCCCGGTCCTGGTGGGAGCTGTTCTGTGTCCCAGGTCTTCCTCACTTTCCTTCCCGGGAAGGCGGGCGCCTGGCGTCGGCGATTCTATGTCTCTGTGCGCGCTCATCGCGGGATTCACGCCGCGCTCCATGGCTAATGCAGCGGGACGGAGGAGCTGGGCGGCCCTCCGGCTCTGCGCTGCCGGTGAGGAGCACGCGGGGCGGTGAGGAACGGGTGGGAGGTTGGCCCGGAATGAAGCCGGGCTGGGTGGGGGCCGCGCCGCGGGGTTCTTAGGATTTCTACTCTGCCTCCTCGGTGGGTCAGGCTTCCTCAGAGGAACTCTGTGATCCGCCGCCCAATGCCGAGAGGGCACTGCTACCTTCTCTGCGGCCAAGAAGGTTCCTTGACTCCATTGATAGAAGGACAAGGGTTTTGAGCCCCAACTTGGCATAGGTTCTGAGTCTTGTTACAGTGGAAGGCTTTTCTTGACCAACCTAAGAGGAATGTTGCCCAAGGGCAAATCCTGGTAAGATGTCCAAGACTGTGGTTTGAAGAGAACAAGCATCTTCAAAGCTCTCAGCCATCTACTCTCAGCACGGAGTATTTGGATTCTCTATGGTTCACCCCTGACTCAGCCACCAGTTTAGAACCCTCTGTGAGCCAGGCACTGCCCTGGAATAACTGTTAGAACTGGAGTTCTGCGTTTTCTTTTTCTACCTGTTTTGGGGAATTGCATTTGGACTTTGTATCGGGGGGATAAATGCCACTAGAGAAAAAGAAGTTATTTTTATCACTAGGCCAGTAAATTAGTGGAAAGGAAAAATTAAAACAAGTGGAAATATGTAGAAATATGTAACATGTGTATTCACCTACACAGTGCTTGCCTTTTACAACATGATTGCATGCAGAGTAAATTTTTGGTAAGTGGATGAACTACTTTTGCTTTTGTGTCACTTAACCTTATAATGGATCATTGTTGAATTTTCTTGGTAGACAGTAAAAAAGTTCAAATATTGTATAGGCAATTTAGACTTAAGGTAAAAATCAAAGTAATCATTTATTTTCTACATTTTGTACTTTCCAGTTATCTTACTTGATCTGGCTGTCTGTAAAGGATTTGTAGAAGATTTAAATGAATCGTGAGTATATATACATGTGTAAAATACTATTAAATTCTATTTAACTTTGTCTAACTCAGATGCCATATAAATATCCACACATGAATTTAATCTTTTAATAATAGGTGCAGTGGTGACCGATACTAACATTGCCAATTTTGTTTCGGAAGTTGTTTAACCTGCCTCCATTTATATGCGAAATGGAAGAGTGCCCCAGAGACTTTTGCTGATAGTTCTAAGATGAATAACCAGCAAATGTTTCCATGTTGTTTCTTTTGGTTCAATAATACAGAGTTAGTGCTGGAATTCAGTGATTAATCTGTAGTATAGCAAGTTTACTCAGAAGACCTTGCTCATAGTAGGTGGGAAGTCAAACTTCATTGCAAAACTCAAGGTCAACCTTTTTGCCTTGATTGCAGCTGATAGCAATCGGGGTTAGGGTTAGGCCACATGGGTTCCTTTCCCACACCAGATTTGGTATACAGCTAGTCTCTGGAGGAACGTGTTGTCAAGGACTCAGGCCTCCCATGCCAACCAAACTCATGTATACCAGCACTTCTAGCATACTTGTTAGTATCTTTATTGGAGGCTTCACCTTTTTCATACTTTGCTACTAAAATGTTCTTATTGGGGTCTTTAACTTAGTCACTTTCCCACTTAGGCAGAGAGGCAGATGCCTTTTCTTCTGTGCTCCTCATCAGTGAAATGGATTTCCCTGTCTACTGCATCTGCTTAATGCTTGTATGGTACTATTTCATGATAGAAACAAAAAAAAATACCTACCAAGGAGCTACCATCCTTTTTATCTCATATCTTTCATTGTTAACAGTAGATGAATCAGGACTTGTTACTTCCAGTTATCCTTGTGAGTGTGTGTAGGTGTTTGTAGTATATATGCATGTGTGTGAGCATAATCTTTGCAAGCTTGTTCAGAGGACAGATGGTTACTCTGGTAGTCCTGCCCTTCTTTGTTGTATCTTTAAGACAGGATCTTTCACTTAACCTGGGGCTTGTCAGTATCTAGCAAACCCCAGTACTCTTCCTGGTTCTGTTCCTCTAACACTGAGATTGCAGGTATAATGTTAGCTTTTTTTTGAGGATGCTAGAATCTAAATCCTGACTCTGCTTGCACAACAAACTCTCTTACTTACTCAACAATTTCTGTAGATAATTTCCGCAGACAATTTCAGCTTGTTCCTTGTGCCCATCAATCACCTTGGCACCAACTGTGTGGTAGAATTGCTGTCGTAAAAAGCGTGATCAATTCAATACAGGTACTCTTATGGATTACCAAGAAGTGTGAACATCCCATGGGCTCTAGTCACAGTGATGGACATTGAGGTTGTGTTTGAAGATTGTTTATAGAAAATGTGTATTTGGGGAAACTCTTCCATAACAAGAGAGTAGCTTTAACTCAATGATTGGGTTTATCACTATCAGCCACCTTTTTAAAAAAAAAAAAAAAATAACAGTTCCATGTGGGGTTTATTGAAAGAGAGGGGGGGAAGGTGGCAGAGAAAAGAGAAGGAGGAGGGGGAGGGAGAGAAGAGACGGAGGGATGGAAGAGAAGTGGAGGCCGGAGTGACAACGTGGATGGGGAGGGGGGAGAGAATGGGGAGAGAGGGGGAGCAAGGGAGCAAGAGAGGTAAAAGATAAGAGATGCAAGAGCCATACAGTTCTTGTAATGGTAACTCTGCCTGAGGAGAGGGAAGTTCCACTTTTGGTAATCATTTTGCTCCCTACATGATGTTCACCTGAAAGGCTCTTCCATTGGGAAATATTAATAGAGTATTTTGCTTGTTGGCTGAATGTGACAACTGAAATACATCTTGTGATAGTGCCAGCTGATGTTGCCACTCAGATCCAGAAGACAGTGCCCCATGAAAAGGGAATTCCATTGTGAAAAGGCACCAAAACAATATGAAAAAAATGTGCCATTTGTTGCATCCCAATGAAGGCTAAATATACTGTACGGGGAGATTTCTGAAGCCCAAAGTCAAGCCATTCTCACCAGATGAAACATGTTGGACCCCTGTGTTGCCTGTAATATTCATCCAGACCTGAATCCCAGTCCCTTAAGTGTGCTTTGTCATCTCATGCTTTGTGCTGACGTACTCTTACTCTTTCTGGGTCCTGATTGGCAGATTTGCTTCCTGTTCAGGTTTTCTAAGAACATTGCATCTGATGGTGGTGGCCCTGGAGTTTTGAATTAACTAGCTGATAGCATTTTATGAGTTCATTATGGCCTGGAGTGAATCTCAGACATGTGATCCCAGTGCAGCAATTCTGGATTTGTTGCTTTTCACAAATATTTTATGAGAATTGCATTTTTTACCAGAAAATGATGGGACTCCTTCTAAAATCCAAGTTCTTAATATAAAGAAGGGGCCAATCTTGTAAGCAGTCTTTTCTGAGCTTCACCTAGCCCTCTACATTAAATTTCCTGTATAGGTTTAAAATCGAATAGAGGAGTAAAGAGCTGAGCCATACACTATCATCCCTCAAGACTCATGGAGATTAGTTCTAGGATTTTCTGTAGATAACAAAGTCTGGACGCTCAAATACTTATTTGCATGTATTTTATACACATCTTCCTTTGTATTTTAACTCATCCTTAGAGTTCATGTAACACCTAACAAAGTATAATGTAAATAGTTTTGCTGTATTGTTACTGGAATAATGACAAGAAGTGAAAACTAATACTTGTTCAGTATAGAGGAGCCTCTTGCTCAGAGTGGAATACCAGATAAAGGAAGTAGACTACATTTATGGTTTCCCCCCAAAATTCTCCTTTCTTTTGTTGGAGTTTTTTTCAATTCTTTGGTCATCTTTCAATTTTAATTCTTAAAATATTTACTGGATAGGATAAGATTTAGCAGTCACTGAGTAAAAATTTTATATAAAACTTTTATTTAGAGAATTTGATCTGTATTGATAAGTTCAGTATTATTAAGTAAGTTGTATATTTGTACATTATACTAGTTGCAATAATAAGTACTATTGGCAGTGATATTGTTTGTGAACATAACTATAAAAGATTTTTTTCTTTTTAGATTTAAAGATAATCGAAAAGATGACATTTGGCTTGTTGATGTAAGTATGTAAATTTAAGTGTCGTATTTGGTCTCTTTTATGCAAAGAGAACAGTTTGTTTTCTCAGATATTGCTACTTGTATTTCCTCCCATATGTATATGGGTGTGGTGTGTGTGCATGTATGCATGAATATTTGCAAGTGTGTATTCACTTGTTTGTCTGAGTGTACATAGTGTATGTCTGTGCCTGTGAAGGCCAGTGGTTGACACTGTGTCTTCTTCAGTTGCTCAACACTAACAAGAGACAGGCTCTTTCACTGATGGATCTCAAGATTTTCTCTAATTTGGTTAGGTGTCTTGCCCTGGGGATTCCCTTTCTCTTTCTCCTGTGGACTAAGATATGTAATCTAAGTGGCATGTACCCAACTGGATTTTACTTGTGTTTTAGTGATCCAAACTCTGGTCCTTAGAGGAGTATGGCAAGCTCTTTACCAGCCATCTTCCTGCCCCTATTTAGATTTTTATATTTAAATGATCCAGAGAACTTTCAAGTTCCTAATAAAGAAATTTATTTTTGATGAAATGCTGAAAGTAAGGTCATTCTGTAAAAAGTTGGGACCATTTCTTTTTTTGTTAATCAATCATTCCATTCATTTACATCTCATCAAATGATATCCCACTTCCCTGTTACCCCTCCACAAACCCCCCCATCCCATATCTGCCCTCTCCTCCCTCACCTTTGCCTCTATGAGGGTGCTACCCACCCACCCCACCCACCCCACCCCTCCAGCATTCCCCTGCACTGTGGCATCAAACCTCTACAGGACCAAGGGTTTCCCCTCCCATTGATGTCAGACAAGGCCGTCCTCTGCTATATGTGTGTCTGGAGCCATGGATCCCTCCCTGTACATTCTTTAGTTGATGGTATAGTTCCTGGGAACACTGGGTGGTCCAGCCAGCTGCTATTGTTCTTCCTATGTGGTTGCAATCCCCCTCTGCTCCTCCAGTCCTTCTGCCAGCTCCCCAACTGAGGTCCCTGAGCTCAGTCTGGTGGTTGGCTCCAAGCATCCACATCTGCATTGATCAGTTGCTGGTGGAACCTCCCAAGACCATTTCTTATATGAAGTTGTGGATTATATCTTAAGGAAATTATGTTATGATTTCAGTATCGACTTAACTCATTTCTTTGTTCTTTTAAGAGGTTGAGTTATATTAATATAACAGTAATACCAAATACACTTTCATCCCAATACTGAGCAAAATTAAATTTTGGGGTTTGCTTTAACATGTATCAGAAAACAAACAAACAAAAAACAGTATAATTCACAAAATGGAACAAGGTAGAGTTGGTGACTGTTAAGGGTAGAAGATAGAGCTTGAGAATCTACTGCTTACTTTTTTCTTTTTTTATTTATGTTTGAACATTTCCATAGTATCGAGTTTAAAAATAAGCCTCATTTCATGAAAATTCATAAATATTATGTTAACATCATATAACTCAAGAACCTAATTAAACTCTGATGATTCTGAAATGTGAAGGGCTGTGGTTGTAATCAATCTGGCTTGTCCCTGTGCCAAATCTCTCAATGATCACCCATATCCTGCCAGTGAAAACAGTAGAATTCAGCAAACACACCTACCTTTGTCAAATTTTTGTACTAAGAACAGATGTTTTCCATGAACACGGGTTGCATATAGTATAGTGCATGCATGTTTATTTAGTGGTCTTATATAAATATGGACATATTTGCACAGAATTGAAGACTTTGAATCAATGTTCCTATTCTAAATAGGTATCAATAGTCAATTAAAATGAAGTTAAAATATTAATTTTGAGGTATTTATGTGTTTTATGTTGTTATATTGCCACTTAAAACTATCTTGTCTGAAACATTAATATTAGGTTGCTTAAATAAATTGTTTAAATTTATGGTTCATGGTGATATAGCTTTTAGTGTTTTCTTTTTTGTGTGTGTGTGTAGTTCTATGCACCCTGGTGTGGCCACTGTAAAAAACTGGAACCAATTTGGAATGAAGTTGGGCTTGAAATGAAAAGTATTGGTTCTCCAGTTAAAGTTGGAAAGATGGATGCTACTTCATATTCTAGTAAGTTCATAGTTAATAATTTTATTGTCCTAATAATGGAAATATTCTAATTATAACGATTTTCAGGGTGAATAAAAGAGATGTTTTGTCATGTAAAGTTATCTTAACGATTTAAGATTATATACTTTGAGTTAAATGAATTAGCCATTAAAATTTTAATATACAGTGTGAGCTTAATCTTAATCATAACATAGACATACAAGCTATTGTTTTCCTACTTGAGTCCAGACTGACTGATGACAATATATTATAGAAGGCAACTTCAGAAAAGTTGAATTTGTAAATGTAAGCTGAGGAAAAATGATACAACAATAAGTAGGCATTTAAAAGATGGATTAAGAAAAAATATAAGTGAAGATTAGGAAGATATTGAAAGTTGAAAATGAGATTAATGAATGGATACAGAAGCTTAATGAATCTGAGACAAGTACACGGTACCACATAAGCCAAATCTGCCCTGCTCCCTGTTTTGTATACTGTTATGTAGACTATTTTCATGTTCCATTGTCAAAACAGAGTTGTGACAGAAACTACATGTCCCCATAACCAAGTGTTTACTAGGTGGTCTTAAGGGAAATGATAAAAGAAGAAATTAAGCTTAGGGAATTTTGGGGTATCATAGCAATTTGAAGAGCATGGCTCCAGAGATTGGCACTGCCAATTGCTTTTGTGTGTGACACTGGGAAAGCTTCTAAGGACCCTAAGCTTTGGCTTTATTGGTAAACTTTTAATTGTGATTTTTTTTTTCTTTTTTTACTGGCTATTTTGAAGATTGAATGATGTGGCACATGTAAACTCCTTTGTGTTCAATAAGATTGGTTCCCTTGTCTTTTACTTATGAAAGTAGAATCATGTTATATGGCAATATGTATGCTTGCTTTCTTTAAAACAAAACAAAAATGGGACAGGATCTTTCTCTGTAGTTCATGCTGACCTGGGACATCCTCTCACATCCTAGAACTCATGTCAGTCCTCTTCCCTAGTGTCCCAAGTACTAGGTTACAAGAATGAACCAACACATCCAGCTGTTTTCCGTGCACTTAATTATTATTATTAAGCCATTAAATTATTATTATAATCAAAGCCAGTTATAACTATTCCACCTCAGTATAATTAGCATGTCTACCATGATGTGAACAAAATACTCTGAATTTTGTTGAATTTTGAAAAAAAATTTTTTTCAAAAGTTCATATGTTAGATTATTAACTAATTATAAGAAAATGTCATGCTTTTTGTTTCCTTTGTGAGATTTTAATACTTAAAAACATTCACTGAGGGCTGGACAGATGGCTCAGCTGTTAAGAGCACTAAGTGCTCTTCCAGAGGTCCTGAGTTCAGTTCCCAGTAACCATATGGTGACTCACAACCATCTGTAGTGGGATCTGATGCCCTCTTCTGGTGTGTCTGAAGACAGCTACAGTGTACTCATAATAAATAAATACATAAATAAATAACCATTCATTCAGGTTTATATAAATATACTTTTTTTCTAAGTAAAAGGCTCATGTTACTTAGTTTTCTCAGTTTAAAAAGAACTTAGAAATATTTATTCTTTTTCTTATCAAGGCATTGCTTCAGAGTTTGGAGTTCGAGGTTATCCAACAATTAAGCTGTAAGTCAAGTGTTACATGTTTAGACCTATATTTTTAATAGTCCACTCTGCTTACATTTTTTTATTCTAGTACTTTCTTTGGAGGGTGAAGGTTTGGGTTCAGCCATTGTTTTTAAGCCAAGTGCATGATCAAAGGTGAGAGAATATACCTCTATACATCTTCATATTTAAGTATGTGGTACCCAGCTAATTCAGTAATTGTGTTCTGAGAGTTTACTGTGTAGCGTGCACGTGAAGGATAAGGTATACATTCATTAATTATCAAAGCTGTCTTGAGGAGCCCCAGTCTGTGTTCTGGTTTGCCACTACAAATCACATCTAACAGATTTCATTCTTGTATAAAGAGACTAACTCCATTAAAAAAAAAAAAAGAAGAAATAAAGAAAATTAATAGATGATCATTTTAATCTGTTGATATTGATCAAGTCTACTAGAGAAATTAAGTTGAAAAAAGTGGTGTGGTGATTCTAAAAAGAATTGTTTTACAGTGTTTTTTTTGTTATTTTGCATTTTTCTGTTATTTTCATTAACTGTATTTTGGCACTGTGAAGAGCTAAGCAGTTTTCAAAGTGTTTTGTTTTTTAAGTAAGCTGACTTTTCCCTGATATTTTAAAACCCCAAATTTTACAATTTTGAGTAAATATATTATTCGGGGGGGGGGGTTTGACATTTTTCCTTTGTGTGTGTGTTCTTGATTTTTGGGATTTTTTTGAAAATGTTATTCTATTACAATGTGTATTAATTGTGCTTTCTCTTTATTATTAGGAGTTCTGGTTTTGCTTATTGTTCTTTTTTTAATCTGTACAGTTAGCTAGATATAAATTTATTCATTAACAGGTTTTGTGGAAGATAATCTGTTTTAGGAAAGCTATTTTTATTCCTCATTCATGATGCATATTAGAGGTTTTACCACCACCAAAATATTCTAGTTCCTAGTCCTTTTATTTTCCACTTGATGGAGAGTAATTAAAGTTACTCTGATTTAAGCTCTTGATTGTAAGTGTGCAAATTACTCACTTTTCAGAAGATATATACTGTAACTTTACACTACAAAGTAAATATATTCCTGCTGTGTGCATGGAGTACAGCCTTTTCGTGTGCGTCCTAAGTTGCTGTTCCTCAGAAGACAATTGCATACTTTGTTTTACACAAGTGTGCTGCTCTTAAAGCTTCCTCTTATTCAGTGTTTTATATATTTTAAGTTTATACTTTAATAGAGGAGGATTGAGAGTAAATATAAAGACAGTTAATTTCCAATTCTTACCTTTAATTTTTAAGATTAAAGGGAGACTTGGCATATAATTACAGAGGACCTCGGACTAAAGATGATATAATTGAGTTTGCTCACAGAGTGTCTGGGTAAGTGGATTTTAATATTTGAAAGAAAATGTATTTTAGTAGACCACATTGGATATACATATTTTAGATATTAAATGTGTTATATGCAATTATGAAAAATTTATAGTTATGTAGCATATGCAGTGAAATTCTACAATTTGTAATATATGTTAATTTTGTGTTTAAGATCATTTTATGTTTAGAATTTTTTCTCCAATGAATTGTAATACATTTTCAAATTTTTATTACATATACAATTTATATATGTAAATTTATTTATAAATATATGTCCTAGTTGTAAAGGACATCCTCAGCTCCTACCTCACCCCTCTCTCATGGATGCTTAAAGGAAGCACATGATTTCCTTTCTTTAGTATCTAGATTTCCAGTGTTACTAACTTCTGCGCTTTGGGTCCATTGACAGAGTAAGGATTACTTGCATACAGACCCTGCAATTCTTTCATAAGTCAGTCTGGCAACTCAAATGGCTATAGACTTGCAAATGGGCAGGTTGTGTATATAACATACATATACTGGACAAAGGGATGATTCACTGGCTTTCTATGTACTCTTTGAGGGAAACCAGTATACAGAAGGGTTTCCCATTACTCAGAACAGTGCACAGTTTAACTTATGAACTGTTTCCCGTGGAAGTTTCTACTTAGTATTATCAGACTATAGTTGTTATGGGTAATTGGAAACATGGAAAATGAAATTAGGAAAATCAGTTAGCAACTTCATGAATCTTAATTTTTAGAATTTTTTTTTTTTATGTTGGGATGCCATGTATCTACTTACATTTCTTGTTCTCTAATTTCAGAGTTTTAAGAGAAGCCCAGAATATCATTGTTCTTATAGACTTGGGATTTAATCCCTAGTTTGAGGTGCTAAAAATATTTTTTAAATACATCTAAATTAATTTTCCTTACTATCACATGTTTTTTAATGCTACCTGCAATGCATTCTAGCAGTATTTGTCTAGCTAGTGACATAGCTAAAACCCAGTGAGCCATTTTCATTGAACTACAGATCTTATTGCTGATCAGAAAGTAGATTTTTCCACTAGCAATTCCTGATGATTTGAATGTTTTTTTTTTTAAACGAAATGTCTATGTCTTGCTCAGATGTAGAGAAACAGTGTTTATAATTATATTTATAATATGTTTGTATCTTTTTTGAAGAATATTTGTCAAGATCAGTTAACTATATTGGCTTTGAAGTTCTAGGCACTTTAATAGCTTGACAAAATATATTGGTAAATAAATAGCTTGAGGTTAAACCGGATAGGTTTGTTGCGTAAAATGATGCCTCAAATATTTGTGTAAATGCACAGAATTAAGAATGATCTTTATTAGAATTTGTGATGCTTATACATATAATTTCAATTGTATTTTTTCATTGTGATTGCATGTTTCTCTTCATTTTCTCTGTGAATAAATAAATTTTGAAATGAGTTTATTTGAAGTAAGTGAGGCTAGTGGTATGTATTTGATTCTCATGAATTCAGATAGCTTTATGTTTGGCAGTTTTTGAGGGCATTTTTCCTTAACCCTAGGAAGGGATTCTCCTGATGTGAAAGTACCTTTAGAGTAGAAGCAATTTCATGACTCAGTTCCAGAGTTGCATCACTTCCTGGTTAATTACAAAGGATTGAAGCAGAGGCTAGGGAAAGTGATGCAATGAACTGTGTGTTTTGAAAGTGTTCACTTTTACAAAATAGATTCTGTTCATTTTGTAAGTTTTATGGACTGAAGTATGATAATCTATACTAACTTTACAAAAGAAAGCATTTATTCATTTCTTAACTGTTTTATAAGTAACTTTTAGTGTAATTAATTTATTCACTTGTTTTTTAAAATAACTGTAATAAATTTTATAACATAGTTTTCTCTTACAGTGTTAACTATTGTTTCCATTTTATTTTTCTGAATATAGTAATATAAATTGGAATATAATTTGTATAATAATTGTATAATATAATTGTAGTATAATTAGGGCTTTGGCCTCTATAGGATACTTAAGCAGTATGTAATATTTAAACTGACACATATTATATAAATATTATCTCTTGTTGACTCCTGAGATTCTATTTCATGATCTGTTTCTGTAAATATGCTTTGAAACTGAAAGAATTTTCAGGTGAATTGTCTTGCTTTTAGCCAAGGACTGTAAGCAGATGATCATTCTGTGTCTCACTAATCAAAAATTAATATTGGTGATGTCTAAAAAGTTGTATTTGGAACTGGCAAATTTAATTTTGGGTACTACATAAAGTGTTACTATGTAGTACACAAACACCATAGGCTGAAATTTTACTTGGGTGGGTTTGGTGCTATACTTAAGTGCAGATAAACATTGCTAAAACATTAAATATGATCAGCTGTCACATAAATGGAATGAATTGTGCACTGTCTTTAGCTCATACCCATTTGTTTTGTTTTCACACAGGGCTCTAATTCGGCCTCTTCCAAGTCAACAAATGTTCGACCATGTACGGAAGAGGCACCGTGTATTTTTTGTATATATTGGTGGAGAATCACCCTTGAAAGTATGAAATTATCTGTTTCTTCCACATAAACAGACATGTTGTTGTAATTTTATTTGCTGTGAAGCTGTGATTTTACCAAAACTTTAAAGCAAAATATTTTAGTTTATCTAAGTATTTTTCACAGTGAAAACACTTTTTATAATCTCTCTTACTAAATTTGCAGTTATGAAATTGAAGTAAGTAAAATTTGGGTAAATATTGCCTGTCTTAGTATTTCTTATGTTACTGACCAGATTGTTTAATTTTACATCACTTTTTAACACTTTAAGTGAAAGACAAAAACTGTAGTGCAAATGTTACATTTTTAAAGCAAAGCACTGTGTTTGTTTACTTTATGTGTGTGTGTGTGTGTGCGCGCGCACGCGTGCGTGCGCGCGTGCTAATCTCTGTTAATAAACCTGAATTGACTTTGTGTTATAATTCACCAATTCTCTCTGAAGGGGAGAATAGGAGCACTTAGTTGTAATGATTGTTTGCCTTGATAACAGTGTGTTTGATTTGGCAAACTCTGATAACAGTAGTTTCTTCTTTCACTGAAAGGTGACATGGTAGGAAATTCTTCTACTGCTTATAGATAGCTATAATTATTAAATGGGAAATAAATTATGATCTTCTATATTTAAGATATCCTTTTTCTGTCTGTGTTATCATAGGAGAAATACATAGATGCTGCTTCAGAGTTAATTGTATACACATACTTCTTTTCTGCCTCAGAAGATGTGGTTCCTGAGGTAATATTTAATATTTGATTTAATGATAATAATTCTTAAGAATTATGATTTGATTTTACATGTCAAATTTATTCATAATGTTGTATGAAAGAAAATTTTTTTACTATTGATGTCAGACTGTTATAATTCATGAACCAATACTTCCATACTCACTTATGAGATTTTGGTTACATTAGGGACTTTTTTTCTCTGTGAAATAATACTAGCAAGTAGTGATATCCATCAAACCCCAAAGACGCTTTTAAGTAGTAAGTTATGTGTATGCTGCAAATACAGTCTTTTCCTGGTTCCTCACACCAACAGCAAATAAATAAATACTACAAAAACAAGATTCTAGAAATGCCACGAAAAAGTAAATGGACAGTGTGAGAGTTGGGATATATGTAGGAATGGACAACTGTTCTACATTTATTGATCCAAAAATAAAGGAAGAAAGGGAGGTATGTCTAAGTAGAAAATATCTGAACTGAAACCTTCCTCGTGCAGGTCTATGGATAGAATGTATCAGAAACAAGGAAAAGGTAATACAAGACAAGTACAAGATAGTACAAGTACATGCCCAAGGCAAGAGCATAACTTACATATTTGAGAAACAACACAATAGCCAGTGTTCCTATAGTACTGTGAGAAGGGGATAGAAGCAAGCAGAAGACAGTTCTGTTGTGTATATCACAGTGTGTATAACGAGGTTGAAGTTCATACGGAACTCAAGTCTGTTCATTTGAAAATGCTTAGAGCACAATGCATTGTGGACAGTGTGAAAATAGGTCGAGAGGTCAGTTGACCTTTGAGCTTAAGAGTCAATAAGCAGGAGAGTATGAAATAGCTTACAGTGTCCCTTTAGGACAATGGTTCTCACCTTCCTTATGATGCAGTGTTATAATACAGTTCCTCATGAGTAGTGACCCCCAACCATACATTTTCATTTCTACTTCATAACTAATTTTGGTAGTTATGAATCATAAAATGTAAATACCTAATATACAGGACATCAGACATACAACCCCTGTGAAATAGTAGTTCATCTCCAAAGGGGTCGTACCCCACAGGTTGAGAACCACTGTTTTCTTACATATTTAGGTTTTTATATTAAAAATGGAATTTTGAAATGATTTCAGCTTGTTGAAGATCCTCTATTTTTGTCAATCTAAATCCACTCCAGTTTTCCCAGTTTGGTATAAGACATTATTTTTCAGATCAGATCATGTTCATACCCTTAATTTGTCGTGTCTCCTTTTTTAGATGTAATTATTAATTTTTATATTTAAAGTCAGCTCCATTTTTAGCACACAAGTGTGTAATTTTTGGCAAATGCAAATAGTTGTGTACCTCTTGAAGTTGTAGAATTAACTTGACAGGATATTATATAACTAGAGATAGAGGCAGGAGCTCAAGACCAGCCTGTGCTACATGAGACTTTATTTTTAAAAAGAAAAATCTGAAAATGTCGAGAACAGACCCAGAACCCACTTCAATGTGATAGTAAACATCAAGGAATATAGTAGAGAGAGAAAGAGAGATGGAACTGGATTATCTGCTTAAAGCCCTTCCAGGAATGACCACTTCATTTCTTTGAAAGAGATCAAGGTCTCATGCTGAAAATTGAAACTCTTAAGAGTAGTCCTTGTTTTTTCTCATATCAAGCATGATACTTTCAGGGAGGTATCTGAAAACAGTCAGATATAAAATTTGGCTAAACTTAAAATTGTACTCCTTTTAGTCTTTAGTTATGTGTATGGTGTTTTTTTGTTTTTGTTTTTGTTTGGGGGTTTTTCTTTTTTTTTTTCTAGTTTCAATGCTTTTGAAATTGTGGTTACTAATTGAATTGCTAGTGTTAAAACTTAAACTTCTAATGTTTGTCTCTAGTACGTGACACTGAAAGAGATGCCCGCTGTGCTTGTTTTCAAAGATGACACTTATTTTGTTTATGATGGTAAGTTCCAAAGCTTAAACTCAGACAAAGCCTTTCATAATTAAAACATTGTTATAAAGAGGCATTTATAAAAGATTTTGTAAGTGCTACCAGTGTCGCATTTGGTAGAGTGATCTTTTAACCCTTCAGTAGTTTTCTGAGCAGTATACTTCCATCCTTAGTTGCTGACAATGATTTTGTGTGAGTGTGTGTGTATGGGGGGGGGGGGATTATTTACCACTTTAAGAAATAAGCTGGGGCTGGAGAGATGGCTCAGCGGTTAGGAACACTGTCTGTTCTTCCATTGTTCCTGGTTCAATTCCCAGCAACCACACAGTGGCTCACCACCATCTGTAAAGTGATCAGATACCCTCTATTGGTGTGTCTGAAGACAGCTACAATGTACTTATATACATAAAATAAATAAATCTTAAAAAAAAAGAAAAGAAATAAGCTGTATTCTATTTTTATACATTAAAATGTTCAGACTTAATTTTAGGAGAATAGTTAACTTTCATCATACATAAAGTAAAACATCCTCAGCAGAATGGAACCTTTATACCCTGTTTAGGTATTTCTCCCCCTCTGTCAGAAAACATTTCCTAGAAGTAAATATTTCATTTCATTTAAATCTTATTTTGATGTCTTTCATACATCATAAAAAGAATGACATAATGAAACCCTAGTACTCACAGTAATATAAATGGTTAACTGGACCTTACTGCAGTTGCTTCAGTTGTATTGTTTCTCTTTTAAAGCATTTCAAAGCAAATCTTAATGGCATTTTGTAATATTTCATCTTTTTTTAAATGTGGGCTATTTTTTTTAGGTAACCTTGGTTAGTGGGCTACTGAAGAAGAAAAGTATTTTCATTGTTTTAGTCAAAGAACATGTTATTTTGATTCTGAGCTGAGAAAACTAAGCATCTCAATTTTTTTTTCTGTGTTTAATTGAACTTACTTTAAGTTCTTGATATATAATTGTCATTACTGCATGCTATACATTACATTAGGTGTATTTTATTACTTAGTACAGTACAATACCTACTTGATATTATATTGTTATTTTTATCCTTTAAATGACTTATGCAGTGGATAGTATGGCAGATAAATAAATGTCATACATCACTAGAACATTAGATAAGGAGATCTATGAACAACAAGTCTGTTCATAGCCTCATTCATTCAGGGGATAGTTATTGAATGTTTACAGTTATCACCAAACAATCAAATGAACATGAGAGGAACTTGTGCATATAAAAATAGGAGAAATAGGCCGGGCAGTGGTGGCGCACGCCTTTGATCCCAGCACTCAGGAGGCAGAGGCAGGTGGATTTCTAAGTTCAAGGCCAGCCTGGTCTACAGAATGAATTCCAGGACAGCCAGGGCTACACAGAGAAACACTGTCTCAAAAAAAAGAAAAGAAAAAAAAAGAGGAGAAATAAAAGAACCCATATATGTTCTTTTTGATTATGGAACTGCTAGCAGAAGTGTTCACTGTACTTGACCATTGAAACTATTTTATGTATTTTTAAAGTGTTTTCTTTTTTCTCCCAAGTTAAGATCTAGCAGTATCTAGATTCAGTCATCAAATCTTATTCTAGTTCTGCTAAGAGGTTGATAACTTAGAGAGCTATAGTTGCTCTTGATTCTTTTTTGGAAATTAAAAAAATAAATAAAACAAAACTGCTCATACTTGTCTAGATTTATATATATATTCTTTGTGCCTGCCTAAAGAAAGTCCCTCTCCTTTCACCTTACTTCCTACTTCAGGTGTCTTTTTGTGCTTGAGAGAGAAGGAGTAGGTACAGTTCCTGAGAGCATTGTACATGTCCAGCTTTGTTGTCAAATTTTGAACCTGCCTGAAGCCTTCAGGTGGACAATAGATCTCATAATACCTCAGACGTTTATTCTGCTCCTGGTTACTTATGAGTCTGGAACCATTTGGATACTACTACAGGGATAGTTTTTCTGAAGAGTTTTAAATTCATCATGTTGTACAGTCCTTAGGAAATTTACCATTGCCATGGAATGAAGATCCTGGCCCAGTAATCAACTTCTAGTTTTAGGTTCAGTTTTCTAATTTCTAAATTCAGCTCTATAAATAATTTCAATTTGGCATTGATTTTATAGATTTGATTGCTTAAGATAGTTTATTTAACAATATAAGTGACAGGAAAGGAAAAGTACACCTTTCTCTTAGTGAATACAGTATAGTCAATTAAAGACCTTTACTTTTAATGGTTTCTTCATGCCATTGTCCTGTTTCTAGAAGTATTTCAGAACTATATTTTTAATCAGGATGTAATATTTCCTGTCTGCCTAGAAAAGAAAGTATTTGACATTGAAATACAGCTAATGTACTGTGTCTTATGTGTGTGTTTAAGTTGTAGATATGAGAAAGAATTGTAAATAAGATAAAATCTAATAAACAGGAGCAAAGAAATTACAATACAAATTACCCGCAATGATAAGAACCAGGTAACACCTTCACTAGGCTGTCATTTAGGAATATGTTTTCATTTGATCATTTTGTCACAATCTTTTCAATTTTGTTTTTCAAATGAATATTCAGTCTATAATAACTATGTATTATAATTTATTTTTAAATTTATAAATGGACTTTCCTAATATTTTGCAAAACATACTCAGTTTTGATTTAGGGCATTTTAATTATTTTTTTTTTAATTATTCCTTGCTAACTTTAGTGATGCTAAAGTAAATAATTGCTTTGATCATTAATCCTTTTCTACATCTGATTGAGTAGAATAAACTACATAAGAACCAGCTTAAAGTTTTATAATTATAATACTGTGTTAAGTACTTTGTTCTCTTTGCTATATTGAAACAGTATAACTATTTTGTAGTCTGATGTATTTTTTTTGCTTTGTTTCAAGAGTATGAAGATGGTGATTTGTCCTCATGGATCAGCAGAGAGAGGTTTCAGAACTACCTTACTATGGATGGTTTTCTTTTGTATGAACTTGGAGACACAGGTAACAAGCATATGGCCATTCCTGTTTCATTACAGAATTTTTGTTTAATTGAATACATATTTACTGGTTCTTTTAAGGCTGCATTTCCTAATTAAAGTATACGTATGTTTGCTAGTTCTTCTTTCAAAGAATTGAGGCTTATAATACCATGGATATGTACTGTCACATGATGATCAGTGTAGCGAAAGAGAAGGCTTACTAACAACTGATGAGGAGGAGGAGGAAGACAAGGAATGAGGGAAAAACAAAAACAAAAATCATGAAGCCTGATCATGGCTTAATCATGGTTAAAGTGAAGCCTCCTCACCGTCTTTTAAAGTCTGCTGTTACTTGTGAGTGGGAATCAGTCATATTGTTCATTGCTTAAGGTCATATGGTAGAAATTGACAAAGCAAGAAAATAAATAGAAGTATAAAGGTTAACACACAGAAAGTTTACAAGTTATAAGAAGCGTCTTTTCTTAGGAGAGTATTGTATAAACTTAGACTAATTAAAAGTGGGACAACTATTATTGTTACCACATGTGTCTCCTCTCATGGTTTCATGATCATGAAACGGAAATGCAGTTGTAGGGAAGAGATATTTGAAAACTAAATAAAAACAAGAAAAATTAAGCACTGACTAGTACATGAGATATTTCAAGAAATAATCCTTTTGGACTGATGTTTTCAACAGAAAGCTAACAGTAAGTTGAGATTATATAGTTATATTAGAGATGTATTATACAGACTGAGATTAGGAAAAGCATTAAAATAATGTATGATGACACTAACTTAACCCTACATTTGTATTCCTGCCCCAGGTGAAATAATACTTTAGTATGTTTAGCTATTTAAAGTCATTTAACTTTCTTCATGAATCTGAAAAACATGCTTTCCTAAGATAAATGGGAGTTTCCTGAAGTTCAGGTACATAGGTAGTACAGAGTGGTATTTCGCCTTTGTTCTCCCAGGGCTTGGTACAGTGCTGAGAACATAACATCTTCAACCTACATCAATACCACCAGAATACCACTGTTCTGTTATTACGTATTCCCTCCTGAACACTATCAGTAGGCATATGAATTACCGTTTTACTTATACTTCAGAAACAGTATGTCACTCAGTTTTCTTCTGTATGTCATTACTGGTGAATCTGTAACAAAAAAATTGCCACATAAAAATCAGCCTCTTAGTGTTATAAACTTTTGTTTTTTGTTTTTTTAGCAACAACAATTGTTAGTAAACTTTTTAAAATCAACATCTTCTTTATGGTGTAGCTTTCCACAAAATACTTTGTCAGTCTGTGGGTTGCATAAATTTTAATAGAGAAATTACACAAAATTTATTATTACCTCCTAGAGGTAGAAGAAATTTATCATTTACAATTAACTAATTCACTGGTCCAGACTGCAAGCATTGTACCATAAGATGTTGGGTTAATTTTGTGTAACATATAAATGATTGGAGTTAAAGTTTAGAAACATATTATGATAGTTCACATTTACAGAAGTAATATTTGACAAGTAAATGTAATATGAGTTATGTCATATTCAATTCAAGAAAATGAAAGATATTATTCTTAATTTCAGGAAAGCTTGTGGCCATTGCAGTTATTGATGAGAAAAACACATCACTTGAGCATACCAGGTATGGTTGCTTTGAAATGGATTTAAGCTTCAAATGTCATCCAGATCAGCTCTTTGTATAATCTCCTTAGTGTATCTTGTTTTGTCTAAGTACTTAGATAAGGCAACAGATGTTGTAGTGAAATAATTAAACTTTTTAATTGAAGAAGTGAAATATTTATATATTTGTTTTTCCATAGATTAAAGTCAATTATTCAGGAAGTTGCTAGAGATTTCAGAGACCACTTCCATAGGTATGTGCACGTGTTGTAAAAAGTTGTCTTTGTTTGAAAGGTTGACTTTGTTTAATTTGGCATTGCAGTGAGGTAAATCATAAGTGTTAAGCTGAGCATCCCTAATCTTTAAAATTTAAATCTGACATCTGAGATGCTCTAAGGTCTAAATGCACGGACTCTGGCATGACACTAAGTGGAAAATTCCACACCTACCTTCCCATGATAGTAGTCAGAACACAAAATCACTTTTAAAGAATTGTGTGAAGTTTCCTTCAGGATATGTGTTAAGGTATACATGGGGGAAAACATGAATTCTGTAATTAACACTTTGGTCCCTCCCCCAGCGAGCTCATTGTTTATGTGAAAATATTCCAAACCATGAAAACTTTCAGAAATTTCAAGCACATTTGGCCCTAGGCTTTCAGATAAGACAGTCCATATCTCATATTTTGAAAGGTGAATCAAGAATTGATTGATCTGGAGCTTCCTGTCAGCATGAGAATACATGCATGGCACATCTTTCAAGTTAGAGTAGCTGCATTTATAATTCATTCCATTCCTGCTTCCTGAGAGTGTTTGACATATGTTTTATGGTAGGAAAATATGGACATAAATTTGTAAGTTGAAAACAGTTTAAATGAACAGTCACATGTCAGGTAAATGCTTATAACAAAAATTCAAAAAAAATTAGTGGAATAAAAAATTTACTTAGGAATAAGAATTTTTACTGTATTTCAAATGTTTGGGTTTGTTGCTGCTGTCAAAAACAGCAATAGAAACTTCTAGGATTCATTATTTACTTCATATTTCAAATCTACCAAAAGCTCATTGTGCAGTTCTCCTGGCACATGGTAGCTGGCCTTTTCTAATTGGTCCTATTTCATAGTAAATCAGCTTGCCTAGTATTTTACTTGTAGTACATTTCTTTCTCTGCCTTTTAAACATGTATGCAATGAGGTGCAATGTCCAGAGTGTGTTATTGCTGCTTATTTACTTGCTTATCAATAGAACATGCTCTTATTAAATATTATAGGGATTTCCATGTTCATTATTAAAAGTTTTTATGCTTACCAGTTTCTGGTTTAATATTGTGTTCCTTTTTTCTTTTAATCTAATATTGTGCTCTTTCTCTTCTTTCTCTTTGTTGTTGCTGTGCTTCAAAGAGATTTTCAGTTTGGCCATATGGATGGAAATGACTATATAAACACTTTGCTGATGGAGTAAGTAAAGTGTTGATGGTTTTGATAGCAGTTTTTCCACTTTGATATCTCTAATTTTGAGAGATAGGGAGTGACTTAATTAGCTGGAAAAAAAACATACCAAAAACTTCTTGTCATTTTCTGGTGCAGACATTCTCTTATTAAATGTCTTATTTTATTTTATAAATCCTGAATTTTGAATTCATTGAGATTTAATTTTATTCTTTTTTTCTAAAATTGTGTTTAGATTTATTTATTTTGTATATATGAGTGCTCTCTCTGCATACATACCTGCTTGCCAGAAGAGGGTATCAGATCACATTTAGATGGTTGTGAGCCACCATGTGGTTACTTGGAATTGAACTCAGGACATCTGAAAGAGTAGTCAGTGCTCTTAATTGCTGAGCCATCTCTGTAGCCCCAGAGATTTAATTTCATTCTTTAGTATAGAAGATAATTTTCCACTTCAGCATTATAACTTAGTGTTCTCAAATCATTCTACAATATGTAATATTTGTAGTTTTTCTAATACAAACTTTAATAATTTTAATAGGTAATTATGGGCTGGTAAGGTTGTTCACTATATAGGCACTTGCTCAAATGCCTCACAACTTGAGTTTAATCCCTACATAGAGACCCAGTTCCTGATGGTTGGCTGACTTCCACATGTAATTATTGATACTTGAAGTAATTGACACTAGGGTTTTTTTTTCGATTTTAAAAATTCATCGATAGATTAATACGTGTGTAGAATAAATTTTAGTTATTTTTACCCACATTCCCTCCAATTTTCTCCCACATTTCCCTCTGAACCACTTCTACCCAATATGTCTGACCCAACTTAATTTAATTTGAGTTGTTTGTATGAGTATATGATAGGTTATTGCCTGGAGCATTTGTAACATCACTGAAGAAAATGATAACCTCCTGACCCAACAGCTATTAACTGCCAGTAATCACACAGGACGGTATAGGACTTCATAATCCCTCCTCCCCCTCATGCATGGTACAATGCTAACAGACTAAGTCTCATGCAGAACTTGTGTAGATAACTATGAGTTCATACTTGCAACGGCTGTGCTATGTGCAGAAGTCAACTTCTTGCTGCACATCTCCCCTTCTCTCTTTTATTTTTTTCCACTTCCATCCCCCTTACCAGTTGTTCCCCAAAACACAATAAAGTTTTAGTACCAAAAAAAATAGTAAAAAAAACTTATTTATTGCCCATTTATTGTTTATAGAAGTTATAAGGTTGATCTTGTATAAACCTAAGAGAAAAGATATTCTGTATAATCTTATAAAAAGATATACCCTATAATAAAAATACAGTTTTTACAGCATATATGATAGGAACTTTGATAAGGCCATTTTTTTAAATCTTCTGCAGTGAGTAGATAGATTTATTTTTAAAACTGTTTTGCATCATTACACAGAAGTTTTGTTTTAATAACATAATCTAAGATGATAGTATCTAACAGTAAACATTTAACACATAGTTTAATCAGTTGTGAAATAATTAGTCACAAGGTCATAGTCAGCTTAAGTTAGATTTGTAGGGTGTGATAAGTTTTGTTTTTGGGGGGCTTTTTTTGTTTTTGTATTTTGTCTCTGACAAATACTTGAGGGAAACATTTTAAAGGAGGTAAATTTTATTTTGGCTCCAGTTTATAGGTCTCAGACAATGTTGGTGGATTCCATTGGTTTCAGTTTAAATGAGGCAGAGTGTCATAGCAGCTGGAATGTGTGGCTGATACTCCTCACCTTAGGTGACTAAGAAATAAAAGTAGAGGAAAAGGAAAGGAGGCAAGATAAACCATCAAGTACATGTTGCCAGTCACATCTAGCTAGGCTTAACTGTTGAAGATTCCCTGCTTACAAAGATAATATCACCAACTGGGGACCTAGCCTTCCACACGTGAGCCTGTCCAGGCCACTTCATATTCAGGCCATAACAATAGGGCTTTCTGTGCTAGGATATGATCCTCTTTGATGAATGTTTAAATATATTGGAAAAATATGTATTCTTTTGTTGGGTAGAGTGACAGTAGACTAGAGAATTCACAATAGTGTTTATTCAACATGTATATGTTTACTCAAAATTAAAAGGTATCATTCTGAATGTTTAGCTTGAATTTTCTCATTAATTGTATTGCAAGTTAGGAATTATTGGTTTCCATATTTTATAAGAAAAAAATTACATGTAAAAAGCTAAATTTCTGGACTAACATCTTGCAATGTTAAAAGAAAGTATCAGATTCAAACAGTATGGGTCTAGAGACTATCTTCTTGCCTATCTGGGTTTTCTGAGTACCATCTAAGGTAGGGTTAAATGTTATTATTTATTCATATATATATATAAAATTCAGAAATTTATACTTTGCATAGCACGAATTTTATTCTTATATTTAATCACTGTTACTCAGGTATTGATGTTTAGATTATAGTCATACAATACAATCTTGGTTAATGATAAATTTTATGCAAACTTTGAAAAGTTCCTGTAGACCGCAGTGGTAAAGATATTAAAAATCTCTTTTCTTCTCTAACTGTAGCTCCTAAGATATAAATGAGCAGTAAGGTTTTTCGTTATTGCTATGCTTAATATGAGTTTTGATTTCCTTTTTTTTTTTTTCTAGCGAATTGACAGTCCCAACAATAGTTGTACTGAATACTTCAAATCAACAGTACTTTTTGCTAGATAGACATATTAAGGATGCCAGCGACATGGTCCAGTTTATTAACAGCATTTTGGATGGTACAGTACCAGTAAGTAATTCAGATCCATTTCAGAGGGATAAAGGGGAGGAAGCAGAGGAGAAACTAGCAGTTCTTTACCTTTGATCCTGAAAAGAAAGAGTATTCATTAACTGGGGTGATGGGGAGAGGGAATCAGCTTCAGCCCACTGCTTTCTCCTGTCTCAGTCAGCCTATTTTCTAATAGTTCTTGTGTGGCAGAGGCTCACAGGTGCAAATGTCCCTCAAAGTATTATTTGAGACACCTTTGCTTTTCACAGTAATGGGAAAAGTGTTCTTAGCCTCTAGTGTTGGACTAGAGATATTAAGAGATTTGTGATGTGGGATAATAAATTTTAGAGAATTTACCTGGCACTAAATACCCTTTTGGGTCAGTTGAATTAAGGACAACTGAAATAACTTACCAGAAATTATTTTCACAGTTTTTTAACCGTCAAGAAATGTATTGAGAATCAGAGGTCCAGCAAAGAGTTCTAAAAATAATCATGTGAAAGAATTGTCATAAAGACTGTACGATTTTAATTTTCTTATTGTAATATTTCTCAAACTAGCTACAATTCATATTAACAGTAATAAAAACCTGCTCAGGTGTGATCAGCACACATCTTAATTAAGTGAGAAAAAAAAAATCCAGAAGGATCTTTGTTGCTTCGATTTTAATTACTGTTCTCTTACATTTTTGTTTTAAGTTTTATACAAACTTTGAAAAGGCAACATTGCATACCTATCATTGTTTAAAGTCAGTAAATTTGGGAAACTCCCTTAGTTACATAGTAAGTAGCAATATGGTATTGCGTAAAAATGGTATTTTGATTGAAAGAAATTCAGTTGTAGTGGTGAGAGCCCTTTTGTTTGTGATTTAATAAAACCTGATCAGACTTTTATAACAGAGATTTCATTGGCCCTATAGTTTAGCAATTCGAAGAATGGGCCAGACTTCTGGGATAGCCAGATGCCAGGGTTTGATATCCCCAGGAACTTTTCTCTGCTTCTCAGCACTCCTTCTTGAGCTCTGTCTGCATGAGGATGTTCCTAAGTAGTAAGAAAGTTTCTGCCTCAATGTGGCTAAGCAACCCAGAGAAACTCAAAGCTTGTCCAAGCCTGGGGAGGATGGGCCAGCTTCAACAAGCCATAAGGATCATGAGTAAAGGCAGAATGAATTTTTTTAGACTATGTTAATGTGATAAGATCGGAATATAGGACAAAAGAGGGTGTAAATATTTAACATTGAATTTTGGGGGTTATGTGTGTAATATTTTATAAGTCAACTTTTACCTCCAGTTACATGATTTATGTAACATAAAATGAACTACTAATCTGTGTATAACATGTTTTATTCTTATTAAATTGAAGGCCCAAGGAGGTGATAGCATTTTTCAAAGATTGAAAAGAATAATATTTGATGCCAAATCTACAATTGTGGTAAGTTCTGACAGTTAATTTAGTATCTTCAATAGCTGAAAATTTTGGGGTTTTCATTCTGCTCTCTCTTTGCACTTGCCTTCTTTCTTTTGTACTTTATTTGGCTGGTTTAAATGGCTGGTTTAAATTGTAGAATTAAAATGTGTCCGTAATTCTCTAACAGCACCATCCTTCATTTGTTCATCCCAGCTGTCTTGCTAGCTGCTCCATGCTGCTTTTCATTTGTCGAGGCCAAGGCCACCATGAAAATGTAGCTAGCCTTTATTGATAAGGAATAAATTTGAGCAATCTGAATAAATCCATACATGGCATCCTTCTGTTTATCAGTCACATTTGTTTTCCTGTTTCCATCCAAATTGATTAGCCACTATATTTTGTCCATCAGCTGCCCTCATTTTCACCCAAGTCCACACCTTCTCTCAACAGTCTTCAGTACATTCTTCATACCACTACACAGTGTCTTTCTTTCCTTTTTCCTGTGATACACATCAGAAGATCCCATCAGTCTGAGTACTTTCCTTACTGGCTTTTAAATATTGTTGAGGCTTTTTAGGGTTAGGGCTAGTTGTCATAAATTATCTTGCTCTGCTTCTTTCTCACTCATTTTTACATTTACACCTCTTATTCTGTGAATCAATCCAAAATGGTCTTTTTGCTCTCTGGATTCTTCCAGAGTAACAGACCCAACCCATGAAATACATCTTATGGTAAAACTCATTCATAAAAATTATTTTTCTGAGAACTGAGGAAATAATACATAACATAAAATTAATGTGGCTTTACTAACAACCACATGACTCATGTTAAAATGTCATGTGAAGATAATATGTATAGGGCTAGAAGTAAATGCCTGTTAAGAACGTTTTTACAGGAAATGAACCCAAGTGCATTTCCCAGCACACAACCTTCTATAACTCTACCTACAGGAGATCTGATACCTCTGGCCTCCAGACACCTACACACGCGCGCGCACACACACACACACACACACACACACACACACAAATAAAAGCTTAAAAAACAAACAACATAAGAACATTACTATTATTGGAAAGAACCCAATAACTTTATTTAGTCTTTAACATGGTAGGAATTGCTCAGGTATTGACATTTATTCATTGAAACTGAGTTCAATAGCAGTGAGGGGAATCTGTTGTGACCTTAAATTTACATCTTGTGTTTTATGTCAGAATTCTATTCAAATGCAACTGTGTTCTCTCCCTACAGTCTATATTCAAGAGCTCTCCACTTATGGGCTGCTTTCTTTTCGGGCTGCCACTGGGTGTCATCAGTATCATGTGCTATGGAATCTATACAGCTGACACAGATGGAGGCTATATAGAAGAACGATATGAAGTGTCCAAAAGTGAAATGGAAAACCAGGAACAGATAGAAGAGAACGAAGAGCAAGAGTCCAGCAGTGGAGGGTCTCTAGTGCCTACTGTGCAAGAGCCCAAAGATGTATTAGAAAAGAAGAAAGATTGAGAATTCACAGATAAAAAATATTTGATAGAATTTCAAGTTATTAAAGAGTATTTATTGAATTTAGAGATTTAATCATGATCTATTTACAGAAGAGAACATATTCTTTGTATTTTGCTAATAACAACTGCATGAATTAAAATAATTCTTCCATTAAGTAGGAAGATGTTTGGAACAAAGTGATGAACAGTTTGTCCAAAACAAAGCCAGATCATTGCATCAGTTACCTTACAGATGCCCATTCTGTGCACATTTCTCTGTGTGCATGTTCTATGACAAAGTTAGGCAGCTTGGACAGAATATTAAATTGATTATTAATGTGGAAGATGTGTTTTTGCAAAGAGAAATAGTACTTTCACCTACTATATCAATTCTCCTATATTTTCGATAAAATTTATATAAACAAATAAAGTCTTTAAAATTTAGACATTTTAAGAGGAACTGGTAACTTTTTCCGTGTATCAAATTTAACGTTCTGAGTTTAAAACTAGTGATTTTATATATAGCATAGTGATTTTATTTTACTAGTTGTTTTTAAAGGAGAAATGTTACTTTTTTACTTATACTCTGTTGCATTATTATGATAATGGCATATGGTCCCATGAAGGGGGAAGAATCTTGTAAATGACATTTAAAAATGACCACAGAATGTGGGGAGTGGTAGCTTCAGCCTTTTCCTGTGCTGTTTAGAAGAGTGCACTGTCCACCACTGGAGGAAGGAGTGGCCCTCTTAGTATATCTTGATTTTAGCCAAAGCAGCTTAGTATTTTGTTTTGTTTTTATTTTATAGCTTGACATTACTTCTAATATTTATATTAATTATTAATGTTTTCAGAACATTTCAGAATAGAAATCATGTTTTTATTATATGTAAACTAATAGTTTAAAATTTACTGCCACACCTCTATTGTGGGAGGCCATAACAGGTTGGTAATATAATAACATGTTAAATTCAGATAAGGGAGAGATCCTAGTTCCCTTCTCTAGACTCAGCTTTGCCTCTATGACAGTCACCACCTCTCATCTTTCATCAGAATGCAGTCATGTCTAAGAGTGGGTATTTTGTGCTATTATGTTTACTACAGATCAGTTTGTTAATTTTGATGCCTTCATTTTAGTGAATTTCAGAATTTTTAGTAGGTAATGTTAGGTCCTGTTCTTTGAGTATTTTAGAATTTGTTGAAAGGATCCGCTGAGCATTTACAAACATGGTTTTTAGCTCTAACCCTGAAGTTACTTGGGGCTTCTGCTTTAGTTGCCAAGAGAGCTTGTGGTTTCTGATGCAATGCTAATCAATATTGCATCATACTAATGAACTGAAGCCTGTGTATCTGTAGAGCAAGAGAATTGCTAATCATAGTCTGTGTCCAAGGGTTCTTTCATATTTAAAAGCAAGCATTTTTTTTAATATTTAATCACCCATCATTAACTTTATTGATAATGGTGTAAGTATGTAGTCTTGGGGAATGTTCAGAAAATAAAAGAATATTCTGTTCTCAAATGGAAACTGGAAATAAGCACTGTTAAAAATTACTGTAACAAACTCCTCCATAGAATGAACTCCATAGACTCTTTGGGAAGGTTCATGGTAGTGGTCCCAATGGTCAAGCCTTTTTGCAGGAGAAAAGACCTGAAGTCCATATGGATGCCTCATTAATGATGATGTGTGGTAAGGAGAGAAACATTAAGAAATAGGAAGTAACACTATTACATTTTATTATTGCTTATCACTATCAAATGTTAAATGTATTTTGTCTTGTCAGTCATCACTTGTAAATAAGTTCTCAGTAGGAAAAAAGAGTAAAGCACAGCTTTGCATTAATAAACATATGCACAGAGGTATTCTGCAATAGTTTTCTTTTTGAATGAGTGCTTTGGTTCTGTTATGAAACAACTTTATATTGATCCTCATGTTCTATTTGTACTTTTAAAATGTTCATTAAGATAAAAACGTGTAAGTGGTTTGTAAGTAAACAGTTTTATTTCTTTTTGTATTAAACTTTTAATTTTTACATGTTCTTGAGGAATTTTTTTCTTTTTTGCATTGTCAGATTGCTCACATAAAAATCTTAAAATTTATTTACTCATGTGCTTTTCTTTTCAATGTGTTATCAGAGTACTGTTTGCTTATAAGGAGAACATACTTTAGAATCAAGGCAGCTCTACTTAATATCTCAGAAAAGATTGATCCTCTAATTCCCTTGGTTAGATACCAACAATAGAATCCTTTCAGGAAATTGGGATTCTACCTTTTCTTTTATGTGTCAAGTTCTGATTTCTGATTTTCAAAACCACAGCTCATTGGTGCTCAAACAGCATTTAAGAGTATTTCAGAGAATGTGCATGCTTGCTTAGCCCAACATCCTCAGCACCTCTGTCCTGAAATCTCTCTTCGTTGTGTTTATCAATATTTTTGTAGTTTCTTTGGTTTGAAACTTGTTTGACATTTATTAGATCTAGAGGTTTTTACTCAAAGGACTTCTGAAACCTGGTTTAGAAATAATGTAAAAAATGCCAAATGAGTAAAAGTGATGGAAAAATCTCTCGAAGAGCTGAAGCAATCATGTATGTTGTTTCTGTTTACTCAATTTTATTGCCCATGATGTTTCTAATGTTTTGACTTGGTAGCTCTAAATTTTATGAAAAGAATAATTTCCAGCATTGAGGACACAGAGGCAGGCAGATCTCTGTGAGTTCAAAGTCAGCCAGGACTACAGACAAACCCTTTCTTGGGGAAAAAAAATATACATTTTTTCATCAGTGTTTCATGGTGAAATGAACAGAGGGGGAAAAAGTCACTCAGCTATTCTTATGCAGAAATTATTAACCAAGTGTAAGGTATTAAGACTTAAATAACAGGACCGGAGTTTGTAATTTTATTTTTACAAATATATATTTTTTTCTGAATGTGTCTTAAATCCCAAGAATGATGACAATAATAATAATAAATTTTCTGGTTTGGACTAAGCTATAAAGGTTTTTGAAAGTCTTTATTACTACTAACTTGTTTAATTGTGATACTCTGCCTTATGACACCAATTGGAAACCTTTGTTTTTCTAAAATAAAGTAATTAAAAACATCATTACATAATTGTTACCTTTAATATGTGTTTTTCAGAAGTTTGCCACATGACTAATCTCTAAACAAAATCAGAAGCTACAACTAATATTCCACACAGTACTTTCTTTTTATCAAAACATAGCTTATTTATAATTACAGAAACACAATTTTAGATTTTAAGCAGGCTTGGAAGTGAATTGTAGCTTAATTCCTTATACCCCAAACCCCAACATCACTTGGTCTGTTTTTAATTTTATAAAGCCTAATGTTTTTTAAATATTGTTTTTTTTTTAAAGGATACCTCAGCTTTTCTACAAAATTTAAAGTGTGGTGGATTTGAGTTGTATTAATAAATTATGATCCTGGACACCATACTCTTCTGACCTCTCACTTTCGTTATCAGTGAACAGGCAATTTAAAGCCTTTGGGGTGGGGGTGGAAGGCACTGTTTGCATTTGATTTTTAATTATTTTGACATTAAAGAGTATACGTTATGAAAACATGTTTTATACAAGTGTTAATTTTTAAATTTATTACATCAAAGAGATGTGTTTTCATGAGATCATGGGAACAAGAATAACAAGTGAGCCCAAAATATGAACTTACACTTGCAGGTTATGAGCAGAGACAGACTGCTCAGCCATATGTGAAACGCCCTGTGTTGGGTGAATGGGTGGAGTACCATCTGTATGAGACTCTGGTTTCACTTCGTGGTTCATGTTCTTGTACCACCCTTGTGAAGTTAGAAAAGCCAACTAACCTCTTCCACTTCTGAATTACCTGTAGCTTGAAGATAATACCACCTATTAGATAACCATCTAGATTATGAAGGTTATATGAATTCATGACTGGCACACATCCACAGCTCTGACATTCACTGTTTAAACTTAACTGACTTCTCACTTCATTTAGAATTCTGTCATTGACCTCCAGGAGAAGGGAACAATCCATTGTCACATGAAGTCTTGATATGTTTAAATTTTGTGAAATATTTTTAATTCTAGCTTTTTATATAGTGACAGGAAATATTTTAATACTAAAATAAGTACAAATACTTAGGTTTAGTTACCTGTGAAAATTCTCTGTCCTTTGTGCTTTTTAAATGGAAATGATTACACACAAAGTGTAACTAACCAGATATTGATTAATATATGTGAATATCTTATTTAAACTTCTATGCGATTTAGGCAGTTATGGTTAGGTATATCACTGGAGGTGGAGTCTGAGGTTTCAAAAGCTGTGGATCAGGATGTTGCTCTCGGGTACTTCTCCAGCACTATGCCTACCTGCCTGCCACCATGTTCCTCAATGAGGATTTCTCCTGAAGCTATAAGCAATCCCCTGATTAAATGCTTTCTTTTTTAAAAGTTGACATAGTTGTTTTGTTACAGTAATGATAACCCTAAGATAGTCGTCTTCTGTCTCTGTCTGGGAGAATACTTTGGACAGGTGAGCTGGGGAAGTGGGTTGAGAACAGATTTCCACACTGAAGTGCAGGCATTTGCTGTGTGTATGTAATATATTTGAATTGCTTTAGAAGAAAACTTGCTGAAGTGATATTTTCTTTGTGGAAATGGAAGAAAAATAGTTTGCTCCGAGTGGAAGGAAATATGTAATCTAAATTGGATTGACAGCTAATGTCAAAAGTAAGTATGTGGAGGCTGGAGACATCTCACCATGTTTAAGAGCATTGGGGAGCATACTGGGAAAGTTGTACATAGTTCCAGAATATCCAGGTTCAATTCCAAACACTCACATGGTTGCTCACAACGTTCTATAACTGAACAAGAGGACATATGAGAGAGTCCAGAGTGGACATAATCCTGAGCCATGTAAGGAGAGAGAGGAGGGGAAAGGGAAGAGCCAGACCAAGAGGCCAGGATAGTAAATGTTACATGGAAAAGACCAGGTAAACAAAATGGTTGGTATTACAAAAGGAAGAGCCGCTGGGAGAAGGGCAGCTCAACCTCTGGGCTAGAGGGCAGGATATGCCAGCTATACTCTGTAACAGGTAGGGACTGAGGAATGCTAGGAGAACCTGACTTTGATTTGTTAAACAGGCACCTCAGCCATTTGTCCCGGGATTTGAGACTTAACAATGGGGAAGAATAAGAAGGTTGAAATTATTTAATTATAATCTCAAAAATTATTTTTAAAATTTGAACCAGGCTTTATAATAGTCCAATATCTTTCAGGGACTAGACATATGTATTAAAGTACACCAAGAATTACTCACACCTTTCAGGTTGTGCATTTTCAGACAGGATAAATACATTTCTGTTAGACACAGCCACACCAGTTTGTCCAGATGTTCCCTGTTGGTTGAACTAGTATAACTACAAAAATTTGGTTTCTAGTAAGTTCAGTTCCTCAGCCAGATTTTTGATTGCCCTGATCTTTGAATCCCCCAAAATAGCCACTTTGGACTTTCACTGATCATCTAAAATTGATTACCTGACTACTCATTGTTAATGCCGACTACTATCAAAGCAGGAAGGCTATTAACTTCCTTCTTCCATGTCCATTTCTGTGCTGTAATTATACTACCTTCAAAGTTGGTCAGAGAACTAAATTCTTACACAGGTCCTTAATTACCCAAAAGGCCAGGGAGATTGGAGGACACTCATTCACTGGTCTCTTTTCCTTCACACTGACCAGTCAGGGCCCAGCCTGGAAGGATTTGCAGGAGTGTCTTCCAGGCACAGAGTAGCAGAGGCAGGATTAGGTGTACAAAGGACATCTTAACTACACAGCATGAGGAAACAAATATGAAAATACTTGAAATAAAGAATGGAATTCTTAATGACTCGGAAACATTGGAGAGTACAAACAAATAGATTAGAGCCAGTGATGCATAAAGAAAATGAAATTTAAAAAGTAATACCAACAACTGACTTTTAAAAAGATAAATAAAATTGAAAAACACATAGGTATGCTGACTTTGAAAACGGGCAGGCCATTCCCTGGTAGAGGAAATAGCATTAATTAGACCTGCCCCTAACGTGCCCTGTTAGCTGCTGAGATCTGTAACCTGACACACAGCTGCAGCCAGTAGACTGTGTCTTAAATTTCTTAGCTGACTTAATTGTATCAGAGAAGATTGCACATATCTGCATGGGACAGTCCCTTAATTGGAAATTCAATATTCACTGGTTCAAGCTAACCTACTCAAATTGTATACCCACCAATCTAGTCTGTTTTTGTTCAAATGTATGGATTAATACATGCTGGGAAATTACAAAATCACCTGCCTGAATCAGGCCCTTTTTTAAATGGTGACACATACACACACCCACAGCTAATGTCCTTAGTCTGTGATCTAGCTATTGCCTACCCTGTTTTACTCTGCAGTGTTCACAGTAATCTGTTCCTCCTGTTCTGATCTGAAGGTAGAACCATGCTCCACATGGAAGTTCTTCTTTTACTACAATGCACAGCTCACTACATGACTCAAATGGGTAATTTTAGAATTCTGTTTTGGTGCAGCCCTTTAAAGAATTTAGGAAGTTTGATCAGGAGGAAAGCAAAGTCAATGCCCTGGGGAGCAGCAGACTGGGATCAAGGTGACCCAAATCAACAGAGTTTAACTCAGAAAGATTTTTCTAAAAGGCAGAAGATACAGCTATCCTAGAATTAATATGTCTTCCCAGGGAGAAATCACTGCCACACAAAAGATTAATTAAGAGAAATCTCTTTAATGAAAGCATGCATTCAGCTCTGTCTAATAAAGAAGAGCCAGCTGAGAATAGATTTTACATTCTACCTATGCTGTTACCCTTACATCTCTTTTAGGTTCAGGCTCCAGGTTAAGTTTTGAACAATTTAAATGTGGACTAGAGACTGCAAGTCTAGCCACTTAAGACTTTATTTCTTAAGTACACCAGTGTCCTGAAACAATATCAGTAACAGGTTCCTAAGTGGAAGGATCCAGAGGATGAAAAAGACAGGAAAAGTAGAAGGCAGAAAGTATAAAAGCTGGGGTGGGGAGGCCTTGCAGAAGCTATGTCTTATGCTAAGTAAGCCTCTTAAGAATACCATCTTGTACACTACTTACAGTGGAAAACAAAGAAATGGAAGACTTCTATGAAATCTTCAGAAACTATCATACAATGGAATAAACTCAGGAGGAGATACTCAGGACATCTTAAGAACATTACAACCAAGCCTACAATGGATTTGAGACTGAAAACCACAGCCCCATGTAGTGGAAAGAGTTGTGTTCTCAAAATCTGAAGCAAGCCCTCCCTTAAGGCCCTGGCCCCAGACTATTACCAGCTCTCCCAAGCATATTCCTGGCTTTAGAGAAGGAGCTCTATTTTATTCTCAATGCATCAGGGCCTTAGGGAAAGCTCCCAAGACCTAGGCCCTCTGCCAAGCATGTTCCTGGGTTTGAGAAAAAGCTGTCATTCATCATACATGAGGGCCTCAGAGAAAGCCTTGCTTGATTAGGCCAGACCTCAACACAACAGATTTTTTTCCTTTCAAAGAGTTGTCACCCAGTGTAGTCTTGCTCATGTGGCAGACTTAGACCTTAATATTGGTTGTGATCTTGTAAGGCCCCCATTGAGCAGCTTGTTAGAGGCTTCTTCTTTAATATGAGGATTTGCCTGGTGGCTGGTTGTAAATAAGGGGCATCTCCTGTGTCATAGTTTAGAGCCAAATTTCTGGACAGTCCTGTATCCTAGCATCCTAATCCCTAACAGGCCCGGTTAGCATACTACTTATCTGTGGGGTGTTTTAGAGGCAGTTCTCCCTCAGCTAAATTCTTGGTGTAGCTTACTATCTCCTAAGCACTGGTAAATCCTTTACATCATCGATTATGCTCTTCTACATCACAGCTTAATACTGGAGTGCTACCCAACACATGGACTGCCTTTTACAACCTCCATAAATTAACTCCAAATGGATCTTACACCTGAATGTCAAATGCTAAGGTTAGAATTTTTAGATGACACTAGAGAAACTAGGGCTCTCCAAGTTTGGTATCCTGCCAAGGATGTTTCTATATACACAAGCCCCTGCTTGAAATGCTTTGCGCAGACATAGCCCCCACAAGGGAACTCCCTGGTGGCCACAACTCACCACAGGTTCCCAAACAGCTCCAGGGAGGACTCAACACACCAGCTTCCCATGCTCAGCCAGCTGCTCTTCCCAAATGTGGAGTGAACCTGTGCTAACCACTTCCAGATTTCAGAGCTTGCCTGAACTCACCTCACATCACCCACCATCAGCATTTAGGGAAGAACAACCTGCCTAGTCTGACTGACAGGTCGGCTGGCCAGTGACATTAGCAACTAACTCCCTTAGGAATAGAAAAACCACAGTCATATTGGTTCCTGGCCCAGGCTTCCAGGCCAGATCCAGACCTTTTCCATATCTGCTGAGATTTGCATTTCAGAACTACTTATGCCTATCCTCCAAATAGCCTGCCCACCTGTCTTCCCACCCAGTCCTGAGGAGAACCCACTACTCAAGCTTCCTTTGCTCAGCAGCCTGTGCCTCCCATTTGTGTGCTCCTGCGCTCATCATGTCTCTAAGATTGCCTGAGCTCCCCTCACAACACCCAGCAGCAGCGCTTAGAGCACTTAATTTGGAACCATTTAAGCCCGCTCAATTACTAAACTGAACCTACAGCATTGCACCCGGAATATCCCGCCTCCTTCTCTGACTAGCAGGTCAGCCTGGAGACTCTGACTGGCCAGTGAGTCTTGAGTGACTTGAGCACCTCCATTAGGGTTAGCGTGCTGAAGGGACACAGCATAGTGTTTCCTGGCCAGTACTTCTAGTCCAGAGCCAGACCTTTTCCATATCTACAGATATTTGCATTTCAGTAGCACTTGTGCCTATCCTCCAATAACCTCCCCATCTATCTTCCCATCCAGCCCCAGGAAGGACTCAGCACTCCAGCTTCCAAAGCTCAGCTGTCTGCTCCTTCCCTTTGTGAGCACTGGCTCTGTGCTCACTAGGTCGAGACTTCAGAGGTTGCCTGAGCTCCCCTCACAACACTCAGTAGGCATTTCCCCTTTCTTCTGGAATCAAGGTAGATAGCTTGCATAGCCCATTACTCTACTTGCAGTGGAGTTATCAATCTGTCCCACAAGAGGAAGGGTGCCCAGAATATTAACAATCAAAGAGGGATTTTAGGAAACAAGAGTTTTCTTTTGTAGCTTCATGGTGGGTTCAGGTAAACTGCAGCTACTTCTCATCTGGTAGGTACGAGACAAGCCTGGGAGAAAAGCAGGAAACAGGTGACAAATATCGAGGAGCACAATTGCTTCCTGGCACATCTTCCTCGGTGGAAGGGGGGGGGGGACCCACACACAGCTGTATTACTAAAGAGTCTCTTGATGAACAGAATTGATAGAATGAATCCCTGTATTTATGTTGAAAGTGGATTTATTAGAATGTCCCACAGTCTGTGGCCCAAGTAGTCTAACAGTGGGTGTTTACCAATGGAAAATTGAAGAATCCAGTAGTGGTTCAGTCCATGTGGCTGGATGTCTCAGTTGGTCTTCAGTATATACCAGAGTTTTGAAGAAGTAGACTCTTTAATGCGGGGGGTGGGTGAGAGAGAGAGAGAAAAGAAGAGAGGAAAGAACTTGCTAGTCAAGTTCTACCTTGTAAGTAGACAAAGAGAACAAGCTACCATCTTCTATGTCCTTTATTTATGTAGGCTGCCACCAGAAGCTGTGGCCTAGAGTAAAGGTGGATCATAACACCTCAAAAAATCCAGATTAAAGGAGAATTTTCACATAAAAAACAAAAAACAAAACCTAAAATTAAGAAAAATCCCCCATAACACCCAAACTCTTTCAGTTTTAGTTAATTCCCACATGTAGTCAGTTTGACTACCAGGCATACCCATCACATAAGACATGACAGAAGAACTGAGAAAGATTTTTCCCCCTGTGGCAGACAAGGTGAGAATAGTACTCATTTCCAAAGCAATGATTTCCTTCAAGAAAGGAAGCATTGGTATTTTACTGAGGGAGTCTAAATAAGTAGGTTTTCCTACTCCTACACAAGCTAAGTCAGCCATTGTTGGACTAGGTGGACCACAGCCTGTGAAATATTCTAATCAATCCACTTTCTACATACATAGTTTCATCCTATCAGGTCTGTTCATCTAGAGAACCTTTACTAATACCCCTCTGTGTATGAATGTGTGTTTACCTTCTCACTGAGGAAGATGTGCCGGCTAACAATAGTGCTCCACAGGGTTTGTCATCTGCTTCCTGTTTGTCTCCCTGGGTTCTCATACCTACTAGGTGAAAATTAGTTGCAGTTTACCTAAACCCAAGCCAAATTAGAGTGTTTGCCAGTTTCTTGGGGGCAGCTCTCAGGTGGGTTCACTGATCCCTAGAAACCAGAGGGTTCATTAGTCCCAAAGAGGTCAGAAAAGTTGCTATGGGGAGGGAGAAGAGGGGGTGTGGAGAGAAAGCAAGAAGAGCAAGCAAGGCAAGCAGGGAGAGAAAAATGCAGAGGGGAAGGAGGGAGGGAGAGGAAAAGTGGAGGAGGAAGGAGAGGGAGGAAAGGGGAGGGAGGGGGAGAGGGAGAGACACAGAGAAACAGAAAGACAAAGAACACAGAATGTCTAGATTATATAGGAAGAGCTTCTGGGAGAAGGTAGGCTGGAAAGTTCAGGGTACAAGGCAGGGTATGCCAGTAGTGACCTGTAACAGGTGGAGGTCCTGCCAGCTTTGGTGTGTCCAATGTGCACTTCAGCTGCTTGTCCCAGGTCTGAATCCCAACAGCCATGAAACAAAAATCTTGTTTCCCAAAATCTCTCTTTAATTGTTAATGTTCTGGGCACCCTTCCACTTGTGGGGCCGATTGATAACTCCACTGCAAGTCGAGTAATGGACTATGCAAGCTATCTAGCTTGATTCCAGGAAGAAGGGAAAAAGCCTACTGAATGCTTTGAGGAGAACTCAGGCAGAAGTCAGGACCGGATGAGCCCACAAAGGGAGGCAGCAGGTGCTGACCAGTGGAAGTTGGAGTGGTAGGTCCTCCCTGGTGCTGGGAGGGGAGACACATGGGTAGGCTATTGGAGGACAGGCACAAGTGCTGCTGAAATCTCTGCAGATCCGGAAAAGGCCTTGGCCTGGATTGGAAGCCTGGGTTGAGAACCTCTACACCTCGTCCCTTCAGCACGCTTTCACCCTAAGGGAGATGCTGGAGTCACTCAAGACTCACTGGCCAATCAGAGCCTTCAGGCAGACCTGAGGATCAGAAGAGGAGGCAGGTTTTTCCGAGTGCCACGCTGTGAGCTTGTTGCAACACGGTGAACACAGGGTCACTGCCAACAACAGGGAGGAGCAGCGAGAGCTGGTGTGGTGGGTCTTTCCCGGTTTCTGAATGGGAACCCGCGGGCACCTGTGAGGTCCTGTAAGATCCTAGCCACTCGCTGGACCCAAAGGTAGCCCCTGAATAACATCACTGTGGGGGCTGCATCTGTGCAGAGCATTTGGAAGAGTGGCTTGTATGTAGAAACGTCCTGGGCAGGATGCCAAACTCAGAGAGCCCTAGTTTCTACAAGCTCTGTACTTAACATTTAACATTAAGGTGTATGGTCTTCTTGGAGTTAATTTTGTGGAGGCTGTAAAAGGCATCTCATATATTGGGTAGCAATTCAATATCAAGCTGTGATGTAAAAGAGTAGAAGGTGATGATGTAAAGGATTTACTAATGGTTAGGATATAGTATAGTAAGTCACACCAAGTAGAATTTAGCTGAGGGAGGACTGCCTGTAAAACACCCCACAGATAAGTAGTATGCTAACCAGGCCTGTTAGAGATTAGAATGTTAGGATACACGTGGTTCTTCGCCAGGGTTGTCCAGAAATATGTCTACAAACCACAACAAAGGAAACAACCCTGATTTACAACCAGCCACTAGGCCCATCCCCATATCAAAGAGCAGGCCTCTAACAAGCTGCTCAATGGGGCATTACAGGATCACAATCAACAGTAAGGCCTGGTGTGCCATAAAGGTTCAGTTTTCTTCTTGAGAAAAGCATAGTTCTGCCACATCGGCAAGATGACATCTGGTGACAACCATTTGAAAAGGTAAAAACAGCCGGGCAGTGGTGGTGCACGCCTTTAATCCCAGCACTCAGGAGGCAGAGGCAGATGGATTTCTGAGTTCGAGGCCAGCCTGGTCTACAGAGTGAGTTCCAGGACAGCCAGGGCTACACAGAGAAACCCTGTTTCGAAAAACCAAACCAAACAAACAAACAAAAAATCAAGCAAGGCTTTCTTTCCCTGAGGTCCACATGTACAGAGAATGACATAGCTCCTTCTGAAACCCAGGAGCCTGCTTGGCAGAGCCAGTAACAGCCTGGGGCCTAGGCCCTGAGAGCTTTACCTAAGGCCCCAAGTTAGAGAAAAAGAACAGAGCTCCTTCTCTAATTCCAGGAATATGCTTGGGAGAGCTGGTAATGGTCTGGGGCCAGGACCTTTGGAAGGAGTTGCTTCAGATTCTGAGAACAAAAACTTCCCACCATCCGGGACTATGGTTATCAGTCCCAAAGACACTATAAGCTTGGTCAGTAATGTTTTTTAGATACACTGAGTTCCCCTTATGCAGCACTGTTTGATTAGACTCCCGACTATGTCCTATCGTATGGTGTTTCTACTGACTTCATAGTTTCTTCATGTTTCTGTTGACTTCAAAGAAGTCTCCCGTTTCCTTTCATTTCCCCCATGTAAGTAGTATACAAGATAGCTTGTGTAGGACCGCCCCATCCCAGCTTTTATACTTTCTACTTTCTCCTTTTCCTATGTTTTTCATCATCTGGGTCCTTCCACTTAGGACACTGTCACTAACCTGCTGTTTTAGTGCATGGGTATACTTAAGAAATAATCTTGGGAATATCTTTGCTGTGTAAATTTCCCATCTGTCTCAGAGGCTAGATTTGCAGTCTCCTGTCCATATTTAAATTGTTTAAAACATAACCTGGAACCTGAACCTAAAAGAGACCAAAGGGTGACAGCATATGTGGAATACAAAATCCATCCTAGGCTGGCTTCTCTTTTAGCATTAACCAGTGTAGATGGTCTTTGCTACTTTGTGGTTTCTTCTTTTTCCCCCACCTTTAATCCCCCCTGACCACCCCCAGTTTCACCCCCTAACACCAGATAAGAGAGAACAAGAGTGGAGGAGAAAGAGATCCTTGAATCTAATGTCTTTCCTTGTACTGGACCCGATGGCATGAGCTGAATATTCTCTGATGGGGGAGTGAGGATTAAAGATAGGAAAGGAAAAAGAAGATGCAAAGCCAGGAGTTAGATTTGGGAGGACTGCTGGTCAATATTGCTGCTCTAGCAGCCTGCAGTTTATTTTTCCTAGCCTTTTTATACCCCACAGTACCGTGGAAAGCAAAGCCACATGCTAACAGAAACGATTTCCTGAAATTTGTTCTTATCCAGAGACACATCCCTGCTCTTTCCACCAAGGTCAATAGAACTTTCAGACCCTCGCCTTGAGCCTCAGGTGTACCTCCTCTTATCGTTCTAGGCCTCAGCAGGCTGGGAAATCTGCCAACAGACCCTGACCCACCTTGACTGTGCCTATGTACATACAAAAAATAGGGTCAGTCCTAAGGCATAAGCAAGGTTCCCTTGGTCACTACATTCAGGGACTTATCACGATGATCAAGATATAAGGAACACATTCTTCAGCTATACTTTTTCTTGAGCTTTCTTCCTTTTCCTAGCCCAATGTCAAATATTCTTGCCAATTTCCTAGAAGCCATACCAAGAGCTCTCCACACCGGGGAGAGTAGAAGATTCTAATAAAATATAATACTACCATATTTATGGTGATAAATGTAATTATGGTAATACCATATTTATGGTAATAAAATTTACCATATTAGGGTTCTGTCTGCCCCTAGGGTGGAAGGGCAGAGCTGGGAAGGCCTGTGCTATCTAGTCACTTCATCTCTAATCCTCCAATAGGGGAGCTACTACTGTCATGAGGCCCAGCTGGGTGGTCAAAACTAATGAGGGACTTTGGGCAGAACCTCCAGCTCTAGGCAAGCTAGCAATCAGGAGAAGCACCAGTGGGAGGTAGCTTGCAGATTCTTTGCATATTCTTCTCTGGTGCAGTTCATCAGAGAGTTGTGAGGGAGACAACAAACCATGTCATGGTGATTGTGGCTGGCTAAGCTATCAGAGTCCAATCTGATTGGACTGAGATGGCCTGGGAACCAGACTGTGGTTCTGTTGATACACGTGGTGACCTGAGCAGAGGGCCTTGAACCCTGATCCTGCCTGAGTGTGGATTTCCTGGAGGTTAGGAGACTCTGCAGCTCTTGTCATAGGAAGCTGTGTTGCTTATCATATCACTGTCCAGTGTGCACACACAAGCATTGCTTTTGATGTGCAGTGAAAAGACAGATTTCAAAACTGAAGGTCTGGTTTCTAGAAGTTCTGAACATTGCATTGCAAATTCAGTTTTATGTGATAAATTTTACAAATAGTTTAGAAAATGGTAGAGAGGAGGTGATTGGGGATCATCCTTCATCAATATGTGATTAAAATCCTTTTACCTTTGCACTACATTACCAGTCACAATGAATGGAGTTATCCAAGGAAATTCAGTTCCCGGGTACAAAAGGAGTTTCTGAGATGCAGAGGTTTCTTAAGTATGCATGGTGGTGTGCAGGTGGGTAGGACAGATTCCACATCACTCGCCATAAGCCACATTCTTCAACCTTTGTGTGTGAGCTCAGTGGGGCTGGGTTTGTGTGAGATCAAAAAGAGGCATGGGGGTGGGGCTGCTGAGCTATAGCCCACCTTTCTCATCACCTCCAAACAAAGAGCTTTAGAGCATGGGAACTCTCTGTTTGAAAGTGAGATCAGTGGTGGCTGGAAGGTCAGAAATATAACAGTTTAGGGATCACTTTGAGTTATTTTTGTGGGAATTGTGAAATCTATGTTTATTCTATTTGTATACACATGCAATCATAGGTAATATTGATCATGTTCACATTTTTCCTGGCTAAGTTTCCTTAGGTCTTTTGTGGAGAAGCTCTTGGAGAGCTTCTAGGAACTTGGCAAGAATTGGACTTTGTGCTATGACAAAGAAGTAGGCTCAGCCCCCTAGCACATATGTAACAGATGTGCAGCTCAGTTTCCATGTGGGTCTTCTAACAGCTGGAGTGAGAGCTGTCCCTAAAGCTGTTGCTTGTCTGTGGAATTTGTCCCTTAACTGGACTGCCTTGTCTGGCCTCAGTGGAAGAGGATGCCCCTAATCATGAAGAGATTTGATGTGCCAGGGTGGGGGATACTCGTGGGGGTCCCCACCCTCTCAGGAAAGGAGGAGGTGGGGGAAGGGACTCTGTGAGGGGAGATTGAGAGGGGGACAGCGATTGAGATGTAAAAGGAACGAATGAATGAATAAATAAATAAATAAATAAATGGGGGAAAAAAAGAAGTAGGCTCAGATAAGAATATTTACATTTGGGCTAATACAAAGCTCAAGGTAAGCAGAGCCTAGGAATGTGTGGCATTTCTTTTATCTTGGTCATTCTGATAAGCCCCTAGACCCATTGACTACAGGACTTCGTTTATTGCCTTATTTGATTACTTTGTCTTTGATCTAAGAACTGACCTTATTCTTTGGATGTACCTAGAATGGTATAAAAGCAGACTGGGAAAAAATAAAGGTGCTTCAGCCTGAGAACTGACTGGAGTCATGTTATTGTGTTGTCCAATTGTCTTTTTCTCTTTAGTCCTTACTCCCTCCCTCGAGACCCGGTAACCTGACTCAGCTGGCTTGGTCAGTGTTTCTATTAAAACTTGACTATAATTTGGGGCTTATGTTCTTGGCTTTTTCTCTGCATCTCATTATTATTTCACAAATATTGTAAACCTTTTTGATTGTTGTAGCTCTGTGCTAAGTATGAATGGAATTCACATTGTGATAAAATGTGTACTATTTCTTCATAATCCTATTGACAAATCTGAGGGTTTTCTTCACATGGCAAATACCTAAGGAATCAGCTTTCCTGTTATATATTTTTAGGAGTTTTCCTTATATTGTTTTGAATTTATGCTGCAAATTGAACATACCCGACATCCTTTTATCTTTTTAAAAAAATCACTATAATGGTGTAATGGGTAAAAGATATTCTACATAAGTATTCATTTAGCAAACTATAGAAAGTGTGTGAAACTGAAACTCATATGAAATAATGTACAAAGCCAGAGAAAGAAGACTTTAGTTTAGACTTTAGTGACACAGAATACATTGTTAGGGTCACATAAACGAAATCTCACTAAGTATGACTTAGTTGAGAAAACAAAAGGAATGAAAACAAAACATGGTCCAGAATTGAACAATGAATCTGTATGTGACACAGGATTGTGTATTAGCAATAAATTCTGATAGCAGTAGGTTGGGATTTTCCACAGATATCAACTAAAATTAGTTAAAAGCATGTTGTATTGTTATAGTTTATGTAAAATTGCACATATTTAATATATGTATTCTGATACATTTGGACATAATACCTACACCCAAACAACTCCATTGTACCAAGTTATCATGAAAATGACAGAATTGCCATGGAACCTAGCAATCTTCTCAGTATGTTTTCCATGCACTTGAAACTAGTTTTAAGAAGTAACAGAATTCTCATATTCATTGCAGTTGTATTCATGCTAGCCTAAATATGAGAATAATCTCAATGCTCATTGGTTGAAGGCAAGCTGGGTACCTCAGGAGGACATTGTGCTAAAGGAATGAAGACAATAGCAGTGGTTAAAGGATTATGTACTTGTCAGCTGGAAAGGTCAGATACAGATATTTACACCCATCCAATGGACAGAAGCTGCAGACCCCTGTGGTTGAATTAGGGAAAAGCTTGAAGAAGCTGAGGAGGAATGACCCTGTAGGAGGACCAGCAGTCTCAATTAACCTGGACCCCAGAGATCTCTCAGACACTGGACCACCAACCAGGCAGCATACAACAGCTAATATGAGGGCCTCCAACACATATACAGCAGAGGACTGCCTGGTCTGGGTTCAGTCAGAGAAGATGCACCTAACCCTCAAGAGACTGGAGGCCCTAGGGAGTTTAATGGTCTGGTATGGTGGGAGTGGTGGGAGCGGGTGGGTACTTGTGGAGACGGGGGTTGGGGGGGGGCAAGGAGGAGGAGGTATGGGATGTGGAACAGTCAGAGGGTGGACCAAGAGGGGAATAAAATCTGGAGTGTTAAAAAAAAAAGATTACATAAAAAGAAGGAATATAAATAAACAAATAATAAGGATTATATACTTGTAAACACTCACAGTCAGTGCTGTATTGGTCATAAAACGGCATGTTATTACAGCTTAAGCATTGTCAACCCATTTCTTTTTCCCATCTCATTTTAATCTTTAGTGTACTCTTATTGCCAAATGATGTGAAAGCTTGAGCCATCTTGTCTACATTGCAGGTAGCAATCAAAAATGAAGTGCAGAAAGCATAGAATCTAGCTGAAGCAGTCACCTTCAAAGGGGTTTTCTAATGTTATTTAGAACATTATGTGTGAAAGAAAAATGAAATATCAAGCTTTCTGTAGCAAGAGTTGTTATAGAGATGAGAAGCAAATGTGCTATTATAGTATAATAAATTTTTCTGTAAAAATGCAGAAAGTGGCTTTATTTGGATGGCATGAGAGCTTTCTGCCAATGGGTCACACTGCATTAAAAAGGAAAAATGAGGTTAAGAAACAGACTGACTGTTTTGTTTGAATTTAAATAATGACAATAAATTACAGTTGAACAAACATGTAATAGTCTTAGATACTGACTCATCTCTTTGTTTTCTCTCCATTAAATAACCTATCTTAGATGTTAACACTTTCATTTTTGCTTTGAAGAATGTGTTTAAGCATTTAACATTTTTATATATCAGTTTATTTATGCTTAATATATAATATAGTTAATGTAGCAATTTTGTATGACATCACATATTTATTTCTATTATTTGAATAGTTATTTTAACATTAGTTTTTCTGAAAAACAAGCAAGAGTATTCTTTTGGAATGAAATGAGAAGAAAGCTTTGTAATTCCACATTCCAAACTAGTGAAAGCTAACACAATAAAATGACCTGCTTTTGTTTCCTGCATGATATATATTTCACATTGCTGAGAGCAAAACTTCTGATTTCATAGATATAGACTTGGCCCAAGACAAACTTGTCGTAAACTCCTGTGTTGCTGTGTATTTGATCACGCTGTGAACTCCAAGACTGTCTAATTTACTGGGGGAAACAAGTTGTTTCTAATTGTTGTGTGGCTCAGCATTTAGCACACACCTTTGCTCCCAAACGATTAAGGTAAAGTTAGTTTTAGAAGGAAGCATCCATGTTTGAAAGTGATGTCTAATTGAGTGGCTGACAAAAGGGTGAATCAGGGAAAGATCTGGCAGAATATGATATGCCCAACTCTCAAGAGAAGAGGGAGGAAAGAGAGGCAACATAAGAGGAAGAGGGTGAGAGGAGAAGGAAGTTTTACCTAGAGAGTTGAAGGGAGAACAGGCTAAACACTGGTCAAGATAGAACAGGCCAGAGAATGAGAATGTGACAGAGGATGAGAACAGATTGCTAGTTTGTTTGAGGCCAAGTGCAGCAATTCAGTCAGAAGTGAAAGAAGTGAGTTTGAATCAGTTAGCATGAAGAGGAGTTTGGGCCAGAACAGCTGAGTTGAACAGCCAGCCAGAGTTCAGAAAGAAAAAGAGTGAGTTTTTTCAGCAGTCAAGTCTCAGATGCCCAAAATATTCTAAACCTAGATAAGATTTATGGAGGCTAGAAGCTTCCAGGACTAGGCCTGGGTTGTCAGAAGGAGAAAGTAAGCCCCCAAGATTTTGTGGGACTCCTAACAGTGGGAGCAGGTGTATCTGATTCTTTTCCTTGATCTTGAGAATCTTTTGTACCTATCATGTTGCCTTGTCCATTATAAAGGCTTTTCACCTTGTCTTTTTTATCTTGTTTTGTCCTATTTGGCTGTTCTCTCTTGGAGGTCTGCTCCTTTCTGAAGAGAAACGATGGGGGTGGGCTGGGAGGGGGATTGGATCTTGGGGAGAGGATAGGAGAGGTGGTGGTGGGGGTAGATCCTGTGTGATGGTCACTGTCTACCAAAACAGAGTAAGAACTGTATCTATCACAATCATATTGTCCCTTTCTCCATTATTTCGATTTTCTTTGTTCATTATTGCTTCCCTTCTTTGCACTTTCATTTAGGCAATATTGAATCAATTTTCTTCTCTCATACAATATATACTGATCACTGATTCCCCTCCCTACAATCCTCCCAGCTACCCCCCCCCCCCACCTATCCTATCCTCTCTCCAAGATCCAACGCCCCCCTTCCATTTCCTCTTCAGAAAGGAGCAGACCTCTAAGAGAGGACAGCCAAACAGGACAAAACAAGATTTTTTTAAAAAAACGACAAGATGAAAACCTTCGTATTCGACAAGGCAACTTGATAGGAGGAAAAGAGTCTTAAGGTCACGGAAAAGAATCAGATACACCTGCTCCCACGGTTAGGAGTCCCACAAAACACCAAGCTAACAGCCATAGCATATCAGCAGAGGACCTGACAGAGACCTTTGCTGGCTGGCTCTATGCTTGCCATTTAAGTCTCTGTAAGGTTCCTAGAAATCCAGGCAGTGTATGGGATCTCTCTCATGTCAAAGGCCTCAAGTTAAGCCAAACATTGGTTGGCCACTCAAACAAGTTTGTTACTGTCACACCCCAGCACATCTTGCAGGAAGGACAAATTGTAGGTGGGTGGGGGGAGGGTGGGAGAAGTTGGTGTCCAGATTTCTCTTTCTGTAGCCTGCAGATTACGTTCTCTCCTCAAAGGCACTAGAACATTGGGGTGAAGGCTCTAAACCTGCACTTGCTTGACCTCTACATTCATTGAACTTTGTCCTCATTGATGGTGCCCTGCTGTCAGTTTTCTGAGAGCAAAGTTTTGTTCTAGCATCAGCATGGATTGTTTAAGTATTTCCAAGGGATCTCCTGGACAACAGCTCAACCAAATGTAACCCATTCCCAACACTGAAACCCTGGCTGGCTACAAAGGATGGTCAGACTCCATAGCCTCCATTACTAGGAGTCTTCATTAGGGTCATCCTATAGCATCCAGGAAGTTGCTATTGTACTGGGTTTCTACACTAACCCTCAAATGTCTCCTAATTCCACTTGTTTCTTCCTGCACTGTACTTACTTCCTTCATCCCTCCCCAACTGATACCTCCTATTCCTTTTCCCATCAAACCCCAGTCTTCTCACAGAAAGTATTCTATTTCCCCTTTAGAAGGAAATCCATGCTCCTCCCCCCGCCCCCCATAGCCCTCTTCTCTACCTAGCCTTTCTGGGTTTGTGGAATACAGCTTGATTAGTATTTACCTAATAGGTAATATCTACTTATAAGTGAATGCATACCATATCTGTCATTCTGGGTATGGGTTACCTCAATTAGGATAATTTTTTTTTAGTTGCATTCACTTGCCTGTAAATTTATGATGTCATTTTTTCTAAACAGCTGAGTCATACTCGATTGTGTAAATGTACCACATTTTTGTTTATCCATTTTTCAGTTGAAGTACCTCTAGGTTGTTTCCAGTTTCTGGCTAGTATGAATAAAAAAATATGCTATGAACATGTCCTTACAGTAAGATGGAGCACATTTTGGATAGATGCCCAAGAGCGGTATAGTGTGGTTTTGAGGTAGATGGATTCTCAGTGTTCTGAGGAACCATGATTCTAAGGAAATACTGTTTTCCATAGTGGCTGTATTAGTATGCACCTACAAGTAGTGGAGGGTTGTTCCCCTTTCTCCACATCCTTGCCAGCATGAGCTGTCACTTGTATTATTGATCTTAGCCATCCTGACAGGTGCTAGATAGATTCTCAAAGTAGTTTTGCATTTCCCTGGTGGCTAAGATGGTGATGATTTCTCTATGTCTTTCTCAGCTATTTGAGATTCCTCTGTTGAGAATTCTCTGTTTAGATCTATACCCCATTTTTTAATTGAATTTTTTGCTTTGGAAAGTCTAGTTTCTTGAGGTCTTTATATATTTTATGTATTAGGCCTCTAGAAGATGTGGATTTGGTTTAAAAATATATTTTCCCATTCTTTAGGCTGCCTCTTTGTCCAATTGACTGGGGTTTTTTTGCAACTTCTAATCCATTTTCTATTATTGGCAAAGAGGAGAAACAGAGTGCACAGGATGAGTATTGGCCTGTAATTTCTTTGATTTTTTTTATTATAGTCTTGTAGTTTATGTTTAAGAAACTTATATTTGTGTCTTTCTGTCTCCTTTTATTTTGGTGCCATCTATGTTCTGTGATTTTATTCATTATAATCTAATTATATTGTTTCTCTGGAACATGATAAGCCTTCACATCTTTTTGTCTTCTGAAAATTTACTTTGTTATGAGTTTCTTGAGTTCTTGGTAGTTTGGGAAACAGTTTTAGTTTTCTCTTCTTGATCCTGAAGGCTTGCCTTTCCTCATTTCTTGGCAACTCTATGTTTTCCAGTTGTTGCAATCATCAATTTTTGGGATTTTGCTACTTAAGTGATTGATGTGGTTAACACATTTGTTGGGTTTTTAAAACTTTCTGATATATTATTGTCTCTGTGTCCTAATTAGCTTCAGTCATGAACATTTTAGAGCCTACAATCGTCTGAGGGAGTCTTACTTGAGAGCATGTCCTCATCAAAATGGCTGGATGCTGTGTCAGTGAGAGATTGTGTACAGTGATAATTAATGTGGGAAGGTTCTTCCACTGAGGGTGGCAGTGTCCCTAAGCAAGTTGGCCTGGATAAAAGAGCTAGCTGAGCATGAGACAGTGACCAAGCAAGAGGGCAAGCCTAGAAACAATGTTTGTCCATGCTTTTTGCCTTCATGTTCTTGAAGCTTGGGTTTCCATACTAAGCTCCCAAAATGATGGGCTGTGATCTGACAGGACCAAACAAGTGAACCTGAGATGCCTTTGGTTAGAGGATTCAATCACAGTAGCAGAGTAGCAAGTTAAAACGACAACAAGAAGGAATGCAAAAAGTGATTTTGTTGCTGGACAGAAGCTGGAAATGTTCTCCTTTGGAGGACTGTGATAAATAGTAGGACTTGAGATGGCAAACAACATAAGAAAGCAACTCAGAGCTTAATCGGCTATTCCCATAGCACCTGGAAGATTGGAGTATTGCAGTAATGCGGACAGAAGTTGAGGTCATAGGATTTCAGTGGAAAATAGACTCCATGAAAAATTTAGCTAGAGATCATTTATGTGGTATTTTGACCCCAAATCTTTTTTTATTTTGCCCATGCTCTGAGAAATTGAGTAAGGCAGAATTAAAAATAATTGGCTGAATTTGAAATAATTTGCTGTAAATAGAATATTGAATCTGTTGGATGTTTATTACTAGTAATTCATTCAAGACTAAAATTTTTTTAAAAAGCAGCAAGTTGGGCAGAAATAAATACAAAGTCTGTGATTTGTAGGGAAAAACTACACTGTGAAGTTCCATATGGCAGCCAAATGCTGAAATAGATGCATGAATTTTCAGAGATTATCACCATTAAAGAAAAGGTTCTTGCTCAGTATTGAAAACCTAAGAAGGTATCCTAAGGGAAACACTCCCAGCTGTTAAGCCTTCAATTAATGAAAAGAGTAGGCAAAGTGATTCCTAGACCTAGGAAGGAACTTCATATAAAACTTGCTCCAGCTATGTTGCAAGCATTGAAGGGTCCATCCCAATTTAGAATCCAAACTTGGCAGGATCACCAAAGTTCTGGAAATAAGAAAGATATAAAATTTAAAATTATGGGTTCTTCCTCTATGGTTTCAGTTCAGCACTGTTCCAACCATCTGTGATTGGCAGAGTCAAAGCCCCAGTGAGGTAGGATACTGTGAGAGTGCACTGAATGAACCTGTGAGGATGAAGCCTGAGTTGCACTCTGAGACCACAGATGTTGAAATACCTAAGCTTATAGACACCTGCCATGGAGAGATGCATATAGGGAGTGCAAGTAACTAAATCAAGAGATGTATGAGAAGTTTCAGGGATAGGGCCATCTAAGCCTTTTGAAACTGAGGCAAAGCAACAGGATTTGTTGTTTGCCCTGCTGGATTTCTTGCTTCTGTCCAATCTTCCCTCACTATGTACACATACCTATCTATTAGAATGTGAAGGGGTATTCTGTGCCATTGTGTGTTAGAAAGATATAACTTGCTTTCTGATTTCACAAGATGTGGCAATCAAGAGTATCAGAAGAGACTTTGGACATTTGAAGAGTGTATGGGCTGCTGAAGACTATTAGGATCATTGAAGATAAACTACATGCATTTTCATCTTGGATGACAATGAGCCTATAGTGACCAGTGTCAGAATGTTGTTGACTGAGTCAAAAAGCTCCCAGATAGGGTGATGTCTTTGAACACTTGTCTCTCATTTAAGGCTTTCATTGGGGGAGCTTATAATGTTAGGGTCCAAGAATCACTGAAGGAAAACCCCCATCTGAAATAGTATGCAAAAGCAAAGAGCGTTTTATTCTGCAGAATTCTTACATGCAGGAATCTACCATTCACTAGGATGGATACAGACATGTGAGTTTTGCAAGCTCAATTTAAAGCCAATTAGGTGAATTCTAGGGAGGAGTGTATGACCTTTATCCTGATTGGTTGGCCCAATTTCCAGGGGTATGAGTGTCTTTCAGATTGGTCAAGGTTTTGGGGAGTTTAGGGGACTTTCCAGAACCAATACTGATTAACTATTCTTGGTTCAGGCTTGGCTCAGGCCTGGTGGCAGGGGCAGTTCCTTGAAACTCCTGATTGGCTGACTGAGGGGTAGTTTTCCTGGAATTGACTTGTTTTGGACTTTTCCACTTCTGGAAAACAGAGACTTAGGCCTAGTCATTCAAACTGTCAATTTGATGCCTGTCATGGAGTCAGCCTGGCTCTGGCCAACTCAGTCCTCTCAATAGACGCTTTTGAAGGAGGAACCTTTCTAGATTCCTTATTAGGGATGAGATTTGAGTGTCTATAGACTCAACCTGTCTCCTGTTTGTGTGTGTGTGTGTGTGTGTGTGTGTGTGTGTGTGTGTGTACTGTGTTGTGGTTGAACCTGATCATCAGATCCTTCTCATGTTGTCTTGCCTTCACCATTATAGACTCTATCCCTAAATCACATAAGATGCATTTAAAACAATTGTTATTCAGCGCTAAGCTATTTTGCAAACCTGGTGGTTTTAGAATTTAAATTTTGTTGTTTTTGTTTTTGAGGACAAAGTTTATCTGTGTAGCCCTGGCTATCCTGAATGTAGGTGTGTGGAACATTCAAGCCTCAAATTTAATGATCCACCTGACTCTAGCTCCAGAGTGCAGGGATTAAGTGTGGACCAACATGTCTAGTTTTTTGTTTGTTTGTTTGTTTGTTTTTATATTATTGGCTAATGCACCTGGAATGTAGGTTTTGGTACATGTCAAACATATGCTGTTGTGTTCATCATCATCCACATTGTGAATTTTGAAAATTGGCAGGAAGAATATTATATTTCTTAGAATGGCATGTATTTATGATACTAATACTGCCTGAGCTATACTACCTGAGCTTTCTGAGTCATTGAATTGCAAGTGCCTAACATTCTTCCTACCCGTTTTGGGTGTTTTAAATTTATTTTTAATGAATATGAGTATTTTGCCTGTGTGTATGAATATGCACATGTATGCCTGGTCCCCATAGTAGTCAGAAGATGCCTTCAGAATTCCTGAACTTGGAGTAAAGGATAGTTATGAAGCAATTGGCAACTGAGCCCAATTATTTGCAAGACCAGCAAGAGCTCTTCATTGCTGAGCCATCTCTCCTGCCCTATGTTGCTTACTTAGGATCAACATTTACATTGCTAGTATTTTCATCTGTCAATTTGTAACTGTTTAAAGATGCATCTCCTTTTAGTAAGATCTCATTATTGCTACAGTTTAAACTGGGTCACTTCAAGATTCTAGAAGATGAATTTGTCAGTAAAAACTTCTGAGTTCTTTCTATCTTTCTTGTTTGTTTGATTGAGTTTTACAGGAGAGAGAGGGCCTTAACATGGTACCTCTGGCTGTCCTGGATAGACCAGGCTGGCATTCAACTCAATGAGATGCATCTACCTCTGCCTCCTGAATGCTGGGATTAAAGGCATGAGATAATACACTCAGTTTGCCCATCATTTTTTGTAGTTAGTAATTGTTCATATAATTTCTCTGATGTGTTTTCAATACTGTTTGCTTCTCTCTCTCCTCGTTCTCTCTTAATTAGCATTTCTCTTGCAAGGTTATATCCTATTTAAAGAGCAAAGAAATGTCATAGGTGAATCTTATTATTATTCAATTTTCTTCTAAGATAACTTGGTAATTACATTAGAACTTCATGAAATAAGTTGGGGAAGCACCAGAATCATACAGATATATTATCAATGAAGCATATATTTGCAGTGATGTTGGAATCCTGGTTTCTGTGGTACCCATGTATGGGATATTTTAGGATTCAGTGACCTATGATGATGTGCATGTGGACTTCACGTGAGAAGAATGGACTTTGCTGGATACTTCACAGAAGAGTCTCTATAAAGATGTGATGCTGGAGACCTACAAAAACCTCACTGCTATAGGTAAGATAGTGAATTTTCTTTCACTTTTTAAAATGAGCAAACAACTGTTTCCTTCTTACTGATGCTTTTTCTGTAGTTCACTTGAGAATAAGGAAGAATAAATCAGGTTCACTAAAGATAGTAACTTAAATTTTGCCTAATTTCCAATAATATATCATATATTTTCTGGTACTATTTTTTAGGCTATTATTGGGAATACCATAACATTGAAGAACATTGTCAAAGTTCTAGAAGGCATGGAAGGTAATTTTCATGTGCAAGTTGGTATGAATATGCCTCTGAACAAATGTTGAAGAGTCCTGGAAGTTTTAAAGAAAAGCAATAGTGTAAAAAAAGCACTTCTTTAAGTGTACTGATGACTATTAAATTCTCACAAATCCATGTACCTCAATGTCAGGTGTCTTGAGTTGTGTTTGCAAGAGATTCCTTTAAGAAAGAAGACAAGGAAACAATGCCTTAATAGATATTACCATTTGAATCATAGCCATATTACAGCTACTCTGTAGAATTGCCAATCTATTTACCACTCACATATTGCAAGATATATATATATAGATAGATATATATATATATATACATATATTGATAACTATGTGTTTCTAATAAGCAAATATTTTATAGTAAAACTGAATGTTCATATAGTAACATTGCTAAGTTTAAGTGAGAGGGGCAGTTTATGAAAGTCAAGAATGTTGTTGGGGAGAAACCTTAATCACTACACCACATGTCTTTGATGAACAAAAAGTCAAACTGTGTGAATGCAGTGTGGAAATATTTCCATGTGACACATGTTATACCTTCTTTTAAAAGGTATAACATGATACCTTTTGATACCATGATACATAATTGATCTCTCCCAGATCAATTAAAATATATTTAGTAGTTTTCTAACTTCATTGTGAATATATCCATAAACTCACACTGCAGAAAATCCCTATGAGCACTAGGAATATGGAAATTCTTTTCTGTTTGTCCTGGTTCACATTGCCAATATAGTATGCAAATGTAGCATATTTCACAATATAGGAAAATTTATGAATGTACTCAGTGTGGTAAAGCTCTGAGATCTTCCATTTCTCTTCTTATATGTGAATAATCTCATAGAGAAAACAGATGCTACAAGTGTGAACCATGTAATAACATTTTTAACATCACAGGTATCCTCAAAGATGCAAAACAACCCATAATGAAGGGGAAACCATGAATGTAAACAGAGTGATAAAAAAGATGTGATTCCTTTTTACAATTAGACCATATTGTAAAATTAATTCTTACAAATAAAAAGATTCATTGGTGATAAAGTTGTCACATATGCTAATTATCTTTGCAGGCATGAAAGAAGTCACACTAGAGAGAAACCCTCTGAATATACTCACTGTGGTAAAGCCTTTGCATGTCATAGTTATCCTCAAAGGTATGAAAGAATTCATACTGAAGAGAAACCCTATGAAGGAATTCAGTATGGTGAAGCCTATTCACAAAACAGTCATCTCTGAAGACATAAAAGAACACACACTGGAGAGAAAACTTATAAATTAAACCAATGTGATAATGCCTTACATACTATTTTCAACTTCAAAATCTTGAAAGAATTCATGCTGAAGAGAAACCCTACAAATGCAATCAATGTGGTAAAACCTTTGCATGACACAGTCATCTCAAAATACATAAAAGCACACATACTGGAGAGAAACCTTACAAATGTAACCTATGTGGTAAAGCCTTTTCAGGTCAGAATGATCTTAAAAGACATGAAAGAATTCACACTGGAGAGAAACCTTACAAATGTAGTCAATGTGGTAAAGCCTATTCACAATCAAGTCACCTCCAAGTAAATAAAAGAATACATATTAGAGAGTAACCCTATGAATGTAACTAATGTGGTAGAGCCATTACACATCACAGTAATCTTCAAAGGTGTGGTGGTTTGAATATGCTTGGTCCACGGCAAGTGGCACTATTAGAAGGTGTGGCCTTTCTGGAGTAGGTGTGGCCATTGAGGAAGTATGTCACTGTGGGGGTGGGCTTTGAAATCCTGTGCTTTAGGTTCACCCAGGGCAGAAAAGTCTTCTGGCTGCCTTCTGATCAAGATGTAGAACTCTCAGATGTCTGATGGACACTGCCATTCTTTCCACTTTAATGATAATAGACTGAACCTCTGAATCTATACACCACTCCCAATTAAATGTTGTCCTTTATAAGAGTTGCCTTGGTCATGGTATCTTTTTCACAACAATAAAACCCAAACTAAGACAAAAGGCATAAAAGATATCACACTGGAGAGAAACCCTGTGAGTGTGTTGAATATGGTTAATGTTATGTTAGAATCTTGGCTTGCGTCCAGACAGATCACACCAGGCCAATACAGGTCCACATGGGAAGTTTATTGTGAGGGGATAGGGCAAAGGTGGTGATAAAGGGGAAAGAGAGAGAGGAGGTCAGAAGGGTCTGTCTTTTATTTGGGTTGTGACATAACTTCTCACAAGTAAAGGTGGGAAGTGAGCCAAGTGGATTCTGGGAATGCATGGTGGTTGCCATGGCAACACATTCATGGGTCCCTGTCGCCTGTGACATTCCTGATACTAATAGTGAAGTCTTTGCACATTTCTATAACTCTCACTATAACAGAAGTATTCACACTTCCATTCACTGAAACCCTGTGAATGGAAGCAATATATAGCCTTTGCCTTTCACAGTTATCTCTGAGTGCAGAAAATAACATGCTAGAGAAAAGCCTTATGAATGCTCAGTGTGATAAAGTCTTTGTGTTTTGAAATCTGCATAAATCCTTAACAAGTCAAACACCTGGTCAAAGTAAATGCCAAGAGTTTATTGTAATCAAGCTGTTTGAGTTAGAAGGTTAGGGGTTAGGGTTAGGGTGGTTGGGTTTACAGTTAGTATTAGAAAGTTAAGTTTTAGTGTTTAGAGGATTAGGGGGATAGGGTCAGACAGGGTTGGGGCTGGAGTTAGTGTTAGAGGGTTAGGGGAATAAGGTTAAATGTGGTAGGGTTAGGTGGATGGGGTCAGAATGGTTAGGGTTAGGAGTTAAGGGTTTATGGTTTTGGGGTTAGGGTTAGATACTAGAGAAACTACAGGGTTAGGGTTAGGGTTAGACAGGGTTTGGGGGGATAGAGGTAGGTTTAAGGTGAAAGTGATAGGTTTAGGGGTTTGGTTTAGGGTTAGAGTGTAAGGGTTAGGGTTACAGGGTTAGGGTCAGGGGTTAGGGTCTGTGTTTAGGGTTAGAGGGTTAGGGTTCTTACAGTTAGGACCACAAAAATTAGGGTTAGGGTTAGTGTTAGGGATTAGGGTATGGTTAGCACCACAGAGTCAGAATAGGGTTAGGGCCACAGAGTTAGGGTTGGGGTAGGTGTTTTCCTTTGGATGCAGAAGTGTGTGCCTAGCCCAGTACATGTTAATCTTACAATCACAGCCTTTATCACTTTCAAGGAGCAGTGGGTTGCAATTCTGATCCTGGCCTAGGTCTGTTGGTCCAAGAGAGACTGTAAGGTCACAAGACTCAGTCAAGTAGCATAGCAGGGTCATTTGTTTTATACTTTTTACCTAGGAGCTTATGTAATAACTGAATATGAAATTAAAGGTTTGGATTACATTCCTACCATGCTGAAAGCCATCTGCCTCTCCTACATTCCTATCAGTTTTAATTGACAAGTGTTGTATCCATACAGTGCATAAGAGATTTTCTCTACACAAATATTTAATCCTCAAAATAAACTAACACAATCCAAAACAAACAAACAAACAAAACCAACCAACAAATCAAACACTGAGTGGTGGCAGGCCATTATAGCACAATATTAATCCTAGCACTTGGGATGCAGAGGCAGATGGATCTCTTTGAGTTGAAGGCCAGCCTGGTCTATAAAGATGCAAGACAGCCAGTCAGTGAGACACCTCATTGAGAAAAAAAATGACTGCAGTGTACAAGGCTATCGCTGTCAACCTGACATTGATCACCATACATGAGATCCAAAAGAATACCCACAAAGTTTTCTTCTACTCTCCATATACCTGACATGGACTATACACCCATAATCACATTATACACACACACACCAGAATTGTTGTGTATTTTTTTTAAATAAATCTCATTGCATTTACATTATCTGGAATCTCTAGGCCATTCCCTTAGGATGCAATACTTCAACATGAAATACTAAATGGATAAATAATTGGAACTTGAAGAAGTAGTATCAAATAATATATACATATCCACAGCACATCAAGCTATGTTATGAGACAAATAGTTGACTGCTGGATATCCTACTTTATTACATATCTACTAGATGGATGTAAATGCTGCTTTCTATACACACACTAGGAATTTAATGTTTGTGGTACCCTCTTCTATTAAGCATTTGAACATTAATTAACATTTTTAAAATGTTTAGTCTCTTGCATATGAACATCCAGTTTTCCCAGGACCATTTGTTGAAGACTTTTTTTTTTTACTTCCAGTTTATTTTTCTGGCATCTTTATCAGACTATAAATACCTAAGGTCACATGTACTCATGTTTGGGTGTTTAATTTGCCTTCAATGGTTTTCATGTCTGTTTTTGTGCCAGTACCATATTTTTTTTCTTGCTATTGGTCTGTAATATATGTTGAGATACAGAATGTTAATCTCACCAGAACTGTTCATTTGGTTCAGGATTGTTTGCCTGTCTGGGATCTTTTGTCATTCCATATGAGTTTTAGGATAGAATTTTCAATTTCTCTATGGTGTAGGATTTAGTTGAGATTGCACTAATTAGCTTTATGTAAAATGGTCATTTTCACATTATTAAATTTACCAATCAGTGAGCATCAGACAATCTATCATTATAGATGTCCTTCACTTCCTTGATTAGGTTGAATTACTTAATTCTGTTTGAGTATTGTAAATTGCATTGTGTTCATCTCTTTGTATGTTTGTGTATAGAAAAACTATTGATTTGTTCAACATGGTTCTGTATCCTGCCACTTTGCTGAATTTCCTTATTGTTTCTAGAAGTTTCCCATGGAGCTTTTGGGATATCCTATGTTATCTTCAAATAGGGACAGTTTGACTTCTTATTTCCATATTTGCATTCCTTTCATTTCCTTCTTTTGCCTTATTTCCTCTAGCTGGTATTTAGAGCTTACACCATTATAAATTAGTGGATATAGGACATCCACATCTCATTTTTTACTTCAGCTGGATTGCTTCAATCTCTGCTTAGGATGATATTAGTTGTGTTTCTCATATACACCTTTATTATATTGATGTATTTTTCTCTCTATCTGTACATTGAGTAGGGCAGTTATCATTAAGCTATGTTGGATGCTCTCAAATGCTTTTCCTTCATCTATTGAAATGATCGTGTGATTTTTTTGTCTTCTAGTCCATTTATTGGCTTGCTTAAATTGAACTATCCTGGCATTTCAGTGATAAAGTCTACTTAATGTCTACCTGGTCACGGTACATAGTCTTTTTGATGCATTTGAAAGTATTTTATTAAGGATCTGGATTCTAGGATATGGCAGGAAGAAAGGTAATAGTGAAAACAACATAATTAAATTTTAATTTTAAATATATACCATTACAAAGTAAAACAAAATAAAAGTCTTGTATGGTAAAAGACAATGAAAAAATGTGTCATCCATCAGAATAAAGTTGGATTTGTCCGAGATATGTGGAGATTCCTTACCATATGTAAGTCAACAAATGTACTATTGCATACAAATAGCTGTAAAAAGAAAAATCACATGATTGTTTAATTAGGTGTATAAAGGCCCTTGACAATATCCAACACATGTGGATATCAAAAATCCTGGGTAGTACAGTACCAGAGGGGACATAACACATCATAATTAATGCTCCTCCTATAAGGAGAAAAACACTAAGCAATTTTATTAAAATCAGGAATGAGATAGGGCTGTCCACTATCCCCACTCCTTCCCAATATCGTGGTTAAAGCTCCCACTAAAACAATAAGGCAAGATAATAAAATTAAAGGAGGACAAATAGCAACAAGTTTTGATTCATTCCTATTTGCAAATGATATGCTATCATCACAAGAGAGTCCATGTCTGCTAGAATTACAGGTGTTAGATAACCAGTGTACATGCATTGAGAGTCCTGGGTTATAGCAATGGGCCTACCATACTACATGTACTGTGAATGTTGGCTTATAGGCATGAAACTCCCACAGGACATTCACAATGAGTGCAGGGTTATAGGGATGGACATCCCACAGTACAGCCATCATGAGTGTAGGATTATAGATACGAGCTTTCCACAGTACATTCATGGCAACTGCTAGGATTACAGGTGTCAGACAACCTGTGTGCATGCACCATGAGTGCTGGGTTACAGCAAAGAGCCATTAGGGCACATTTACTATGTATATTGGGTTATAGGCATGAACATCCCACAGTACATGCATAGTGAGCGCTGGGTCATTGGTTTCAATCTCACATGGTACATTATCAAGGAGTGCTGTGTTATAGGGAGGAGACTCCTATAATGTGCACTATGAGTGCTAAGATACAGGTGTGAGCCTCTCTCACCAGAGGCACCATGCATTCCTTGCTACAGGCCTGAGCCTCCCAGAGTAAATGCAGTATACATGCTGCTTTACAGGTGTGAGCCCATTACAGTCCATGCACCATGAATGCTGAGTTACAGCCATGAGCTCCCACAAATATATTCATCATAAATGTTGGGATATAGCCTTGAGCCTCCCAAAGTACATGCACCATGAGTGCCAGACTACAACCATGAGCCCACCATAGTACATGTGTCATCAATTATAGCCATTATAGCCATGAGCTTCCCACAATGTAAATACAATGTGTTATGAGCTTGAGCCTCCCACAGTATTTGTACCATGAGTACTGGTATTCAGATGTCAGCCTCCCAAAATACATATATCATGAGTAATTTGTTACAAGCTGGGGCTTCCTGAAGTACAGGTACCATGAGTTCCAGGTTGCAGGCATAAATCTTTCAAAGTACATGCACTGTGAGTGCACAATTACATGCATGAACCTCCTAGAGTACATGCTTCATGAGTACTAGTATACAGATGTATGCCAGCCAGCCACAGTATATGCACCATAAGAGTTGGGTTACAGCCAATGGTCCACCATAGTAAAGACACCATTAATTCTGGATTTTAGGCATGAACCTCTCAAGTATAAGCATCATGACTGCTGGCTTACTGTTTTTAGTCTCACACAGTACATTCAGAATGAGTGCTGGGTTATAGGCATGAGACTTCCACAGTACATGTACCACTAGTGCTGGGCTGTTGGTGTAATTATCCCACAGTATGTAAACCATGAGTGCTGGGATGCAGGCATGAGTCTTCCTCAGTACATGCACAATGAGTCCTGGGTTACAGATGTGCATCATGAGAATACATGTGCCATGAGTGCTAGGTTACAGGAACAAGCATCCCCTTGCACATGCACAACAAATGCTCAGATACACCTGTGAGCCTTCCACTAGCATGGACCTTGCAGACCTTGAGTGCTGGGTTACAGGACTGATCCTCCCAGAGTTCATGCACTGAATCTGGAGTTACAAGCATAAGCCCCCCAATCAGTACATATTCGATGGATGCTTCCTTATAAGTATGAGCATCCCAGAGTAAATGCAACATGGGTGTTGAGTTATAGGCATGAGTCTCTCAAAGTACGTGTATCAAGAGTGTTAGCATTACAAGTGTCAGCCTACCACAGTCTATGCTCCATAGTTGTATATTGTATTTAAGGACTGGAGAGTTAACTGAGTAGTTAAAAACTGAGAATACAAATTTGGTTCATGGCACCTAGGCCAGATAGCTTGTAACTGCCTGTGAGTCCAGCTCTGGAAACTGACTCCCATTTCTGGCCTTCTTAGAGACCAAGCATGCATATGGTATAGTGTATACAGATACACATGCAGGTAAAACATACTCTTTAAAATATAGATTTTTATACCATATTATAAAACAGATTGTCTCCATGTACATGGTATTTTTCAAGTCTTAAAAAATAATGTATTTTTTATGTGTATGAATGTTTTGCTTCCATGCATGTTTGTGCACCACATGCATGCCTAGTGCCAGCAGAGGACAGAAGAGGCTGTCAGATTCCTAGCAGCTGAAGTTACAGAAAGTTGTCAGTTGTTTTGTGGGTGCTGAAAATTAAACACATCCTCTCTAGAAGAGCAGCTGGTGATCATAATCGTTGGGCCATATTTATATTCCCACAAACATGTCATTAGTAGAAATGTACTGTTAATGGTTGGTTTGATCTGAATTCATCTTTACCCTATCCTGGATGACTCTGAAGAAATATAAGATTTATAACATTAGAAACTAACTCATATTCAATGTTCCAAGAAGTTTCTGAGCCCCATCTTCAACAAAATCATGGAAGAGTCCAAGGAATGAGCAGGAGAGAAACAGACAATTCAAGTCTTAAAAATGTAACTGATCTCTTGACTAAAGCTACAAGACTAAGTTTATCTACAAGCCTATGAATAATGAAAACATTTTGGGTATGTTAACACACTGGCTTCTTGAACAACAGATGCCCCAGTGTAGGGGAATCGAGGGTAGGGAGGCGGGAGTGGGTAGGTGAGTGGAGGAACACCCTCATAGAAGCAGGGGGAGAGGGAACTGGATAGGGGTTTTCTGGGAGGGGGAAACCGGGAAAGGGGATAACATTTGAAATGTAAATAAAGAAAATATACAATAATACACACACACTGGCTTCTCTGATTTGCAGCATTCTGAATAAAACATATCTTATAGATTTAAGTCCTGTATACTCATTGAGGCCTCTGTGGTAGAATACCTAAGTTCTGGTACTTCTGTTACATAATTACAGGTAAAAATGTTGTAGAGAAGCCCTATATTCTGTTCTCAAGCATGCAAAATGTGATGGTACAGAGGGAGCGAGGGGAGCCTACAAGGACAGTGGTGCAGTGTACTACTTCTTTCTCAGGGCCCATGCTAAAAGGAACTCACAGGCACAAAGACACACTTGCCTAAAAGGGGAGAAGCCCTAAGTGGTGGTGTTTTGGAACATAGCTAAAGCACCCAGTCTGATCCAAGGATGTTAAGCCTGGAGGAGGAAGGCTCTGAGAGCATAAAACAAAGAACCTGTCCTCAGTGTATTCTGAATTCAGACCATATGCCTCATGTCCATGCTTCCCTGAGATATAATCTATAGTAAGTGCCAGACAATTGTGTTTAATTAATTTATCCTCAGGGAGTTTGGAGAAAGGTGTAACTTTAACTTTTCAAAACCTATTTTTAATGATGGTTCTTAAATGCTTTAACTTCCCTACTGGCCCATCACCCACCAGAGGTAGTGGAAAATAAATGATACAGGGGAAGTGGACTTATTTAGAAATGGTTCTTTGGAGCAACTCCCATCTGTGTTGTCTGGAAATCAGCAGTTCAGTTTACAGGTTAACAGCAGCAGCTCAATCCACTCACAAACACTTCATGGATACACCAGCAGTCCAGTTTAGTATAGTTGGGATAGCAAACATGAGTCAGCAGCAGTGGAACTACCTAGCAGAGATAGCCAGGCCTCAGCCTCAGCACTAGTCAGCATGAGGGACCAGCATGAATACCAGGAAAAGTTCTCAGTTGTGTCTCTCTCAGCAAAGCAAAGATCAGAGAAGATGCAAGACCAACACTTGTTGCACACCTAGCTCTATCAGTATGTTAACCTCAGCCTCCTTCACTGTCTATCAAGTTCTATTTATACTCCCTCCAAACATCACAAATCTTCCACAGGTCTTGCCTCAGCACATTGTTGAGCTCAACAATGCATGTAAGGTGTACCACTACATGCATGTCATTAGTGAAGAATCCATCATGTGTCCTTTCAGTGCTTGTTTTAGCAGAACATCCTTTCACCTGTGTTTGCCTTATCTAAATGTTCCTTCATGAGTCTGCCTTACCCTTTCATCTGAGTCTGCTTCAGGAAAATACTCCACGTGTTTGCCCCAACAAAACACCATCCAACACAACTGATTTTCCAAAGAACCCTGAAGTTTCTACTTCAGAAAGGTTGATTCTGTTAATATTTAGTAAGTGTTTAGTATTTGTGAATTCAAATAGCCTCCCTTGAATCACTACCTTCTTTGTTGCATACAAGTATAAAAGTACACTGAAAATGAAATAAAATTTTCTACGATATTAAGACTACAGTCTAACTCATTCTTTTTGGTTCTGTCATCTCCAGTTGCCCTACTTTGAACGGAGACCCAAAGACCCTCAGGAAAAAAGGATACAGAAACTCATGCAGAAATATGTATAATGAAGCAAAAATCAGGTAAACGTGTACCTTATGTTGATTTAATATATCATGTTTTTAAACCAGAGCAGAGCTAAGGTCTCTAAAACACTGCTGCTAAAATGTTGGAATACTATATGTGGATATAATCCTTGGTTTCCTGAGGAAGTGACATTAGACTTATGTATTTGGGAGAAGTAAAAACAGAATGTTGAAAAGTCTCAGCAGCAGGGTGAAAAATTTCCAATATAATTTTTGATCATATGGGCATTAATATGAGGTGTTTTCACTATGGTACATGGAGAGGAAGAGAACAAGAACACTGAAGAAAATGTGTCAGCTTCTTTGCTGTGTGTATAGAGTATAATATAGACAATAAATATTAAAACAATTAAAGGCAGTCAAAAAGAGATAAGTTGGGAAGACTTTGATTGGAAATTTGAAGATGAATTCTCTGTACGACCACCCCCATAAATATTAATCTCCTCTAAAAAAGAGATTACTTAGCCCTCTTATGTTCAGGCTTTCACATCATATGGCTTGTGGTCTCCTTCACAGCTTCCTATAGCTGCTTCAGAGGAAATCCTGGAAAGAACTTACAGGCTGCTTCTCACTTGTGCCCCTGGTTGCTAGGCCTTCCTAGAGTTTATCATTAACTAACACTACCCAGCTTGCCTCAGGTCAGTAACAGCTCCCCTATGAGTGAGCAAAGATCATATGACTCAGACCACACAGGTTTACCCAGTCTCCACTGTAGAGGCAGACAGGACCCTAGTCTGGGAAAGTTTTAGTTTTGCAGAAAATTTTCCATTCTCTGAAAACACTTCTTCTCTTCCAAGGCCCATTGCATTACACACTCAGTGTCCAGTGCAGCCATGCCTTTGCTTCATAGCTGGGAAGTCCTGCAGCCAAACAGGTCACATTCAAACAGTAACTGTTGCTAAAGTAAAGAGGCCATGAATTAGAGAACAATATGGACTCTATGAGAGGGCTTGGAGGCAGGAAAGAGGTGGTGGAAAGATATAATTATAATCCCCAAAAATATTTTTAAAAGTTTTAGCCTTTGTAATCATGTGATCCAGATACTAGGTATTTGTATTAGAATATACCAAATATGACTCATACCTTTTCTCTCGGGCTAACCCTAACCCATCCTAAAACTGGAAAATAGCAGTCCTGTCAGGCAGGGCCACACCATTTTACCCACATATTTTATTACAGTTGAACTATTGTGACTACAACCATTTGGTTTCACAGTAAGATCAATTATTTTTTTAAAAAAAAAAATCTAGATTCTTGATTGCCTGGTCTGTGGACTTAAGATATGATCAGTCAGGACATTTATTGATCATATAAAATTGATTACCTCACTACTCCTTGATAATATCAACCATTGTTCAAGTAGGAAAGCTTTCACCCTCCTTCTTGTCCATCCCTTTTTATGTTGTGTCTGTACCAGCTTCAAAATTGGTCATAGTACTCAATTTTTGCACAGACCCTCTGCATTTGCAAGTTCCAATAAAAGGACACTCATTCACTGACTTATTTTTCATTTTCACTGACCAGTTATGGCACAGCCTGGAAGGAGTTACAGGACTGCCTTCCCAGCACTGGGCAGCAGAAGCAGGACTGGGTGTTCAAATCAATTCTCAATTACCTAGCATGAGACAAACCTGGGCTACAAGAGACATTGCTCTAAACAGAAATAAATAATCAACAGCACTTGAGAAAAATGGAAATTCTTAATGAACAGGAAACACTAGAGAATAAAAACAAATAAGAGAAGGAAGACCCAAGTGAGGATGCTTAAATCCCACTTAGAAGGGAGAACAAAATAATCTTGGGAGGGAGAGGGAAGGAGGGACCTGGGTAGAAGAGGGAAGGGTGAAGGGGAATAGAATCAGGTATGGGAAGAGACAGGAGAGTCACAGAGGTACAGAAGAATGAATGGAAATATGCAGTTGCTGGGTGGGGAGGGTGGAGATTCTCTAGGAAGTCCCAGAGACCCAGGATAAGGGAGGCTACCAGGAGTCAATGCTGGTGACCTTAGCCAAAATGCCCAACAGTGAGGAATGGAACCTCCAGTATCCAGATACCCTCAGTGGAAGGATGGAGACATCAACCCACCTATAAAACTTTTGACTCAAAGTTGGTCCTATCTAAAAGAAATGCAGGGACAAAGATGGAGCAGAGACTGAAGGAACTGACTGGTCCATTTTAATACCCATCCCATAGGTAGGCACCAATTCCTCACATTATTAATGATGTTATGTGTACTTGCAGACAGGAGCCTAACATAGCAGCCCTCTGAGAAGCTCTACCCAGTAGCGGACTGAGACAGATACAGATACCCATAGACAAACATTGGACGGAGGTCAGGTACCCCTATGGAAGAATTAGAACTGAAGGCCCTCAAGGAGATGGCAACCCCATAGGAAGACCAACACTGTCAACTAACCTGGACCCCTGGAAGCTCCCAGAGACTGAGCCAACCAAAGAGCATACACAGACTGGTCCAAGACTCTCCACACGTATGTAGCAGAGGGCTGCCATGTCTGGCCCCAGCAGGAGAGGATATGCCTAATCCTTCAGAGATCTGATATACCAGAGTGGGGGGATAAGGGTACCTGCCCTCTCAGAGGCAAAGGAGAGGGAGGATGGGTCGAGAAACTCTGCAAGGGGAAATGGGGGCAGCATTTGGGATGTAAATAAAGAAATAAAGTAAAATTTAAAAAGTGAAGTCAATAATTGACTTTTAAAAATGATAACTGCAGTCCCTAATGGTTTGCACCTCCTCCCAACCTCCTGGTCTCCCAGGAATTGGGCATAACCAGAGGCACAAGTGAGACTCCTGTTCAAATAACAGCCCCAGCTGGGACCTCCATGGAGCTCAGCGGACCTGAGACCTCTCCCCTCTGATCAAACCCCATCTCCCTTCCAGTCTGCACCTCCACTGGGACAGATCAGCATGTCTGCCCCTCTCCCCACTCCACAGGCTGCTGGCCTTCCAAGAGATCTGCCACACCAGGGACACAGTGAGACTTCCACCTGAATAACTGCCCCAGCTAGTACCTCCTCAGAGCCTAGTGGATGAGGGATCCCTCCCCTCTGTGTGATCCCTATCTTGCTTCCTGTCTACACCTCCACTGGGGGCAGATCACTGTGCCCACTCCTCTCCACATACCACAGCCTGGCTGTCTCCCTGGAGATCTGCCATAAACAGGGTCACAGGTCACAGGAAAACTGCCCTAACTAGAGACACAGGAGGACTGCTCTAACCAGGGACACAGGACCCCCTCCCCCCACACACACACCAAAGACAGCACTGCCTGCCTTGCAGGAGACATGCTCTAAACCAGGTCACAAAGCCTTACTTGACTCCAAGGAAGCAGGCTCCAGACAGAGATATTCAGGCCAGTTAACATCAGAAATAAACAGATGGTAAGAGGCAAGTGCAAGAACATAAGCAACAGAAGTCAGTGTATTTTGGCACCATAAGAACCCAGTTCTCCCACCACAACAAGCCCTGGATTAATACCTGAAAAGCATGATGCTGGTCTAAAATCCCATCTCATGAAGACAATAGAGCCTTTAAGGATGATATAAATAACACACTTGAAAAAATACAGGAAAACAAGTGAAGGAATTGAACAAAGTGGTCCAAGACCTAAATATGGAAGTAGAAAAAATAAAGAAATCACAAATGGAGGCAACTCTGGTGTACTGGCTAGTTTTGTGTGTCAACTTGACACAAGCTGGAGTTATCACAGAGTAAGGAGCTTCAGTTGAGAAAATGCCTCCATGAGATCCAGGTGTAAGGCATTTTCTCAATTAGTGATCAAGGGGGGAGGGCCCCTTGTGAGTGGTACCATCTGTGGGCTGGTAGTCTTGGGTTCTATAAGAAAGCAGGCTGAGCAAGCCAGGAGAAGCAAGCCAGTAAGAAACATCCCTCCATGGCCTCTGCATCACCTCCTGCTTCCTGACCTGCATGTGTTCCAGTTCTGACTTCCTTTAGTGATGAACAGCAAGAAAAGTGTAAGCCAAATAAACCCTTTCCTCCCCAACTTGCTTCTTAGTCATGATGTTTGTGCAGGAATAGAAACCCTGACTAAGACACCTGGAGATGGAAAACCTAGGACAGAGATCAGGAGCTACAGGTACAAGCACCACTAACATAATACAAGAGATAGAATAATCTCAGGCATAAAAGATACCATAGAAAATATTGACAATGGTCAAAGAAAATACAAAGCATAAAAAGCTCCTAACCCAAAACATCCATGAAATTCAGGAGACAATGAAAAGACCAAAAGGCAAAGATTCCCAGCTCAAAGGGCCAGAAAACATCTTTAACAAAATCATAGAAGAAAACTTTCCTAACCTAAAAAAAGAGATGGCCATAAATGTGCAAGAAGCCCACAGAACACAAAATAGCTTGGACCAGAAAAGGAATTCCTCCTGTCATATAATAATCAAAACAGTAAATGCACAAAACAAAGAAAGAATATTAAAAGCAGCAAGGGGAAAAGACCAAGTAACATATAAAGGCAGACCTATCAGAATTATACCAGATTTCTCAACAAAGATTCTAAAAAGCAGAAGATTCTGGACAGATGTCATGCAGACCCCAAAAGAATACAAATGCCATCCCAGACTACTATACCTAGCAAAACTCTCAATTATCACAGATGGAAAAAACTAGATACTCCATAAAAAATTAAATAATACCTATCTACCAACCCACCCCTACAAGGATTCTAAAAGGGAAACTCCAACACAAGGAGGGTATCTACATCCAAGAAAACACAAGAAATTAATCATCTCACAACAAACCCAAGAGAAACACACACACACACAATTCCACCTCCTACAACAAAAATAACATGAACCAACAATCACTGGTCTTTAATATCTCTTAGCATCAATTCCCCAATAAAAAGACATAGGTTAACAAGTAGGATGCAGCATTTTGCTGCATACAAGAAACATACATCAGTGACAAAGACAGACACAACCTCAGAGGAAAAAGCTGGAAAAAAAAGTTTTCCAAGCAAATGCTCCCAAGACACAAGCTGAAAAAGTCGTTCTAGTATCCAATAAAACAGACTTTCAAACAAAAGTTATCAAAAGAAGTGGGGAAGGACACTACACACTCCTCAAAGGAAAAATCCACCAAGAGGAACTTTCAATTCTGAACATCTATGCCCTAAATGCAAGGGCACCCACATTTATAAAAGGAACTTTACCAAAGCTCAAAACACACATTGAACCACACACAATAATAATGGGAAACTTCAACACACCATTCTCACCAATGAACAAATCATTGAAACAGAAACTAAACAGAAACACAATTAAACTAATGGAAGCTATGAACCAAATGGATACACATACACACACACACACACACACACACACACACACACACACACATATACAGAACATTTCACCCTAAAACAAAAGAAGATACTTTCTTCTCAGCACCTTATGGTACCTTCTCAAAAACTGACCATATAATTGCACACAAAACAAACTTCAACAGATACAAGAAGATTGAAATCATCCCATGCACCCTATCAGATCACCACGGACTAAAGCTAGACTTCAAAAACAACAGAAAGCCCACATACTCATCCCAAGGATGCAGAGATGGTTCAATATATGAAAATCCATCAATGTAACCCACTATATAAGCAAACTCAAAGAAAAAAGTCACATGATCATCTCATTAGATGCTGAAAAAGTCCTGGAGAGATCAGGAATTCAAGGCTACTACCTAAACATAATAAAAGCAATATACAGCAAACAGCCAATATCAAATTAAATGCAAACTTGAAGTAATCTTGCTAAAAGCAGGGACAAGACAAAACTGCCCACTCTATCTATTCAAGATGGTACTGAAGTTCAAGCTTGAGCAATAAGACAACAAAAAACCATCTAGGAGATACAAACTGGAAAGGAAGAAGTCAAGGTATTTGTGGATGATATGATAGCATACATAAGAGACCCCAAAAAATCTACCAGAGAATTTCTATAGACAAAAAACAACTTCAGCAAAGTGGCTGGATACAAAATTAACTCAAACAAATTAGTAGCCTCCCTTTATACAAATCATAAATGGGCTGAGAAAAAAATAGGGAAACAACACTCTTCAAATAGTCACAAATGATATAAAATATCTTGGTGTAAATCTAACCAATCAAGTGAAAGATCTGTGTGACAAGAAATCCAAGTCTCTGAAGAAAGAAATCAAAGAAGACCTCAAAAGATGGAAAGATCTCCTATGCTCATGGATTGGTAGGATTAACATAGTAAAAATGGCTATCCTACCAAAGCAATCTACAGATTCACTGAAATCCCCATCAAAATTCCAACACTATTCTTCTCAGACAATGAAAGAGAAATTCTCAACTTCATATGGAAAAACAAAAAACCCAGGATAGCCAAAACAATTCTCAACAATAAAAGAACTTCTGGAGGAATCACCATCCCTGACCTCAAGCTGTAGTACAGAGCAATAGTGATAAAAATCACATGATATTGGTACAAAAACAGAAGGGTCTATTGATGGAATAGAATTGAAGGCACAGAAATAAACCCACACACCTATAGTCACTTGATCTTTGACCAAAAAAGCCAAAACCATACATTGGAAAAAAAGAAAGTATCTTCAACAAGTGGTGCTATTCTAACTGGTGGTCTGCATGTAGAAGAATGCAAATTGATTCATTTTTTCTCCTTGTAAAAAGCTCAAGTCCATGTGGGTCATGGACCACAACATAAAACCAGATACACTGAATACAATACACTAATACCAGATACACTGAATACAGATACACTAATAGAAAAGAAATTGGGAAATAGCCTTGAATGCATTAGCACAGGGCAAAATTTCCTCAACAGAACACCAATGGTTCAAGCTCTAAGATCAACAATTGACAAATGGAACCTCATAAAACTGAAAAGCTTCTGTAAGGCAAAGACACTGTCAACAGGACAAAACAGCAACCTACAGACTGGGAAACAATCTTCACTTATCCTACATCTGACAGAGGGCTAATACCCAAAATATACAAAGAACTCAAGAAGTCAAGACTCCAACAACCCAAATAACCCAATTAAAAACTGGAGTACAGAGCTTAACAGAATTCTCAACAGAGAAATCTTGAATGGCTGAGAAGCACTTAAAGAAATGTTCAACATCCTTAGTCATCAGGGATATGCATATCAAAACGGCCCTGAGATTCCACCTTATACCAATCAGAATGGCTAGGATCAAAAATTCAAGCAACAGTACATTCTGGCAAGGATGTAGAGAAAGAAAAACACTCCTTCATTTCTGGTGTGAGTGCAAACTGGTACAACCACTCTGGAAATCAATCTGGTGGTTTCTCAGAAATTTGGAAATAGCTCTACCTGAAGACCCAGCTATACCACTCCTGAGAATATTCCCAAAAGATGTTCCACCATACTACAAGGACATGTGCACCACTATGTTTATAACAGCCTTGTTTGTAATAGCCAGAAGATGGAAACAGCCCAGATGTCCCTCAAACAAAGAATGGATATGGCAAATGTGGTTCATTTACACAATGGAATACTATCCAGCCATTAAAAATCGGGACATCATGAATTTTGCAGGCAAATGGATGGAACTAGAAAATATCATACTGAATGAAGTAACCCAGACCCAAAAGGACATGCATGGTATGTACTCACTGATAAGTGAATATTAACCAAAAGGTTCAGAATGCCCAGATACAACTCACAGAATGTAGGAAGCCTAATAATAAGGAAGGCCCAAGTGTGGATACCTGAAACCTACTTACAAAAGGAATAAAATAATCATGGGAGGCAAAGGGAGGGAGAAAACTGGTTGGAAGTGGGGAGGGGGACAGGAAAAGAAAGAGCAGGATCAAGTACAGAGAGAGACAGAAGGAACACCCAGAGGGTCAGGAGAATGAGTCAAAATATGCAGCAGTGGGGGTTTATGGGGCAGGGCAAACCTCTAGAAAGTCCCAAAGACCTGGGATGTAAGAGGATACCAGGACTCAATGAGGATGACATTAGCCAAAATGTCAAACAGCAGGGAGGTGGAAATGGAAGAGACAACCTCCAGTTGAGGCAGAGGCCATCCATCCATCTTCAAATTTTTTAACCCAGAACTGTTCCTCTGTAAAGGAAATGCAGGGACAGAAATGGAGCAGACGGAAAAGAAAGGCCACCCAGTGACTGGCCCAACTTGGGATCCATTCCATGAGTTCACACCAAATCCTGACACTATTACTGAGGCCATACAGGAGCCTCATATTACATATTACAGGAGCCTGGCAAGGCTCTCCTCTGACTGGCTCTACCAGCACCTGACTGAGACAGATACAGATATATAGATCCACTACCATCAGCAGCTCTAAACAATGACCCCCAAAGGCTGCCTGCCTCCGTTTACCCACCACATGGATGTCAAAGCCAGTCATTGGCACCACCCTTGTCCAACCTTCCAACCCCCCAACGCTAGGTAAGAGAAAAAGAAGGATAGAGGGGAACTGCTGACTACGGTTGTCAAGCTCCTTGGGCCAAGTTCAACCTTCATCATTAGGATATTTAATTTCTTCTTCTCGTCTCTTTGTGTGCAACCACTTGATAAACTACAACAACCCACAATCAACAGAAACCAGCAACCAGCCAACAGCAACCTCACTTCTCAGAGCCTTAACATTTATATATCCACTGAAAAGTTCCCAGAATTTCAAGTGTCACACCCTTGCAGAAACTATCTGCAGCTGGCAAAACAATGTTCCTGCTAGAGCCCGGGCAAATCAGTCATCAGCCCATAAAGCAGCTTACTATCTCCGCACCTGGAATTAAAACAAGAACATATTTCCAAAACATTTCTGTATTTTTAAAGAAACTAAAACTCTCATTACACACCTGTCAGATTTTTTTCCAGAATAATCTTCTAAGATTATTATTATATATTCTGTGTAAGATTATTATTATTATTATTATTATTATTATTATTATTTACAAGATTATATTCAGATAACTGAATGTGTGTGTTGTTTAAAGATTTTACCAAATCCCTTATAGTCATATATTTCCTTCAGTATGAGTTAATTCAGGTCTTCAAAGACTACCATGATATGCAAAGGTTTTAACAGATTGATTACACACCAAAGGTTTTACTCTTGTATAAAGATACAATGAAGTACAAAACTTTACCCCAGTGACTACATTTATGGGGTTTTTCTTCAGTATAACTTTTTCCTTCATTATTTACAAGACTACTGCTACATGCAAAGGCTTTAACACATTGCTTACATTCATAGGGTTTCTCTTTAGTATGTGTTTTTATTTATTCATAGATAACTGTATTGTGAAAAGGCTTTTTCACATTCATTACATTTGTAGGGTTTCTCTCCAGTATGTGTTCTTTCATGTATTCAAAGACAACTGTGATTTGCAAATGTTGGAAACAAGCGAAAGAAACTTGTCTTAAGTACAGCCCTCTTGTTTTCAGACTTCATTTAATCATAGGGTGAAACTAACTTCAAATTCCCAGGCCCTGAGGGAGCTGGGGATTTCCCAATAGCTGACTAGTTTCCCTTCTTTATCTTCTGTTCCCCCAAACATAATGCCTGTTCCTAACCATGAAAGAACAAATTAAAATAATTAGTTAGACTGTAAAACCTACATTCTGTATCAGTTGATATAATCAACCACATAAGGAAAGCTCCTATTTCTAAATCCTGATTTTTGGGGGTGGAAGAGGGGATTTAACTGTCACTTGGCACAGATGTTTGTGGTTTTCAAGCTTAAAAGCTCTGTAGCATTCTGGCTTGGGATTGCAGTTCTGCTCCTGAGTCTGTTCTAAGACCCTGATAGATCAGTAGTGACATGATTACAATAAATTCTTGTCATTTGCACTGACCTGGTGTTTGAGTTGTGTGGGATCTAAGCAGACCTCATAACACAAAAGTTTTACCACACTGAGTATATTCATAAGGTTTCTCTCCAATGTGTGTTATCTTCTGGATCTGGAGATAACTGTGAAGGGCAAAGGCATAACAACATTGCTTCCAATCAGAGGGTTTCTCTCCAGTATGAATACTTTTGTGGTAATGAGGACTATAAAAATGTGCAAAGGCTTCACTATATTAAACATATTTATAAGGTTTTTCTCCAGTATGTGTTCTTTTATGTCTTTGGAGATTACTATGACATGCAAAGGCTTTACCACATTGATTATATTTGTAAAGTTTCTCTTCAGTATGAATTCTTTCATGACTTCGAAGTCGACCTTGATAGGCAAAGGCTTTACCACATTGCTTACATTCATAAGGTTTCTCTCCTCTATGTGTTCTTCTATGTATTCGGAGACTACTATGACACACAAAGGCTTTACCACATTGATTACATTTGTAAGAATTCTCTCCAGTATGAACTCTTTCATGTCTTTGAAGTTTATAAAGATATGGAAAGGCTTCACCACATTGATTACATTCATACGGTTTCTCTCCAGTATGTGTTCTTTTATGTACTTGGAGACTACCGTGACATGCAAAGGCTTTACCACATTGATTACATTTGTAAGGATTCTCTCCAGTATGAATTCTTTGATGTCTTTGAAGTTCATAAAGATATGAAAAGGCTTCACCACATTGATTACATTCATAGGGTTTCTCTCCAGTATGTGTTCTTTTATGGATTCGGAGACTACTGTGATATGCAAAAGATTTACCACATTGATTACAATTGTAAGGTTTCTCTCCAGTATGAATTCTTTCATGTCTTTGAAGTTCGCAACGATATGCAAAGGCTTTACCACACTGGTTACATTTGTAGGGCTTCTCTCCAGTATGTGTTCTTTTATGTATTTGAAGATAACCATGATATGCAAAGGCTTTACCACATTGATTACATTTGTAAGGTTTCTCTCCAGTATGAGTTCTTTTATGTATTTGGAGATTTCCATGACTTGCAAAGGCTTTACTACATTGGTTACATTTGTAGGGTTTCTCTCCAGTATGTGTTCTTTTATGTCTTCTGAGACTATTGTGACATGCAAAGGCTTTATCACATTGATTACACTCATAGGGTTTCTCTCCAGTATGTGTTCTTTTATGTATTTGAAGATAATCTTGATAGGCAAAGGCTTTACCACATTGCTCACATTTATAAGGTTTCTCTCCCGTATGTGTTCTTTTATGTATTTGGAGATTACTGTGACATGCAAAGGCTTTACCACATTGATTACATTTATAAGGTTTCTCTCCAGTATGTGTTCTTTCATGTATCTGAAGATTACTGTGACATGCAAAGGCTTTACCACATTGATTACATTTGTAAGGTTTCTCTCCAGTATGAATTATTTCATGCCTTTGAAGTTGACCATGAGAGGCAAAGGATTTACCACATTCCTTACATTTATAAGGTTTTTCTCCAGTATGTGTTGTTTTATGTATTCGGAGACTACAGTGTTGTGAAAAGGATTTATCACATTCATTACATTTGTAAGGTTTCTCTCCAGTACGACTTCTTTCATTCCTGCAACGATAATTAGCACATGTGAAAGGTTTACCACATTTATTACAGTGATGAATCTTTTTATGTGAAGGAATTAATTTTAAAATTTGGTATAGTTGTAAAGAGGAATTGGATCTTAAAGGTTATATCACTTTGTTTACACTTATGGTTTCCCCTTCACTGTGGCTTGTTTTGTGTCTTTGAGAATACCTATAATTGTAAGAGCATTTATTACATGGTTCACATTCACAGCGTCCCTTTTCTACATGAGGTTTTTCACATATTGGAAGAGCTCAGAGCTTTACCACACTAAGTGCATTCATAAATTTTCCTATAGTGTGAAATATACTACATTTGCATACTACATTTGCAAAGTGAACCATGACAGAGAAGAATTTCCACATTTCTAGTACTCATAGGGATTTTCTACAGTATGAGTTTTTTAATGTATTCCCAATGAAGTTGGAGAACCAACTAATTATAAACTTTTATCACATTGTGAAAGTTTACTCAAATGAAGAATGCTACATATCTTGTAATGGTTCTGGAAGAGAGAGGGGTACATTGTTTCTTTCAATATCCCTACGTTCACATGGCTTGTATCCATTGTGACACATGATATACCTATTAAAAAAAGAATAACAGATGAAATATTTCCACAATGCATTCATAGTTTGGCTTTTTGTTCATCATAGACATGTGGTTGGTATAGTGATTAAGGTTTCTTTCCAACAACATTCTTTATGCTCATAAACTGCTGCTCTAACTTAGCAATGTTACTACAAGTATATGAGTAATACCACCCTTACTATGGAATATTTGTTTATTTGAAACATATACTTAACACCTGTTCAAGGTGTGTATTCTTGGCAATATGGGAATGATATAAGACTAAATAGATTGGTTGTTCACTTATCCTCCGCCCACTGGTTAGGTTATTCAACTGTGTTATGGGGCTTGCCCTGTCTAACATTCATATCTTAACTTGTGAACCAGGGTGGATTTTATCTAACATTCATGCCATAACTTGCCAACCAGGGTATCAATTGTCCACATACATGTCTCTTTTTACTAAGTAGGATATCAATTCCAAGGAAGGTTTTGGGAACTTAAACTTTACTTGACCCCTACTCAAAATGGAAGTCTTATTCCAAATAGTTTCTTATATTGAGCTATGATTCAAATGGTAATATCTGTTAAGGCATTGTTTCCTTTTCTTCATTCTTAGAGGAATGCCTTGAAAACACAAATCAGATACTTGACACTGAGGTATATGGATTTGTGAGAATTTAATAATCATCAATAAACTTAAAGAAGTGCTTTTACACTGTTGCTTTTCTCTAAAACTTTCAAAGTACATTAAAATTTCTTCGGAAATTTTAATATTCATATCAACTTGCATATGAAAATTACCTTCCATGTCTTCTAGAACCTTGACAATGTTCTTCAATATTATGGTCTTCCCAATTGTAGCCTAAAATATAGTACCAGAAAATGTATGATATATTATTGAAAATTAGGCAAAATTTAAGTTACTTGCTTTAGTTAACCTGATTTGTTCACCACATTCTTCCCTGTTGTCAACCGAAATTACAGAAGCCCATGAGTAACAAAGAAAGAGTTTTTTCCTTATTTTAAAAAGTGAAAGAAAATTTATTGTCTTACCTATAGCAGTGAGGTTCTTGTAGGTCTCCAGCATCACATCTTTGTAGAGACTCTTCTGTGAAGGATCCAACAAAGCCCATTCTTCTTGAGTGAAGTTCACGTGCACATCATCATAGGTCATTGCATTCTAAAATATCCCACACATGTGTACAACAGAAACCATGATACTGACAACACTGTAAATGTATACTTCATTGACAATATATTCTTATAATTCTGGTGCTTCTCCCACTTATTTCTTGACCCACAAGTTTTAATGTAATCACTAAGTCATCTTAGAAGAAAGCTGAATAACCTCTGTATCCTTTGAATAGGATATAGCCTTGCAAGAGAAACACATTAACAGAGAGGGGTGGGGAAACAAATAGTACTGGGCATATATCAGAGAAGTTGTATGAATAATTAATAACTACAAAAAATTATGGGCAAGGTGGGTGTACTGGCTCATGACTTTAATTCCAGCATTCAGGAGGCAGAGACAGGTGTATCTCATTGATTTGGATGCCAGCCTGGTTTATCCAGAACAGCCAGAGGTACATATTAAGACCCTGTATCCCCTGTAAAAAAATCAATCAATCAAGAAAGACAAAAAGAACTCAGGGGTTTTTACTGAAGTTCCTACAAAGAATTATACATTCACTCCAGTTCTGTATTTATCTTCCAGAATTCTGAAGTGCCCCAGTTTAAACTGTAACATTAATGAGATCTTACTAAAAGGGGATGCATGTTTAAACAGTTACACATGGACAGATGAAAATATTGGCAATGTAAATGTTGACCCTAAGTAAGGAACATAGAGCAGGAGAGATGTTTCAGCAGTGAAGAGTTCTTGCTGGTATTGCAAATAACTGGGCTCAATTGCCAGTACTTACAAGGGGGATCAAAACTATCTATTACTCCAAGTTCAGGAATTCTGAGACTATCTTCAGACTATTATGAGGACCAGTCATACATGAGGTGCATATTAATACATATAGGCAAAATACTCATATTCATTTAAAAAATTAAAACAAAACAAAACAAAAAAAACAGGTAGAAAGAATGTTGTGCACCTGCAATTCAATGATTCAGAAAGCTCAGGCAATAGAGCTTAGGCAGTATTAAGGTCATAAATACATGCCATTCTGAGAAATAGAATATTCTCTCTGCCAAATTTGAAAATTCACAATGTGGATGAAGATAAACACAACAGCATATGCTATACTATATGTACCATAACCTACATTTTAGGCCCATCAGACAATAAGATAAAAACAAACAAACAAAAAGCCAGGCATGACACCCACATTTAATCCCAGCACTCGGGAGCTAGAGTCAGGTGAACCTTTATTCCAAGGCCTACATGTTCTACATACCAACATTCAGTACAGCCAGAGCTACACAGAGAAATTTTGTCTTCAAAAACAACTAAATTAAAAATATAAAAACGCCAAGCTTGCAAAATTGCTTAGCTCTGAATAACAATTGCTTCTATTACATCTTATGTGAATCAAAGATAGAGTCTATAATGGTGAAGGCATGACAGCATGAGATGGAAGCTGACTGATCAATTTCAGCCACACCACAGTAGATACACAAAAAAACAGAAAATGGGTTGAATCTATAGACACTCAAATTCCATCCCCAATAAGGAATCTAGAAAGGTTCCTCCTACAAAAGATTCTATAAGCTCCCTAAAGAAAGCCACAAAGGAGAGACAAGTGTTCAAAGACATCCTATCTGGGAACTTCTTGACTCAATCGCCAACATTCTGATCCTTGGTTACTATAGTCTCGTAGGTCATCCCACGATGAAAATGCATTTATTTAGTCTAACTTCAATGATCCTAACAGTCTTCAGGAGCTCATACACTGTTCAACTGTCTAAATTCTCTTCTGACCCTCAAGGCAATCTCTTAATCACCATATCTTGTAAAATCAGAAAACAAGTAATATTTTTCCAACATACAAAGGCACAGAATACCCTTTCCCATTCCAATAGAGATGAATGTGTACACAGTGAGGGAAGACTGGACCAAAGCAGGAAATCCAGCAGGACAAACAACAAATATGCATCAGTTTCAAAAGGCTTAGATGATGCCCCTATCCCTGCAATTTCTCATACAGCTCTTGGTTTAGTTACTTCCACTCCCTATATGAAGCTCTCCATGGCAGGTGTCTCATAACATAGGTATTTCAACATCTTTTGGTCTCACAATGCAACTCAGGCTTCATCTTCACAGATTCATGCAATGCACTTTTACAATATCCTCCTTCTCTGGGTCTCTGACTTTACCGAACACTGATGGCTGTAACAGTGCTGAACAGAAACCACAGAGGAAGAACCCATGACCTTAAATTTTGCATCTTACTTGTTTCCAGAATTTGGGTGATCCTGCCAATTTGAATTCTAAGTGGGGATGGACTCTGCCATGCTTGGACCACAGTTGTAGCAGGTTTTTTATGAAGTTCCTTCCTGAGACTAGGAATCACTTTACCTATTCCTACCATTAATTCAAGACTTAGCTGGAGCAAGTGTTCCCCTTTGGTCACCTTCTAAGGCTTCAAATCCTGAGCAAGGACATCCTCTTTAATGGTGATAATTTCTTTGAAAACACATGCTTCTCATTCAGCATTTGACTCTCATCTGAAATTACCTAGTGTTGCTTTTCTTTACAAACCACACTCTGCATTTATTTCTGCCCCACTTGTTACTTATTTTTCACTGTAGTCCTGAATGAGCTACTAATAATAACCATCCAACAGATTCAATATGCCATCTAAGAAGTCAGCCCATTATTTTTAATTCTACCTCACTGAATTTTTCAGGGCATGGGCAGAATAAGAAAGACTTTGGGTCAAATACCACACAAATGACCTCTAGCTAAATTTTTCGTGGAGTCTATTTTCCACTGAAATCCTATAACCTCAACTTTTGTCTGCATTACTAGCAATGCCCTGATCTTCCAGGTGCTACAAGAACAGTTGATTAAACTCTAAGTACAGCTTTCTATTCTATTTGCCATCTCAAGTCCTGATATTTCCCACATTCCTCCAAAAGAGAACATTCTCAGGTTCTGTCCAACAGCAAGTAACTTTTTCCATACCATTTTGTTGTTATTGTTGTTCTGACTTGCTTCTCTGCTACTGTGAATCTTCTAACCAAAGGCCTCTTAGGTAATGACCAGGTTTACTTGTGTTTGGTCCTGTCAGATCATAGTCCATCATTTTGGGAGTTTAGTATAGAAACTCAAGCTTCAAGAACATGAAGGCAAAAACCATGGACAAACATTGTTTCCGGACTTGCCCTCTTGCTTGGTCACTGTATCATGCTCACTTAGCTCTCTTATCTAGCCCAGGCACTTAGTGATACTGCACCCTCTGTAGAAGAGCCTTCCCACATCAATCATCACTGAACACAATCTCTCACTGACACAGCATCCAGCCATTTTGATGCCCTCAAGTGAGAATCCCTCAGATGACTATAGGCTCTAAGATATTGACAACTGAAGCTAATTAGTACACAGAGACAATAATATATGAGAAGGTTTTAGAAACCAAAATCCAATATGCTAACTATATCAATCACTTAAGTAACAAAAACCCAAACATTGATGATTCCAACAACCAGAAAACACAGTTTTGCCAAGAAATGAGGAGAGTCAAGCCTTTAGGATCAAAAAGAGGAAACTAAAATGGTTTCTCGACAGAAAGTCTCTAAACTATCAAAAACTCAAGAAACTCATAGCATAATATAGCACATTTTCAGAAGACAAAAATCAGTGGTTTATCATTTTCCAGAAAAGAAACAATATAATTAGAATATAATGAATAAAATCACACAACACAGATGGTACCACAAATAAAAGGAGACAGAAAGATAGACCTATATGCTTTTTAAACAAGAACTATTAAAAAAAAAAAAAATCAAAGAAATTACATGCCAGTACTCATCCTGTGCACTCAGTTTCTTTTCTTTGCCAATAATAGAATATGGATTGGAAATAACAAAAACACAGTCAGTTGGTCAAGGAGGCTGCTTAAGGAATGAGAAAGACTTTTTTTTTTTTTTTTTTTTTTTTTTACCAGATCCACATCTTATAGAGGCCTATATAAAAAATTTATAAAGACCTCAAGAAAATAAGACTTTCCAAAGCAAAAAAAATCCATTTTAAACTGGGGTATAGATCTAAACAAAGAATTCTCAACAGAGGAATTAATCTCAAATGGCTGAGCCTTAAGGAAATCTTCACCATCTTACACATGTCAAAATGTCTATTGTGACAGCTCATGCTAGCAAGGATGTGAAGAAAGGGGAACATTGCCTTACAGCGTGTGGGAGTTCAAACTAATACAGCCACTATAGAAATTAGTATTTCCTTAGAATTATGGTTCCTCAAAAAACTGAGAATCCATGTACCTTATGGCCCAGCTATACCACTCTTGAATATCTATCCAAAAAGTGCTCCACCCTACCACAAGGACACTTGCTCAAATATGTGCATGGCATATATATTAATACTAGCCAGAAACTTGAAACAACTTTGATGTCCCTCAACTGAAGAGTGGATAATCAAATTGTTGTACATTTACACAATGGAGTATCGTTTAGCTATTTAAAAAAATTAAAAATGGCATCATTAATTTACAAACAAATGAAGGCAATTAGAAAAATATCACCCTAAGAGAGGTAACCCTGACCCAGAATAATAGATATGGTATGAATTCACTTGTAAGTAAATATTACATATTAAGTAAATAATAATCAAGCTACACTCCACAAACCCAGAAAGCTAGATAAACAGAAGGGATATTGGGGTGGGTGTGGAACATGGATATCCCTCTAAAGGAGAAATAGTTTCTGTGAGTAGACTGTGGTTTGATGGAAAAAGGAATGAGGGGGATCAGTCGGGGGTGGAGAACGAAGGAAGAGAGTACAGTACAGGAAAAAACAGCTGGAATTAGGAGACATTTGGGGGTTAGTGTAGAAACCCAGTGCAGTGGTAACATCCTGGAATCTATGAGAGTAATGCTAATTAAGACTCCTAGTAATGGAGGATATAGAGTCTGAACTGGCCATCCTTTGTAGCCAGGTAGGGCTTCAGTGTTGGGAATGGGTTAAATTTGGTTGAGTTGTTGGCCAAAGAGGTCCCTTGGAGACCCTTAAACAACCCATACTGATGATAGGACAAAACTTTGCTCTCTTTTTCTGAGAGCAGGGCACCATCTCTGAGGATAAATTCCACTCAGTTCACTGAATGTGGAGGTCATTCTGGTTCAGGTTTGAAGACTTCACCCCTTCATTCTAGTCTCTTTGAGGGTTAAAAGGTACTCTACAGGCTACAGAAAGAAAAACCTGGACACCAATCCACCTACAGAACCCTCCACCTTCAATTGCAAGATGTGCTGGGGCATGATGGTAACAAATTTGTTTGAGTGGCCAACCAATGTTTGGTTTAACTTGTGGCCCTTAACATGAGAGAGATCCCATACCTAACACTGCCTGAATTTCCAAGAACTTACAGACTTAAGTGGCAAGCATGGGGCCAGCATGGGTCTGTGCCAGGTCCTCTGCTGATATGTTATGGCTGTCAGTTTGGTGTTTTTGTAGGACTCCTAACAGTGGGAGCAGGTATACCTCTGATTGTTTTGCTTGATCTTAAGACTCTTTTCCTCCTACCAGCCTCAATATCAAAACTTTCACGTTGTCTTTTTCTATCTTTTCTTGTTCTGTTTGACTGTCCTCTCTTGGAGGTCTGCTCCTTTCTAAAAAGGAAATAGAGATGGAAGTGGGGATAGATCTTGGGGAGAGGAGTGTAGGAGAGTTGGTGAGTAGCTGGGAGGAGTGGAGGAAGAAAAAACAGGATATACTGTGTGAGAGAAGAATCTATTTTAATTAAAAATTAATACAATATTGCTTAAATGAAAATGCAGAGAAGGGAAGAAATAATGAACAAAGAAAAGTGAAATAGTAAAGACAGGGAAAGCATGATTATGACAGATACAGTTCTCATTCTGTTTGTGGAGGACGATCATCACACAAGAGTGTAAAAGTTTCTTTTATTCACCTGACTTAATTCACCTGGGACCAGATGATGTGTTTATAAAAAGATAAAGAGATATAAGAATAAGTTCTATGGGGGTGTGGTGAGGTGTGGGGGAAGGGAGTGCCTCAGCGGGCCCATGAGGAGGCATCCCTTCCCCCTGAGGGACCAGCCACAAGATAGTATATTACAGAATAGAGTTTATTCAGGGCATGAGGAGGGGAGTTAAGAGGCTAGAAGAGGCAGAGAAAGGCAGAGAGGGGGAGAGAGTAGAGAAGTAGGGGCTGGCCATGACCACGTGGAGAGAGGGGGAAGGGAATGGGGAGGGGGTTGGCAAGAGGGCAAGAGAGCAAGAGAGCTAGAGCAAGAGGGAGGCAGAGCAAGCAACTCCTTTTATAGTGGGTCAGGCCTTCTATAGTTGCCAGGTAACTGTGGGGTGGAGTTCAGACAGAATGCTAACATGGGAGGCTTACTTCCTCCATTTGCTAACCTAGGCCTAGTTCTGGAAGCTTCTACCCTCCATACAATCTTATCTAGGTCTAGAATGGTTTTGGCCTCTGAGACTTACTGCTGAATAAACTCACCTTTTCTTTTTCTTTCTAAACACTGGCTGGCTGGTCAACTCAGCTGTTCTGGCTCAAACTCTTCTTCATGCTAACTGATTCAAACTGGTTTCTTTCACTTCTGACTAAATTGTTACACTTGGCCTCACACTCTTGCAATCTGTTCTCATTTTCTGGCATATTCTCATTCTGGCTGTGTCTAGCTTGTTCTCTCTTTAACCTGTCTCTGTAAAACTCTCCACGTAAAACTGCCTCCTCTCACCCTCTCTGCTGCCTCCTCTTATGTTGCCTCTCTTTCCTCTCTATTCCCTTGAGAGTTGGGCATATCGTATTCTTTCAGATCTTTCCCTGATTCATCATTTTGTCAGCCACTCTATTAGACATCGCTTTCAAACACAGGTGTTTCCTTCTAAAACTAACTTTACCTTAATCATTTGGGAGCAAAGGTATGTGCTAAGTGCTGAGCCACACCACAATTAGAAACAGCTTGTTTCTCCCAGTAAATTAGACAGTCTCAGAGTTCACAATGTGATCAAATACACTGCAACACAGGAGTTTATGACAAGCTCATTCTTGAGCCCAGTCTGTATCTGTGAAATCAGAAATTTTGCTATCAGCAATGTGAAATACATATCACACAGGAAACAAAAGCAGGTCATTTTCTTGTGTTAGCTTTCACTAGTTTAGATTGTGGAATTACAGAGCTTTCTTCTCATTTCATTTCAAAGTAATACTCTTGCTTCTTTTAAGAAAAACTAATGTTTGAATAACTACCCAAATAATAGAAATAAGTATGTAATGTTATAAAAAATTGCTACATTAATTATATAATACATTAAAAATAAACAAACTGATGTTAAAAAATGTTTAAACAAGTTCTCCAAAGCAAAAATGAAAGTGTTGCCATCTAAGATAGGTTATTTAATGCAGAAAAAACAGATTAGTCACTTATCTAAGACTATTACATTTTTGTTCAGCTGTAACTTACTGTCATTATTTAAATTCAAACAAAACAGTAACTCTATTTCTTAACTTCATTTTTCCTTTTTAATGCAGTATGACCCATTGGCAGAAAGCTCTCATGCCATCCAAATAAAGCCGCTTTCTACATTTTTACAGCATACTATAATAGCACATTTGCTTCTCATCTTTATAACAACTTTTGGTACAGAATCTTGATATTTAATTTCTCTTCTTTACATAATGTTCTAAAAGAACATTAGAAAAACCCTTTGAAGATGATTGCTTTGGCTAGATTCTGTGCTTTCTGCCCCCCATTTTATATTGCTACTTGCAATGTAGACAAGATGGCTGAAGCTCTCACATCATCTGACAAATAACAGTGCCCTAAAGATTAAAATCAGACTGGAGAATGAAGTAGGTAATACAACATAAACTGTAATTAATGCTTTTCTGACCAATCCAGCACTGACTGTGAGAGCCTTTACAAGTGCACAATCTTTTAACCATTGTTATTGTCTTTATTCCTTTAGCACAATGTCCTCCTGAAGCATCCACCTTGTCCTCAACAAATGAGCATTTAGGTATTTTCATATTTAGGCCACCGTGAATATAACTGCAATGAACATGACAATTCTGATACATCTCAATGCTAATTTCAAGTGTGTAGAAAATACACTGAGAAGATTGCTAGATGGATCCATGGCAATTCTGTAATTTTTATGAGAACTCTGTATGACGGGGTTACTTGGATGTAGGTATTATATCCAAACCTATCAGAATACATATATTAAGTATGTGTAATTTTTAGATCAACTATAACATCACAACATGATTTTAACTAATTTAGTTGATAACTATGGAAAATCCTAATTTACTGCTATCAGAGTTTATTTTGCATGGTAACACACAACCCTGTGTCAAATTCAGAATCATTGTTCAACTCTGGACCACGTTTTATTTTCACCTTTTGTTTTCTCAGTTAAATCACACTTAGTGAGATATCATTTATGTGACCCTAACAATGTATTCTATGTCACTACAGTCTCTACTACAGTCCTCTTGCTATGGTTTTGTACATTATTTCACATCAGTTTCAGTTTCACACATTTACTGTAGTTTGCTAAATGAATGATTATGTAGAATACCTATCTTTTAGCCATTTATACAACTGTAAACAACACCATGAAAGTGATGTTTCCAAAAAAAAAAAAAAAAAGAGAGAGAGAGATAAAAGTATGTTGGATATGTTCAATTTGCAGCATAAATTCAAAACAATCTAAAGAAAATTCCTAACAATTTATAACAGGAAAGCTGATTCCAAAGCTATGTGCCATGTGAAAAACCTCAGAACTGTCAATAGGATTATGAAGAAGTAACTCATATTTTGGCATAATGTGACTTCTGTACTTACCACAAAGCTACAACAGTCAAAGGGTTTACCATATTTGTGAAAGAATAAAGGGATGCAGAGAAAAAGCCAAGAACAGAAGCCCCATATTACAGTCAAGTTTTAATCAAAAGACCTACGGAAACTTGGTCAGGAAAAATGTGAACTTGACCAATGTTACCTATGATTGCATGTGTATATAAATTAAATAAACACAGACATCACAACTCCCACAAAAATAACTAAAAATGACCCCTAAACTGTTATATTTCTGACCTCCAGCTACTACTGATCTCTCTTCCAAAGAGAGGCCCCATGCTCTAGAACTTTCTTTGGAAATGGATGTGATCAGAAAGGTGGGCTATGGATCAGCAGCCCTCCTTGCCCTCTTGTGATCTTACACAAACCCAGTCCCACTGAGCTTACACATAATCCAGTGTTGAAGAATAATTTAATGTCTGCTTCCTGCTACATGGATTATAACACACAATGTGAAATCTCCCCTGCCACCGGCATACCACCATGCACACCTGAAAAACCTCTGCATCTCAGAAACTCCTTTTAATGCCCTGGAATTGAATTTCCCTGACTCACACTATTGTGGAAGGTAAAAGGATTTTAATCAAATATTACTGAAGGATAATCCCCATCACCTCCTCTCTACCAGTTTCAAAATGATTTGTAAAATTTATCACAGAAAACTGAATGTGATATGCAATGTGAATACAATGTTCAGAACTTCTAGAAACAAGACCTCTGATTTTGAAGTCTGTCTTCCCACTGCACACCAAAAGCAATGCTTGTGTGTGCACACTGTAAAGTGATATTACAAGCAACATAGCTTCCTATGGCCAGAGCTACAGAGCCTCCTACCCCCCAGGGAATCCATACTCAGGCAGGCTCAGATTCCAAGCCCTCTGCCCAGGTCACCACATGTATCAACAGAACCACAGTCAGGTTCCCAGTCCATCCCAGTCCAATCAGATTGGACTCTCATAGCTTAGCCAACCTGCTCTTCCCTGTGGCTGCCACAATCACCATTCAACAGCTTGTTGTCTCCCTGACAGATCTCTGATGAACTGCATCAGAGGAGAATAGGGGAAAAACCTGCAAGCTACCTCCCATTGGTGCTCCTTCGGATTACTAGCCTGCCCAGAGTCCCTCATTGGCTCATGACAGTAGAAGCTTACCTGCTGGAGGATTAGAGATTAAATGACTCAGCACAGGCCTTCCCAGCTCTGTTTCCACCCTAGAGGCAGACAGAGCCCTACTCTGGTAAATTTGTATTTTAGTAGAATCTTCCACTCTCCCAGGTTGACCTGTTTGTCTTCTAAGGCACAGGGTCCTTTGTGTGTGCATTCTATTACACACTCAATGTCCAGTGCAGCCACCCCTTTTCTTCACAGCTGGGAAGTCCTACAGCCAAACTTCAGTCAGATTGAAACAGTAATGACAACTGAAGTAAAATATGGCTATGAATTTGGAATCAAGGAACACTAAATGGGAGGTGAATGAAAAGAAATTAAAAAAGGAAAGGACATGGCTGCTCCTAGGTATGGTGGAGTAGAAAGTTTATTATTTAGCAAAGGGAGAGCATAGCCATGGCAGGGCATCTTGGGAGAGTCTAGAGTGGATTTGACCCTGAGCCATGTAAGGAGAGGATGAGAGAGGGTGGGGGAAGCCAGAATAAGAGGCCTGGAGGGTAAATGATAGATGGAAAAGACCAGGTACCCAAAATTATTAGAATACATAAGAAAGGGCTACTGGGAGAAAAGCAGCCCAAACCCTAAACTAGAAGGCAGGTATGCCAGGGATATCCTGTGACAGGTAGGGTCTGAGAAATGCTGGGGAAACCTGACAGCCAGCTCTGCTTTGATTTGTTAAACAGGCACCTAACAGGCACCCTGAGCCATTTGTCTCAGGGTATGAGACGTAAGAGTAGGGAGAAATGAGAAGCCTGAAATAATTTTATTATAATCTCAAAATTTATTTTAAAAAGTTGAAGCAGGTTTTATGGTCCAATACTCTCCAGAGATTAGACTCATGTACTAGAGAACACCAAGTATTACTCACATCTTTTCTCTCAGGATGTTTACTTTTAGACAGGAAAAAATAACATTGCTGTTCGATACAGCGACATCAACTTGTAAAGATCTTTTGTTTTGTTTGAACTAGTGTAACTCCAATAATTTCCTCCTGTCCCTTTCTATGCTGTAACTATACCAGCTTCAAAGGTAGTCTGTGAACTCAATTCTTATACAGGTCTTTCTTTCTTTCTTTCTTTCTTTCTTTTAATTTATTTATTTTATGTATGTGAGTACACTGTAGCCGTCTTCAGACACACAAGAAGGCATCAGATCCCATTACAGATGGTCGTGAGCCACCATGAGGTTGCTGGGAATTGAACTCAGGACCTGTGGAAGAGCAGTCAGTACTCTTAATCGCTGAGCCATCTCTTCAGCCCCCCTCTTTATTTCTAATTCCCCTAAAAAAGTCAGGGAGGTGGGAGAACACCCATTCACTGGTCTCTCTTCCTTCTCACTAACCAGTCAAGGCAAAGCCTGGAAGGAGCTGCAGGACTATCTTCCAGGCACTGGACAGGAGAGGCAGGATTAGGTGTTTAAAGCAAGTTTTAACTATATAACATGAAGCAAGTCTGAGCTACAGAAGATATTATTCTAAGCAAAAACAAATAATCCAAAGACTTGAGAAAAAGGGAATAAAATTCTTAATGACCCAGAGACACTAAGGAGTAGAAATACATAAGAGATTAGAGCTGTGGTGTATTAAGAAAATGAAATTTAAAAAGTAATACCAACAATTGACTTCTTAAAAAGATAGGTATAATTGAAAAAATGTATAGCTATACTGACTTTAGATAAAAACAGGCCATTCTGTGGTAGATGAAATGGCATTAATAAGATACCGTTTGACTTTGCCCCCATATGCAATGTTAGCTGCTGAAACCTGTAACCTGACACACACAGCTACAGCCAAAGACCTATGTCTGAACCCTCTGAGCTGACTTAACTATGTCAATGATGATTGTACATATCTCCATAAGACAGTTCTCTAATTTGAAATTCAATATTCATTGTCTCAATACAACCTCCCCAAATTGAACACCCACCAATCTGATCTGTTTTCATTCATATCCATGAACTAATGCTGCAAAATTGCAAAATCACCACCCTGCCTGAATCAGGTCCTTCTTCATAATGGTGACCCATGCAGCTGACTCCCTTAAACTTTAGTCTGTGGTCTAGCTATTGCCTACCCTGTTTCACTCTGCAATGCACACAGTAAACTGTACCTCCTGTTCTGGTCTGAAGGCAGAAGCCATGCTCTACATGCAAATCTTCCTCCTGTTGCTCCAATGGATAGCTGATTACATGATTCAAATGAATAATTTTAAAATTCTGTCATAATATAACACTTTGATTTAGGAAGTTTAATCTAAGAGGAAAGCCTTGGGGAGCAAAAGATTGGGATCAAGGTAACCTAAGTCTCAGAAACATTTTTCTGAAAGGCTGAAGATGCAGCTGTTCTAGAATTAATATACCTTCCCAGGGAGAAATCACTCTACACACAATTAAAAGACTATTCTAAAATAAAAATCTCTTTAATAATAGCTTGCATCCAACTCTGGTTTCTAGAGATATTTTTAAGATTTCTGGAATTTTGGTTTCTTTAAAAAACACAGAAATATTATAAGAATGTGCTTTCATTATAATCCCAGATGTAGGAATGTGAGGCTGCTTCTGATTGTCTGTAGCCACTGACCATGATTTGCATTATGCTCTAGCAGAAGCATGGTTTTGTCAGCTACAGATTTCTCTGATGGTGTCACATTTGGAATTCCAGGAAATTTTTGGAGGGTATATAAATGGGAGGACCCTAAGAAGCAGGGTGGGGGGTTGTTGGTCTTTTAGGGAGGTTGTTTGTGTTTTGATAGTAGCTGTGGTGAAAGGAAAGAAATTAGATTCAAGGATCTTTCTCCTCCATTCTTGTTTCTTTCCTATCTAATGATAGTGGGTGAAACCGGGGACAGGAGGGGGACCATGAAGGGATAAAGGGTGGGAAAAAAGGAGAAACCAGAAAGTAACAAAGACCAGGTACACTGGTTAATGGGGAAAGAGAAGCCAGCCTAGGACAAATTTTGCATTCCACATATGTTGTCACCTTCAGTCTCTTTTAGGTTCAGGTCACAGGTTATGTTTCCAACAATTTAAATATGGACTAGAGACTGCAAGTCTAGCCACTGAGACAAATGGGAAATTTACACAGCAAAGATATTCCCAAGATTATTTCTTAAGTACACCCGTGCACTAAAACAGCAGGTTAGTGACAGTGTCCTAAGTGGAAGGACCCAGATGATGAACAGCATAGTATAAAAGCTGGGGTGGGTAGGCCTTACACAAGCTTCTTAAGTAAGCTTCTTGGGAAGAATACCATCTTGTTTACTACTTACATGTGGGAAATGGAAGGAAATGAGAGACATCTAAGAAATCAACAGAAAGTATCATGCAATGAGACACACTCAGAAGTCCAATCAAACAGGGCTGAACAAGAACTGTGGGTTTCTTAAGAACATTACCGACCAAGCCTTATAGTGGTCCTAGGACTGATAACCACAGCCCCATGTGGAGGAAAGACTTGTGTTCTGATTCTGAAGCAGCCCCTTCTCAAAACCCTGGCCCCAGACCATTACCAGCTCTCCCAAGGATATTTCTGGTTTTAGAGAGGGAGCTCTGTTTTATCTCTATACCTCAGGGCCTTAGGAAAAGCTCCCAAGGCCTAGGCCCTATTACTGGCTCTGCAAGCATGTCCCTGAGTTTGTAGTAGAACCAATTCATGCTTTTCCCGAATAGCTAACAAATAAATGAGACTCAGACTATGGTTATTTTATTCGGCTTTGACAATTACTGGAGTAATCCATAATCTGCTTTTCTAATTGCTGCCCTGGCTACCTTCCCAGTGATGTGCCCCAAATACTTGCTATTTCTCCTGGCTAAGTGTCCATGGTATCTCTGCTCTCATGGCATTTTCTCCTCTGTCCTCATGGGCCCTCCCTTCTTCCTCTTGCTCTCCACCTCCAATCAGGTAACTCAAAACCAGCCTTCCTCTAATCTCTCCAGTAACTGCCTATAGCCAGTTTTTTTTTTTAATTTAACTAATAGATTTATTATTAGTTAATAGTATATTATTATTCATATATATTCATATATTATATAATATATTATATTAACCAATAATATAATATATAGTTAGTAAAATAGTAACTATTTTATTTAACCAATATGTTTAAATTAAGAACAAAATTTGCACAACAAAAGGTTGTAATGGTGAGAATTCACTTACAGGCTTAGACCTTACAATACAGAATTTAGCTTTACAATACATAGTAACAGACCAAACCTCAACAGGGTTCCAGAAGGAGCTATGCTACTCTCTATACGTGGGGACCTCTAGGAAAGTCTTGCTTGTTCAGGCCAGCACTCAACACAACAGTGTTTATGGTTTGGGTTTTTTTTGGGTTTTTTTTTCTTTTCAAATGGTTGTCACCTGGTATCATCTTGCCCATGTGGCAGAACTATGCTTTTTTCAAGAAGAAAACTGAACTTTCATGGCACATCAGGCCTTAATGTTGACTGTGATCCTGTAATGCCCCATTGAGCAGCTTGTTAGAAGCCTGCTCTTTGATATGGGGATGGGCCTAGTGGCTGGTTGTAAATCAGGGTTGTTTCCTTTGTTCTGATTGGGAGCCATATTTCTGGGCATTCCTTGTGAACAAACATATCCTAACATTCTAATCTCTAACAGGTCTGGTTAGCATACTACTTATCTGTGGGGCGTTTTACAGGCAGTCCTCCCTCAGCTAAATTATACTTGGTGTGACTTACTATACTATATCCTAACCATTAGTAAATCCTTTAAATCATTAATTATACTCTTTTACATCACAGCTTGATATTAGATTGCTACCCAACACATGAGATGCCTTTTACAACCTCCACAGAATTAACTCCAAGAGGAGGTGTTAACCTTAACACCTTAAACGTTAAGTGCTAAAATCAGAACTTGTAGAAACTAGGGCTCTCCAAGACGTTTCTACACACAAGCCACTCTTCCAAATGTTCTGCACAGATGCAGCTCCCATAGTAAAGTTATTCAGTGGCTTCCGCTGGGTCCAGCGAGTGGCTAGGACCACAAGGAACCTCACAAGTCATTTGGCCGCCAGTTACCACCCAGCCCCGGGAAAGACCCACATCAGCTTTTACTGCTCAGCCCCCTGCGCTCACCATGTCGCAACTTCGGAGCTTGTCTGAGCTTGCCTCACAGCACCCAACAGCATGGCTCACAGCACAACGCACATAACCATTCAAGACAGCCCAGGTACTAAGCGGAATCTACCTTGTGGCACCCGGAAGAACCCGCCTCCTCTTTTGACTGGCAGTTCTACTTCAACGCTCTGATTGGCCAGTAAGTCTTGAGCGACATTAGCTCCTCCCTTGCGGTTAGAGTGTGCGGAAGGAACTCAGTGTAGGGGTTCTCGGCCTAGGCTACCCGTCCAGATCCAGACATTTTCCAGAACTGCAAAGATTTCAGTAGCACTTGTGCCTGGCTTCCAACAGCCTACCTATCTGTCTTCCCACCTAGCCCGGGAGTACCCATCAATCCAGCTCCCGCTGCTCAGCTGCCTGTTCCTCCCCTTTATGGGCAGTGACTCTGCTCACCGTGTCCTGACTTCAGAGACTGCCTGAGATCTCCTAAGTAGGCACTTCCCTTTCTTCCTCCTGGAATCAAGGTAGATAGCTTTCATAGCCCATTACTCAACTTGCAGTGGAGTTATTAATCTGCCCCACAAGAGGAAGGGTGCCCAGAATATTAACAGTTAAAGAGAGAATTTTGGAAACAATTTTGTTTTGTGGCTTCTTGCTAGGTTCAGGTAAACTGCAGCTACTTCTCACCTGGTAGGTATGAGACAAGCCTAGGAGAAAAGCAGGAAACAGGTGACAAACACTGTGGAGCACCATTGTTAGCTGGCACATCTTCCTCCGTGGGAAGGTGGAAAAAAAAAAAAAAGCATTAGTGAAGGTTCTCAAGATAAACAGAACTGAGAGAATGAATCTCTCTGTGTATGTAGAAAGTGGATTTATTAGAATGGCTGGCAGTCTGTGGTCCAACGAGTCAAAAAATGGCTGTCTACCAATGGAAAATTGAAGAATCCAGTAGTGTTTCAGTTCATGTGGCTTAATGTCTTAGTTGGTCTTTAGTATATACCAGAATCCCAAAGAAGTAGGCCCTAATGTAAGTTTAAAAAACAAACAAACTTGCTAGCCAGAAGTAGGGCAAGCAGACAAAGAGAAAAATCTACCATCTTCAATGTCCTTTAAAAATATAGGCTGCCACTGGAAGCTCCGCCCTAGGTTAAAGGTCTTATCACCTCAAAAGATCCAGTTCAAAGAAGGGCTTTCCCATATTAAAATCTATAATTAAGAAAAATCCTGCACAGTACCCAAAGTCCTTCAGTTTTAGTTAATTCCATATGTAGTCAGTTTGACTACCAAGAATATCCATCACATCAGCCAAGACAGAAGAACTGAGAATGATTTTTTACCTCCTGAGGCAGGCAAGGAGAGCGTAGGAGTCATTTCCAAAACAATACTTTTCTTCAACAAAGGAAGCACTGTGGTTTTACTGAGGGAGTCTGGATATGTTCATATATAGGTTTGTCTACTCTTAAGCATACTGAGTTAAATTCTGTCTTGAACATGATCACAATGTCAAAGTAGAGACATTTAAGGATATTCTTAACGCAAAGTCAACAGAAACATGCGTAAACTATAAAAATGATGGACAGAAATGTCTCTGGAATGTTCATCTTATACTACAAGGTCTTAGCTGAAAATCAGGTAAATGATACTGTGAAAGTAGATTTCTCAGGAGTTAGTGCTACCTGTCAATTATGATGTATGATTTAACAAATAGATGTATCAATGCTGCAATTCACACATATACAAAGGACAGAGAATACAAATTCAGAAAACACCAAAGAAAAGTTACCTATCAGAACTGTGGACACTTTTCTTAGAGGAACAGCTTTGCTGAGCTAGTCTAACCTCAATCGTCTCTAAGCAGACTGGCTCAGAGCAAGGCTACAGCTGCTTCCATGCAGGACCAGAAAGAGTTTATTTTAACTAGCTTTGACTGCTGATTGTCTCAGGGCTGTGCCATCACTATATAGAATTCTATATTATATAAGTGTTTAATATAGAACACTATATTTTTGCCTGCATGTGATATGTGCAGTACCAACAGAGGCTAGAAGAGGGCAGGAGATGTCTGGGACCCGATGCCCAGCAAACAGCTACTATGTGGTTTCTGGGGATGGAACCTCGGTGCTCACTAACACCCAATTGCTCTTAACTGCTAAGCTATCGCTCCAGCAACTTTTTGTTAAACATTTATTTTTATACATATTACTTAAAATATACTACATCACTTTTCCCTTTTCAGTCCTTTCTCTATCTTTCTCCTAATTCTTCCCAGCCAGTTCCTTCTTTGTCGAGTATGTGTGAGTACGTATGCTCAAATATATGAATAAAACTTGCTGAGTCCATTTTTATTGCTTGTGTGTATATGGTTTCAAGAGAGACAACACTGCATTGGATAGACAAATAGGAAGCACATCTTTGCCTGAGGCTAATTCTCCCACTTGCAGGAGCGATCCACTCTGCAATGAGCAACAGGTTATTGAGGGCAGAAAGGTCCTTGTTCCAACAGATCACTACAGAAACCAGGAATGTCAAACACACAGGAACCTGTTCTCAATGAAGGAAATAAAATACCCGTGTTCTATCCAAAAGGCTGAGTGTGGATTTTGTTAATGTCTTGGTCACCCTTTTACCTACCTTTTGCTACAAAGGCAGACCTTACCCAAATTTCCAAGAATGGTTATCCCAGACTCTTTAAAAAAAAAAAAAAAAAAAATAAGAAAATAAACACAGGAGATGCAGTTTATTTACAGCAGCAGCCATGGGGGCAGAAGGGAGTACACAGCATTTACAAAGTTAGCTACCTGTACAGGATGGATTACATATGCAAAAATAAAAATCTCAAGTCCACAGGACAGCATGAGTCCCACCCCCTCCCCAATGACCCCAGCATTCGGTTATATCAGGCAGTTGGCCCTGGGCATACATGTGGGGTGGGGGGTTTGGGGTGGAGTGATGCATGGAAGGAAAAGCCACCGGCCATGGAAATTAATACAGAACACCACACACACACACACACACACACACACACACACACACACACACACACACACACGATAGGATACAGGGTGGATAACACCTAGCCAGGGTGGGGAGATTGGGAATTGAAACCCACACAGCCTGCTGTTGGAGGGAGTGGGGAGTTCCTAGCACCTGTTCAATTACACAGTAGGGAGAGCATACTCCCCAGAAGGAAGGGGTTTGTTCCCTCAAGGTTCCTGCTGGACCAAGCCCATCTCTCACCCTGACTGGGCAGGGGTACTGCCCTGAGGGTGGGCCAAGGAACAATGGGGAAGTTTTGTGGACAAACCAGTTCCCAAACTACTCCCTCCAACCAGAGAGAAAAGGGAGAGGTGGGAGAGAGAGCAGAGTGAGTTGGCCTGAACTGCAGCTACTTCTCCAAAGGGATAGGAGGCTGGGCCGGCTTCCCCTGACCTTCCTCCGGTTCCCAAGCTGTGCTTGGTAGTGGGGCAGCCTGAGAACTTTCTCTTTACCCCTCTAGCGAGAAGGCTGTGGAGGGCCAAGGACAGAGGGACCCAAGCTCCAGAATTTGTTCTAACCCCTGCCAAAATTAGTTTGACTTTTTAAAAAATAATCACAATACTTGGCTTAAAAATCCGTTTGTAACCAGGCATCAACCACAATGAGAACCATCCCCGGGGAAAGACTGGGATTCCAGACAGGATACTGCAACCCTAACACTGTTGTTCCCTTAACCCTCTGGGTTCCTAACCCAAATCAGTCCAACCAGTCCTGGGTACTAGCTACCCATTATGGGAGTGGCTCCTCCTGGGAAGAGAGGGGACATGTATAGCAAGTGCCAGAAAACTTGGCTCAGGATCAACCCCATCCCTGTCAATCAGCCCATAGCCAGATCTTCCAGCTCCAAGGTGTGATGGTACCTGCTTAAAGGTGAGATACAGGTCGTGTAGATAGGTGCTCTGGCATGACAGTCCCACAGAGGAGTGCAAGAGCACCTCTCCAAGCTCCGCTGACAACCCAGGGCAGAGACTACCTTCTCATCCCACCCTACTCCTAACAAAGGGAGAGAGGCAAAAGATTAGGGTTTTTCCTCAGAGCCCCAAACCACAAGTACAGAATAAATAACTTAAAAGCGGCAAGGGAGGGGAAACGGGGCAGGCTTTAGAGGCTAGAGAGAGGAACCGAAGCTGGTCAAGGTAAAGGGGGGTGGGGGGCCAGCAGTAGCTGGGAACTCAACTACCCCATCAGGACAGGGCAGAGCAAGGGGCAGAGTGGGAGGGAAAACATGGAGTAACCCCAGGCGGGTGAGGCTGGGCCCCTTCCTGAGGCAGTGAATGAGGTAAGAAACATTTCAAAAAACAACAGCACAGTCCCTCTCATCTGGGCCTTCACAGCCCTGGGGCAGGGAGGGCAGGGGGGTGGGGGAGGGTCTGATACAGGCTCCCTCTTCCTACCCTTCCCTTCCAATTCCTTGAAGCTGTAGAGGCTGGAGGTCCTTTCCAGGCTCCCAGCAACAAAAGGACAGTTCCTGCTGCCAAGGAGACCCATGGGGACTGAGGGGAAAGGGCTGCCCCCTGTGAGGCAGTTATGGACTCCCACCTTAGCAGACAGCACTGTGCCTGCTGACCCAGGGGAATTGGGGACATCTGATAGGAAGGACTCTGCATACAAACAGGACATAGGAGCCCTGCCCCTCAGCTCCAAGCACCGGACACTTTCACATTGCTGAGGGCAGCCAGGGGCGGCCCCCTCTGGGCTCAACATCCAATCCAAAGTCACCTGGGTAGCCACAATGCCCCTCCGCAGGGCTTAGTCCAATTCCTGGGGTGGGGGAGCAGGCAGTGCCCTGGCACAGTGCCCAGGTCAGGCCCCTAGCCTAGCTGGACATCCAGTAACTCACAGAATAAATAGGAAAACTGCCTCCCCACCAAACTTATGTCCAAGGCATAGTATGTCTAGGTCTGAGTCCTGCACGCCAACGGGTCATGCTTCGTTGCAGAGGACCCTGATCCACACACCCCCATGGGCACATAATTGGATCCCCTGCCTGCCTGGCCCACCGAACTTCCCAAGCCCAAACCCCCAGCAGCTGTCCATATGCCAGGCTATGCTGCCTGTGTGGGGTCCCAGACTCTTTCTTCCCTAGACTGTTATCCATCCTTAGGGGAGATATTACATGCACTTTATGGCCTGCTGACCTCTATGCTACTGGTCAGAGAACAAATTAAATTCTTGGTCTTTTGGCTATAGAACCCACCCTCACGGTCACATGTACTTTGTAAAAGAGTTTCTATGTAGTCTTACCTTTACCTTTATTGTACATCTGGAACTGGACTGATTGGATTGATTATTGCCTGGAAATCTTTTCCCAAATTGTACTGCTTTAAATATGCTAGCAATGAACTGCCTAGTAGTAGACTCCCCCAAATCTGATCCAGATTGATGAAGTCACTCTTCACTGGATTTTCATTATCGTCTCTTAATGGTTTGTTTAACAATTAAGAGTTAAACAAACCATTAACAAACAGTGTGGTTTGTTTTTCAGTCTGACACCTGCAAGAATGCTCTCAACATAAGTCTGACACACACAACCCATATGACCTAAAATGCCTTGAATAGGAAACATCAAGAATAGAAAAACTGGGGTGGATAATACCTCAGACCATATAATTGGTCACAAAGCAAGCTTCAACAGATACAAGAAGATTAAAGTAACCTTTTGCATCTTCTCAGAACGCCATGGATTAAAGTTGGACCTCAGCAACAGCAGAAACAACAGAAAGTGTTCCAACTTATGGAAACTGAAGAACTCTCTACTCAATGGCCACTGTGTCAAAGAAAAGATAAATAAAGAAATTAAATACTTTCTAAAAGTCAATGAAAATGAAAGCACAGTGTATCCAACCTTGTGAGGCACAAGGAAAGCAGTGCTAAGAGGAAAGTTCATAACACTAACCACCTTCATAAAGAAACTGAAGAGATCTCATACTAGCAACTTAACAGCATACCTGAAGTCTCTAGAACAAAAAGAAAAAAAACACACCAAGAGGAGTAGATGGCAGGAAATAATCAAACTCAGGGCTGAAATCAATAAGTTTAAAACAAAGAAACCAATTCAGAGAATCAATGACAGCAAGAGCTGGTTCTCTGAGAAAATCAACAAGATAGACAAACACTTTGCCAAACTGATGAAAAGGCAATATCCAAATTAACAAAATCAGAAATGAAAAGTGAAACACATAACAGCAGATACTGTTCTTTGGAGGAAATTCAAAGGATCATTAGGTCTTACTTCAAAAGCCTATACTCCACAGAATTGGAAAATCTAAATGAAATGAACAATTTTCTTGATGGATTTCACTTGCCAAAGTTAAATCAAGATCAGGTAAAAAAAAAAAAAAAACAAAAAAAAAACTGAGCAGTCCTATAACCCTCAAAGGAAATAGAAGGAGTCATTAAGTTTCCCAACCAAAAAAGCCAAGCACCAGATGGCTTTAGTGCAGAATTCTACCAGACTTCTAAAGAAGAGCTAATATCAATACCCCTCAAACAATTCCACAAAATAGAAACAGAAGGACCATTGCAAACTCATTCTATGAGACCACAGTCATCCTGATAACTAAACCACACAAAGACCCAACAAAGAAATAGAATCTCAGACCAATTTCCCTTATGAACATTGATGGGAAAATACTCAATAAAATTCTCACAAACCAAATCCAAGAACACATCAAAAACATCATCCACTATGATCAAGTAGGCTTCGTCCCAGGTATGCAAGGGTACAATATATGAAAATCCATCAACATAATCCACTATATAAACAAACTGAAAAAACCCACATGATCATCTTATTAGATCCTGAAAAAGCCTTTGACAAAATCCAACAGCCCTTCATGTTAAAAGTCTTGGAGCTATCAGGGAAACAAGGCACATGTCTAAATACAGTAAAAACAATATACAGCAAGCCAACAGCCAACATCAAATTAAATGGAGAGAAATACAAAGCAATCCCACTAAAACTGGGGATAAGACAAGCCTGTCCACTCTCATGTCCAGTATCATTTTAACATAGTACTTGAAGAGCTAGCCAGAGCAATAAGATAACTAAAAGAGATCAAGGGAATACTACCAGAGAACTCTTATAGCTGATAAAAACACCATCAGGAAAGTGGCTGGACACAAAATTAACTAAAAAAAAATCAGTTGCCCTGCTTTATGCAAATAATAAATGGGCTGAGAAAGAAATCAGCCACAAAAGATATAAAATACCTGGTGCAACTCTAACCAGGCAAGTGAAAGACATGTATGACAAGAACTTTAAGTCTCTGAAGAAAGAAACTGAAGAAGATATTGGAAGACAGAAAGATCTCTCATGCTCATGGATCAGTAGGATTAACATAATAAAAACATCTATCTTGTCAAAAGCAATCTACAGATTCAATGCAATTCCCATCAAAATTGCAACAAATTTTTCATCAAGATTGCAGCACAATTCTTTACAGATCTTGAAAGATCATTTCAACTTCATCTGGAAAATTGAAAAACCCAGGATAGCTAAAACAGTCCTGTTCAATAAAAGAACTTTTGGAAGTATTACCTGTTATTTCCAGATCATGAGGTCCCCACAGACCACCAGAGAACACAAGTCATCCAACTTATATGCAAAAACAAAGAGTCTTTGTTCAAGCTGGAGCTCAGACCCTCCAACCTCTCCAGCACAATGGAAGGAGTGGAAGGTGCTGAGCTGGTGCAAGCCTTACCTATTTATCACAGTTACAACATGGAGTTACATGATTGGTTGACATTTGCTTGGCACATATATATTGTCTAGTAATAATTTCAGCTTGGTATGAACAATGGTTGCTAGCTTACTCAATCTACTTTAAGATATTAGGTACTTTCCCCCTAAGAATTGATTGTTTCTTGCTAGGAGTATAGTGGCTATTTGCCCAGGGGAATTGTGATTATTTCCAGGGTGACATGCTTCTTGGAACAAGCTGGAGTTCCCCAGTAGCTGAGTTTGTTCTGAGAGCAAATTAATCATAAAATGGAATCTGAGAGCAAAATAGAGTTTGTAATATTAAGCTCGGCCCTTCATCACCATCCCTGATCTCAAGCTGTACTACAGAGCAATATTAATAAAAACTGCATGGTATTGGTATAGAAACAGAAAGATTGATCAATGGAATCAAATTGAAGACCCTGAAATGAACCTACACACCTATGACATTTGATATTTTACAAAGAAGCCAAAACCATACAGTGGAAAAAAAATAAAGCATCGTCAGCAAATGTTGCTGATCTAACTGGATGCCTGCATATAGAAGCATAAAAATAGATCCATACTTATTACCCTGCACAAAACTCAATTCCAAAAGGATCAAAGACCTCAACATAAAACTGGATATACTAAATCTAATAGAAGAGAAAATGGGGAATAGCTTAGAACTGAACTGAACACCAACAGCTCACCAATCACAAGAAGTGGCTTCAGTTTACCCTATGCTTCAAAACAAAAATCTTGTTTCTTAAAATCTCTCTTTAATTGTTAATATTCTGGGCATCCTTACACTTGTGGAACAGATTGATAACTCTACTGCAAATTGAGTAATGGGTTATGCTATCCACCTTAATTCCAGGAGGAAGAAGGGGAAATGCCTACTGAGTGCTATAGGGAAAGCTCACTCAGGCTCCTAAGTAGCTACTTGGTGAGCTCAGGGTCACTTCCCACAAAGGAGAGAAGCAGGCATCTAAGCCTTGGGATCAGAAATGGTATGCCTTCCCCAGGGATGGATGGGAAAACAGGTAGGTAAGCTATTGGAGGACAGGCACAAGTGCTACTAGAGTGCAAACCACTAAAGATCTGGAAAAAGTCTGGCACTGGACTGGAAACCTGGGCTGGAAACCAATATGTTGTGATCCTTTAGCACACTCTAACCCTACAAGACTCATTGCCCAATCAGAGCTTTCAGGCAGACCTGCCAGTGAAAAGACTAAGAGGGTGCCACTCAGCACCTTCCCTATAGCTGAGCAGGTTTGAATGGTTCAGTGTGTTATGCTCTAAGCCAGGCTGGTAGGTGCTTTAAGGCAAGCTCAAGCAAACTCCGAAATTGTGACATGGTGAGCATAGGGTCACTGCCCACAATAAGGAGGAAGAGCAGGATTTGGCTTAGGAGTGGGTCCTCCTTGGAGCTGGGTGGTAAGCTGCTGCCAGGTGTAGCAACCTGTGAGGTCATTTGAGGTCCTAGTTACTGGACCCAGCAGTGGCCTCTGAATAACTTGACTGGGGGGGGGGTGAATCTATGAAAAGTATTTAGAACAGGAATTTGTGTGAGAAACATCATTGGCAAGATGCCAAACTTGTAGAGCCCCAGTTTCTCTAGTGTATTTTATAAATTCTGCCCTTAGCATTTAATATTTAGGTGTAAGAAGCATTTGGAGTTAATTTTGTGGAAGTTGTAAAAGGTTTCTCATGTATTGGTTAGCAATCCAGTATTAAGCTGTGATGTAGAAGAGTAGAACTGATGATTAAAGGATTTACCAATGCTTAGAATATAGTAAGTCATACCAAGCATAATTTAAATGAGGGAGGACTGCCTCTAAAACACTCCACAGATAAATAGTATGCTAACCAGACCTGTTAGAGATTAAGATGCTAGGATACTCATGTTTATTCACTAGGATTATCAAGAAATATGGCTCTAAACTATAACAAAGGAGACAACTCTGATTTATATTCAGCCATTAGGCCCATCCTTATATCAAAGAGCAGGCCTCTAACAAGATTTTCAAAGGGGCATTACAGGGTCACAACCAACATTAAAGCCTGGTGTGCTGTAAAGGTCCAGTTTTCTTCTTGAGAAAGGTATAGTTCTGCCACCAGGTGACAACCATTTGAAAAGGAAAACCACTGTTGTATTGAGTGCTGGTCTGATCAAGCAAGGCTTTCTATGGTGTACCTCATTTCTGGAGAGTGAAACCAAGGAACGTTCTTGGAAGAGTCAGGAACAGCCTGGGCCCTAGGTCTTGGGAGTTTTCCTCAAGGCCTCAGTGTATTGAGAATGAAAGCTCCTCCTTTAAAGCCAGGAATATGCTTGGGAGAGCTAGTAATAGTCTGGGGCCAGGACCTTTGGGAAGGGGTTGCTTCAGATCCTTAAAACTCAACTCTTCCAACCACATGGGGCTGTGGTTATCAGTCCCAATGCCACTCTAGGCTTGGTCAGTAATGTTTTTGAGATACCCTGGGTACCCCTTGTGAAGCATTGCTTTATTAGATTCCTCCCGCGTATGTCCCATTGTATGATAGTTTCTGCTGACTTCATAGACATCTCCCATTTCTTTCCATTTTCCCCCTGTAAGTAGTGTTCAAGATGCTATTCTTCAGAAGCTTATTTGGCATAAGACATAGCTTGTACAAGTTCTCCCAACACTAGCTTTTATACTTTCTACTTTTCTATTTTTTTCTATCTTTTTCATCATCTGGGTCCTTCCACTTAGGACTCTGTAACTGAAGAATGACCGGCTGCTTCAGGGCACTGGTTTACTTAAGAAATGATCCTGAGAATATCTTTGTTGTGTACATCTCCCATCTGTCTAAGTGGCTAGACTTGAAGTCTCCAATTCATATTTAAATTGTTCAAAACATAACCTAGGGCCTGAACCTAAAAGAGACTTAAGGGTGACAGCATGTGTGGAATGCAAAAATCTCTTCTCAGCTGGTTCTTTTTTGAGCATTAGTCAGAGCTGAATGCATGCTGTCATTAAAGAGATTTTTGTTAATTTTTAGTTGTGCATGGAGATACTCTCCTTAGGAAGGCATATTAATTCTAGAACAGCTGAATCTTCAGCCTTTTAGAAAAATGATTCTGAGACAAGCTATGTTGATTCAGGTTGCCTTGATCCCAGTCTGTTGTTCCCCAGGTCAATAACTTTGCATTCCACTTGATGAAAATTCCTAAATTCTTTAGTTATTGGGCTGTACCACAACAGTGTTTTAAAATTATTCATTTGAGTCATTTAATGAACTCTCCATTTCTGTAACAGGAAAAGGATTTGCATGTGGAGCATGGCTTCTTGCTTCAGACCACAACAGGAGGAACAGTTTACTGTGTACACTGCGGAGTGAAACAGGGTAGGCAATAGCTAGATTACAAACTAAAGCTTAAGGGAGTCTGCTGCAGGGATCACCATTATGAAGAAGGATCTATGTGTTGTTTCAATTATATTTTTTTAAGAAGTCAATTGTTGGTATTACTTTTTAAATTTCATTCTTTTGATACATCACTACTCTAATCTTTTGTTTCTATTCTCCAATGTTTCCTCATCATTAAGAATTTCTCTTTTAATTTTTTAAAAAGTTACATTGTTTATTGGATATTTTATTTATTTATATTTTATTTATTTTACATTTCAGATGTTATCCCCTTTTCTGGTTTTCCCTCTGGAAACCCCCTATCTCCTCCCCTCTCCCCCTGTTTCTATGAGGGTGCTCCCCCCCACACACACACCCATCCACTCCCACCTCACCACCCTGGCATTTTTCTACACTGAGGAATCGAGCCTTCACAGAACCAAGGGCCTCTCCTCCCATTAATACCAGACAATGCCATCCTCCGATATGTATACAGCTGGAGCCATGAGTCCCTCCATGTGTACTCTTTGGTTGTTGGTTTAGTCCCTGGGAGCTGGAGGGGGAGGGGGAGGGAGCGGAGTCTGGTTGGTTGATATTGTTGTTCTTCCTATGGCATTGCAAACCCCTTTAGCTTCTTCAGCCTTTTCTCTAACTCCTCCATTGGGGTCCCCATGCTCAGTTCAGTGGTTGGCTGTGAGCATCTGCCTCTGTATTTGTCAGGCTCTGGCAGAGCCTCTCAGGAGACTGCTATATCAGGTTCCTTTCAGCAAGCACTTCTTGGGGTGAATCCCCAGGTGGGGTACTCTCTGGATGGGCTTTCCTTCAATGCTGCTCCACGCTTTGTCCCAGTGTTTCCTTTAGACAGGAGCAATTCCGGGCTAGAAATTTGGAGATGAGTAGGTGGTCCCATTCCCCAACTGAGGAAACCTCTAACCTCTGGATATGGTCTCTACAGGTTCTCCCTCCCCTTTGATGAGCATTTCAGCGAATCTCATCCTTGTTGGGTCCTGGGAGCTTCTTGGTTTCCTGGCATCTGGGACTTGCTGGTGGCTACCTCCAGTTTCCCATCCTCCATTGCTACACACCTCTGTTCAAATTCCTGACCCTCTGAATATCATCCCTGTCTCCTCCCATACCTGATCCTGCTCCCCTTTTCTTCCTCCCCCTCCTCTCTTCCTTCCAAGTCCCTCCCACCCTGTCCTCCCTTGAGTAATTTTCCCCCTACTAAGGACTAAAGCATCCAAGCTTTGGTCTTCCTTCTTTAACTTCATATGGTCTGTGAATTGTATCTTGGGTATTCTGAGCTTTGGGGCTAATATCCACTTATCAGTGAGTGCATACCATGTGTGTTCTTTTGTGACTGCATTACCTCATGCAGGATGATATTTTCTAGTTCCGTTCATGTGCCTAAGAAATTTCATGAAGTCATTGTTTTTAATAGCTGAGTAGTACTCCATTGTGTAAATGTACCACATTTTCTATATCCATTCCTCTGTTGAAGGACATCTGGGTTCTTTCCAGCTTCTGGTTATTTTAAATTAGGCTGCTATGGACATAGTGGAGCATGTGTCCTTGTTATATGTTCAAGCATCTTCTGGGTATATGCCCAGGAGTGGTATAACTGGGTCCTCAGGTAATACTATGTCCAATTTTCTGAGGAACAGCCATACTGATTTCCAGCTTGCAATCCTATCAACAATGGAGGAGTGTTCCTCTTTTTCCACATCCTCACCTGCATCTGTTATCACCTGAATTTTTTATCTTAGCCATTCTGATTGGTGTGAAGTGGAATCTCAGGGTTGTTTTGATTTGCATTTCCCTGATGACTAAGTATGCTAAACATTTCTTTAGGTGTTTCTCAGCCATTCGAATTTCCTCAGTTGAAAATTCTTTCTTTAGCTCTGTACCCCATTTTTAGTAGGGTTATTTGGTTCTCTGGAGTCCAATTTCTTGAGTTCTTTGTATATACTGGATATTAGCCCTCTATCAGATGTAGGATTGGTAAAAATTCTTTCCCAATCTGTAGGTTGCCATTTTGTCCTATTAACAGTGTCCTTTGCCTTACAATTTGCCTTTGCTGTGCAATTTTATGAAGGTCCCATTTGTCTATTGTTGATCTTAGAGCATAAGCCATTGGTATTCTGTTCAGGAAATCTTCCTCTGTGCCCATGTGTTTGAAACTTTTCCCCACTTTCTCTTCTATTAGATTCAGTGTATCTCGTTTTATGTGGAGGTCCTTGATCCACTTGGACTTGAGCTTTGTACAGGGAGATAAGAATGGGTCAATTTGCATTATTCCACATGCTGACTGCCAGTTGAACCAGCACCATTTGTTGAAAATGCTTTCTTTTTTCAATGAATGGTTTTAGCTTCTTTGTCAAAGATCAAGTAACCATAGGTGTGTGGTTTCATTTCTGGGTCTTCAGTTCTACTTCATTGATCTACCTGTCTATCTCTGTACAAATAGCTATTTCTCTCTGCACTGCACTGTCTCTACCTTCCTAACTGATGTCTCCCACTCCACTCAGAATGTATTCTATTTCCCCTACTACAGGCAGTCCCTTATTTCAGATGGCGTGTCCCCTGGAGGGACACGTCTCCTGCTTCTTAGGGTCCCAGACACCATCCTTTTTTTTACAAGGAGCTGCTGCAGGTTTCTGAGATGTCTCCATCCTGGCCTACTGCAGGCAGTCCTTGTCATTGTATGCTGACCCAAGCAGTGCACTTGTGTTGACTGTGTAGCACAGGTTTTCCTCAAACTCAGCGATCTTCCTGCCTCTGTGTTCTAAGTGTTGGGATTGAAGAAATGCATTACTATCCCCTGCTTGAACAATAAGTTTTATGGTGCATTCTCTCTCTCTCTCTCTCTCACTCACACACACACACACACACACACACACACAAGAATTTTAGTTGTTCTTTTATGTGTATGAGTGTTTTACCTGTATGTGTGTCTTTGTACCCCATTCATGCCTGTTGACCAGGGAGACCAGAATATGGAGTCAGAACCCTTGGAACTTGAGTTACAGATAGTAGTGAGCTGCCTTATGTGCTGAGAATGAAACCTGGGAGCTCTGGAAGAAATTTCGGTGCTCTTAACTTCTGAAATATTTTCTACTTTCAAATTTTCTATTCCTGATAATGTTTCCTGTCCAAGGCATTATAGATCACTTGGGGGACAGACTTGTGCAGGGACAGGGATGCAAACCACACTAAAATATGAGAAAGCCTTGTGCAGATTGACTTGGAGGGATCAGACTGGGGGACCCTAATACTAGGCAGTTCACTGCCAACATATTACAACATATTACACAGTACAATTTTGGAAAAGGTTTCCAGGCAATGATCAGTCCAATCAGTGCAGTTCCAGGTGCATAATAAAGCTTAATATTCGACTACATAGAAACTCTTTTACAAAGTACATGTGACCATGAGGGTGGGTTCTATAGCTGAAAGACCTAAAATTTAATGTGATCTCTGACCAATAGCATAGAGGTCAGCAGGCCATAAAGTACACGTGACATATCCACAAAGGATGCGTAACAGTCCAGGGAAGAAAGAGTCTGGAGTAATCAGTCTGGAGAATTTGAGTTACGTCTGCCTCTATAGCAAAATGTAGGTCAGGTCTGCCTCTACAGATAGGAGAGATCACATGGTCATTAACAAAATCACTCTCAGCCTTTTGGATAGAATGCAGGTATTTTATCTCCTTCCTTGAGAAGAGGACCCTGTGTGTTTAACATCCATGGTTTCCCTAGTGATCTATGGATACAAGGACCTTTGTGCCCTCAACATTTCCTTGCTCATTAAAGAGTAGAACTCTTGTGTAAGTGGGAGAATTAGCCTCAGGCAAAGATGAGGACCCTATTTGGCTAGCCAATGCAACCATATACATAGAACCAACAGAAATGGACTCAGCAAATTTTATTCATATATTTGAGCACACTTACTTGATTTTCAGCTAAGACCTTGTAGTATAAGGTGAACATTCCAGAGACATTTCTACCCATCATTTTTATAATTTACATATGTTTCTGTTGACTTTAAATTAAGAATGTCCTTACATATCTCTGTTTTGACGTTGTGACCATGTTCAGAATTTAACTTAGCATGCTTAGGAATAGGCAAACCTATATGTTATCCAGACTCCATAAGGAAAATCTCAATGCTTCCTTTGTTGAAGAAAATTATTGCTATGGAAAGGACTCCCATGCTATCCTTTGGCTAACAAGTTCATTTTTTATTGGCATTAAATCTACTTCAGAATTCTGGTATATACTGAAGACCAGATGAGACATACAACATGGACTGAACCACTACCAGCTAGTCATTGTTGGACTTGTTGGACCACAGCTGGTGAAATATTCTAATAAAGCCACATCCTATCAGGTCGGTTCATCTAGAGAACCTTTACTAATACAGCTCTGTGTGAGAATGTTCAGCTTCCCACTGAGGAAGATGTGCTGACTAATAGTGCTCCACAGGGTTAGTCATCTGTTTCCTGTTTTTCTCCCAAGGTTCTTATACCTACCAGTGAAAACTACCTGCAGTTTACCTAAACCCCGAATAAAGGACTCAATCCAAGCCAAATTAGAGTATTTGCCAGTTTATTGGGGCAGCTCTCTAGTGGTTCACTAATCCCTAGAAACCAGAGGGTTCACTAGTCCCAAGGAGGTCAGAGAAGTTGCTATGGGGCGGGAGAATTGGGGGAGGGTGAGAGAAAGAGAGAAAATAGGAAGCAAAGCAAGCAGGGAGAGAAAAATTCCCGGGGGGGGGGGGGGGACAGGGAAAGGGGGGGGGGAAGGGGAGGGAGGAAGAGGGAGAGAGGGAAAGAGACACAGAGACAGAGAAACAGAGAGACAAAGAGCACAAAATATCTGGATTATATAGGAAGAGCTTCCGGGGTAGAGAAATCCCAGCCCCTGGGCTAGAAAGTTCAGGGTATAAAGCAGGGTATGCCAGCCATGCCCTGTAACAGGTGGAGGTCCTGCGACCTTTGGTGTGTCCAATGTGCACTTCAGCTGCTTGTCCTAGGTCTGAATCTCAACAGCCACAAAACAAAAATCTTGTTTCCCAAAATCTCACTTTAATTGTTAATGTCCTGGGCACCCTTCCACTTGTGGGGCCGATTGATAACTCTGCTGCAAGTCGAGATAGCTATGCAAGCTATCTAGCTTGATTCCAGGAGGAAGAAAGGAAAGAGCCTAATGAGTTTTGCGAGGAGAGCTCAGGCTGAAGTCAGGACCAGGTGAGCACAGAGTCACTGCCCACAAAGGGGAGGAGCAGGCAGCGGCTGAGCTGTAGTAGCTGGAGAGGTGGGCCCTCCCTGGGGCTGGGTGGGGAAACAGATGGGTAGGCTATTGGAGAACAAGCACAAGTGCTACTGAAATGCAAATCCCTGCAGATCTGGGAACGGTCTGACCCTGGAAGCCTGGGCTGAGAACTTCTACACTGTATCCTTTCAGTACACTTTAGCCCAAAGGGAGGTGCTCATGTCACTCAAGACTCACAGGCCAATCAGAGCCTTCAGGAGGACCTGCCAGTCAGAAGATGGGGCGGTTTCTTCCGGGTGCCATGCTTCAGGTTCCGCTTAGTAGCAGAGCAGGCTTGAGTGTTCTTGTGTGATGTGCGGTCTGTCCTGCCGCTGATGCTGTGAAACGCACCCAGGAAAGCTCCGAAGTTGTGATATGGTGAGCACAGGGTCACTGCCAACAACGGGGAGGAGCAGGGGGCTGAGCAGCGGGAGCTGGTGTGGTGGGTCTTTCCCCGGGGCTGAGTGGGAACTGACGGCCACCTGTGAGGTCCTAGCCACTCGCTGGACCCAGCGATAGCCTCTGAATTACTTCGCTGTGAGGGCTGCATTTGTGCAGAGCATTTGGAAGAGTGGTTTGTGCGTAGATGCCAAACTCGGAGAGCCCTAGTTCCTACAAATTCACTTTTTAGCACTTAACGTTAAGGTATACGATCCATTTGGAGTTAATTCTGTGGAGGTTGTAAAAGGCATCTCATGTGTTGGGTAGCAATCTAATATCAGGCTGTGATGTAAAGAGTATAATTAATGATATAAAGCATTTACTAATGATTAGGATATAGCATAGTAAGTCACACCAAGTATAATTTAGCTGAAGGAGGACTGCCTGTAAAACACCCCACAGATAAGTAGTATGCTAACCAGACCTGTTAGAGATTAGAATGTTAGGATATGTTTGTTCACAAGGAATGCCCAGAAATATGGCTCCCAACCAGAACAAAGGAAACGACCCTGATTTACAACCAACCAGTAGGCCCATCCCCATATCAAAGAGCAGGCCTCTAACAAGCTGCTCAATGGGGCATTACTGGATCACAATCAACATTAAGGCCTGATGTGCCATGAAAGTTCAGTTTTCTTCTTGAGAAAAGCATAGTTCTGCCACATGGGCACGTTGACACCTGGTGACAACCATTTGAAAAGGAAACAAAACAAAATAAAACAAAAACCACTGTTGTGTTGAGTGCTGGCCTGAACAAGCAAGACTTTCCTAGAGGTTTCCAAGTATAGAGAGTGATATCGTTCCTTCTGCAACCCTGTTGAGGTTTGGTCTGTTGCTATGTATTGTAAAGCTAAATTCTGTACAGGAAGGTCTAAGCCTGTAAGTGAATTCTCGACTTTACAAGCTTTTGTTGTGCAAATATTGTTCTTGATTTAGAGGTATTGGTTAAATAAAATTGGCTACAGCCAGTTACTGGAGGAATTAGAGGAAGGTGGGTTTTGAGTTACCTGATTGGAGGTGGAGAGCAAGAGGAAAAAGGGAGGGCCCATGAGGACAGAGGAGAAAATGCCATGAGAGCAGAGGTACCATGGACACTTAGCCAGGAGAAACAGCAAGTATTTTGGGGGGAGGGGGGGCACATCACTGGGAAGGTAGCCAGGGCAGCAATTAGAAAAGCAGATTATGGATTACTCCCCAGTAATTGTCAAAGCCAAATAAAATAACCATAGTCTGACTCTCATTTATTTGTTAGCTATTCGGGAAAAGCATGAATTGGGTCTACTACAAACCCAGGGACATGCTTGCAGAGCCAGTAGCAGGGCCTAGGTCTTGGGAGCTTTTCCTAAGGCCCTGAGGTATAGAGATAAAACAGAGCTTCTTCTCTAAAACCAGTAATATGCTTGGTAGGAGCTGGTAATGATCTGGGGCCCAGGCCTTTGGAAGGAGTTGCTTCAGATTCTGAGAATGCAAGTTCCCACCATATGGGATTGTGATTATCAGTCCCAAGGCCACTATAGGCTTGGTGAATAATGTTTTTGAGATATACCAAATTTGCCTTATGCAGCACTGTTTGATTAGACTCCTCCTGAGTGTGTCCAATTGTATGATGTTTCTACAAACTTCATAGTTTCTTCATATGTTTCTGCTGACTTCATAGAAGTCTCCCGTTTCCTTTCATTTCCCCCATGTAAGTAGTATACAAGATAGCTTGTGCAAGACCTTCCCACCCCAGCTTTTATACTTTCTACCTTCTTCTTTTCCTGTTTTTCATCATCTGGGTCCTTCCACTTAGAACACTGTCACTAACCTGCTCTTTTAGGACACTGGTATACTTAAGAAATAATCTTGGGAATATCTTTGCTGTGTAAATTTCCCATCTGTCTCAGTGGCTAGACTTGCAGTCTCCAGTCCATATTTAAATTGTTCAAAATAACTTGGGACCTGAACCTGAGACTGAAAGGTGACAGCATATGTGGAATGCAAAATTCATCCTAGGCTGATTTCTCTTCTCACATTAACCAGTGTAGATGGTCTTTGCTACTTTGCAACTTCTTCTTTTTTCCACCCTTTATCCCTCCATGTTCCCCTTCCTGCCCCCGGTTTCACCCCCTATCATAAGATAGGACAGAAACAAGAATAGAGGAGAAAGATCCTTAAATCTAATTTCTTTCCTTGTTCTGGATCCACCAGCACAAGTTGAACATTCTCTGAGGGGGGAGTGAGGATGAAAGATAGGAAAGGCAGAAAGAAGATGCAAAGCCAAGGGTTAGATTTAGGAGGACTGCTGGTTAATACTGCAGCAACAGCAACCAGCAGCAGCCAGCAACAACCAGCAGCTTCAAGTTAATTTTTCCTAGCCTTTTTATACCTCACAGTACCATGGGAAGCAAAGCCACACACTAATAGGTACGATTCCCTGAAATATACACAGCACATCTCTTCTTATCCAGAGGCACCTCCCTGTTCCTTCCACCAAGGTCAATAGAACTTTTAGCCCCTCACCTTGAGCCTCAGGTGTACCTCCTTTTATTGTTCCAGGCCTCAGCAGGCTGGGAAATCTGCCAACAGACCCTAACCCACCTTGACTCTTCCTGGCAGGCACACTTCTCTCTGTCTCTGTCTGTCTGTCTCTCCCTGCACTGAACTTTCTCCCTTATTCCATCCCAGCTGATCCCTCCCACTCCTTTTCCCATCAAACCACAGTCTACTCACAGAAACTATTCTATTTCCACCTTAGAAGAACATCTATGCTCCCCTCTCCCCCAGCCCTCCTCTTTACCTAGCCTCTCTGAGTTTGTGGAGAACAGCTTAATTATTATTTACCTAATAGGTAATATCCACTTATAAGTGAATACCATATCAGTCATTCTGGGTGTGGGTTACGTCAATTAGGCTGATGATTTTTTTTTTTTAAGTTGGATTCTCTTGCCTGAAAATTCACGATGTCATTTTTTTTTTAAACAGCTGAGTGATAGATACTCCATTGTATAAATGTACCACATTTTTTGTTGTTGTTTACCCATTCTTCAGTTGCAGTACCTCTAGGTTGTTTCCAGTTTCTGACTAGTATGAATAAATATGAATAAATATGCTATGAACATAGTTGAGCAAATGTCCTTGTGGTAGGATGGAGCACATTTTGGATAGGTGCCCAAGAGTGGTATAGTTCGGTTTTGAGGTAGATGGGTTCTCAGTGTTCTGAGGAACCATGATTCTAAGGAAATACTAATTTTCATAGTGATAGTATTAGTATGTATCCACAAGCAGTGGAGGGTTGTTCCCGTTTTCCACATCCTTGCCAGCATGAGCTGTCCCTTGTATTATTGATTTTTAGCCATTCTGACATGTGCAAAATAGATTCTCAAAGTAGTTTTGATTTGCATTTCCTTGGTGGCTAAGATGGTAATGATTTCTTTAAGTATTTCTCAGCTTTTTGAGATTCCTCTGTTGAGAATTCTCTGTTTATATCTGTACCCCATTTTTTAATTGAATTTTTTGGTTTGGAAAGTCTAGTTTCTTGAGGTCTTTATATATTTTGTATATTAGGCCTCTATAAGATGTGAATTTGGTTAAAAAAAAAAATCTTTTCCCATTCTTTAGGCTGCCTCTTTGTCCAATTGACTGGGTTTTTGCCACTTTTAATCCATTTTCTGTTATTGGCAAAGAGGAGAAACAGAGTGCACAAGATGAGTGTTGGCCTATAATTTCTTTGATTTCTTTATTATAGTCTTGTAGTTCATGTTTAAAGACTTATACGTCCGTCTGTCTTTCTGTCTCCCTTTATTTTGGTGCCATCTATGTTGTGTGATTTTATTTATTATAATCTAATTATATTGTTTCTCTGGAACATGTTTGGCCTTCACCTATTGTCTTCTGAAAATTTACAATGTTAATGAGTTTCTTTAGTTTTTGATAGTTTGGGAAACAGTTTTAGTTTTCTCTTCTTGATCCTGAAGGCTTGCCTGTCCTCATTTCTTGTCAACTCTATGTTTTCCAGTTGTTGCAATCATCAATTTTTGGGTTTTTGCTACTTAAGTGATTGATATGGTTAACACATTTGTTGGGTTTTTAAAACTTTCAGATATATTATTGTCTCTGTGTCCTAATTAGTTTCAGTTATGAACATTTTAGAACCTACAGTCATCTGAGGGAGCCTCACTTGAGGGCATGCCCTCATCAAAATGGCTGGATGCTGTGTCAGTGAGAGATTGTATACAGTGATAATTAATGTGGGAAGGCTCTTCCACTGAGGGTGGCAGTGTCCCTAAGCAACTGTGCCTGGGCTGGAGAAGAAAGCTGGGTGAGTATGATACAGTGACCAAGCAAGAGGGCAAGCTAGGAAACAATGTTTGTCCATGGGTTTAGCCTTATTTTCTTGAAGCTTGAGTTTCTATCCTAAGTTCCCAAAATGATAGATTGTGATCTGACAGGACCAAACAAGTGAACCTGTTCTTTAGCTGAGATGCCTTTGGTTAGAGGATTTAATCACAGCAGCAGAGTAGCAAGTTAGAACAACAACAACAACAACAAAACAAAAACAAACAAGCAAACAAAAAATACAAAATGTGATTTTGTTGCTGAACAGAACTTAGAAATGTTCTCTTCTGGAGGAATGTGAGAAATATCAAGACTTTAGATGGCAAACAGCATAGAAAGCTGTACTCAGAGCTTAATCAGCTGTTCTTGAAGCACCTGGAAGATTGGAATATTGCAGTAATGCAGTCAGAAGTCATAGGATTTCAGTGGAAAATAGACTTCATAAAAAATTTAGCTAGAGGTCATTTGTGTGGTATTTTTACCCAAAATCTTTCTTATTCTGCCCATGCCCTGAGAAACTGAGTAAGGCAGAATTAAAAAATAATTGGCTGTATTCTTAGATGGAATATTGAATCTGTTAGATGATTATTGCTAGTAACTCATTCAAGACTACAGTGTAAAAAAAGCAATAAGTAGGGCAGAAATAAATGCAATGTCTGTGACTTGTAGGGAAAAACAGCACAGGGAAGTTTCAGATGGCTGTCAAATGCTAAACAGAAGCATGAATTTTCAAAGAGATTATTTATCACCACTAAAGAGAAGGTCTTGGCCGGGCAGTGGTGGTGCACGCCTTTAATCCCAGCACTTGGGAGGCAGAGGCAGGTGGATTTCTGAGTTCGAGGCCAGCCTGGTCTACAAAGTGAGTTCCAGGACAGCCAGTGCTACACAGAAAAACCCTGTCTTGAAAAAAAAAAAAAGAAAAAAAAAACAAAAGAGAAGGTCTTGGCCCCTTCCTTCTTCCTTGGCCTGACCTTCGAGGTACCTGCCATCTGTTTTGTGGCATCATGGCTGCCCTTCACCCTCATGTGAAGCACAAGATGGTCAAAAAGAGGACCAAGAAGTTCATCAAGCACCAGTCAGACTGATATGTCAAAATTAAGCAAAACTGGCAGAAACTCAGACGTATTGACAACGATGCAAAGAAGATTCAAGGGGCAAGTTCATATGCCCAACACTGGTGACAGGAGCAACAAGAAAACCAAGCACATTGCTGCTGAACGGTTTCCAGAAGTTTCTAGTCCACAGTGTAAAGGAGCTGGAAGTGCTGCTGGTGTACTACAAATCTTACTGAGCTGAGATTGCTCATAATGTTTGTTCTAAGAACTGAAAAGCCATTGTAGGAAGAGTAGCACAGCTGGCCATCAGAGTAACCAATCCCAATGCCAGAAGAAAATGAATGTGCACCTGTGTGCACGTTTTTGTGCTTAAATAAAACCACAAAAATTGAAAGAGAGGGGGAGGGAGAGAGAGAAGGACGGGGGAGGGGAGGGAGTCTAAGCCTAAGAAGGTGCTCTAAGGGAAACACTCCCACCTGCTAAGCCTTCAATGAATGGAAGGAGTAGGCAAAGTGATTCCTAGACCCAGGAAGGAATGTCATATAAAACCTGCTACATCTGTGGTCCAAGCGTAGCAGAGTCCATACCAATTTAGAATCCAAACTTGGCAGGATCACCCAAGTTCTGGAAATAAAGGTGTAAAGTTTAAGGTCATGAATTCTTCCTCTGTGGTTTCAGTTCAGCACTGTTCTAGTCATCTGTGTTTGGCAGAGTCAGAGCCCCAGTGAGGTAGGATATTGTGAGAGTGCATTGCATGAACCTGTGAAGATGAAGCCTGAGTTGCATTTTGAGACCACAAGATGTTGAGATACCTAAGCTATGAGACACCTGTCATGGAGAGCTGCATATAGGGAGTGCAAGAAACTAAACCAAGAGATGTATGAGAAGTTACAGGGATAGGGCCATCTAAGCCTTTTGAAATTGAGATCCCATGTATCTGAGACAGAGCTGTAGGATTTGGTGTTTGCCCTGCTGGGTTTCTTGCTTCTGTCCAATCTTCCCTCCCTAATGTACACATTCCTATCTATTAGAATGGGAAGGGGTATTCTCTGCCATTGTGTGTTGGAATGATATAACTTGCTTTCTGATTTTATAAGATGTGTCAATCAAGAGATTGTCTTGAGTGTTAGAAGAGACTTTGGACATTTGAAGAGTGTACAAGCCGCTGCAGACTTTTTGGATTATTGAAGTTAAACTAAATGCATTTTCATCATGAATGAGCCTACAGTGACCAGGGTCAGAATGTTGTTGAGTCAAAAAGCTCCCAGATAGGCTGATGTCTTTGAACACTTGTTTCTCCTTTGTGGCTTTCTTTGAGGGAGCTTGTAATGTTAGGGTCCAAGAATCACTGAAGAAAGACCCCGAGACTCAAATAGTATGCAAAGCAAGAGCATTTTATTCTGCAGAATTCTAGCATGTAGGAGTCTACCATTCACTAGGCTGTAGACAGACATGTGAGCTTTCCAAGCTCAATTTAAAGCCAATTGTGGGAATTCTAGGGAGGAGTAGGTAACCTTTGTCCTGATTGGTTGGCTCAATTTCCAGGGGTAAAGGTATCTGTTGGATTGGTCAAGGTTCTGGGGAATTTGGAAGAGTTTTCAGAACCAGTGCTGATTAACTATTCTTTGCTCTGGCTTGGGTCAGGTCTGGTGGCAGGGACAGCTCCTGATTGGCTGCCTGTGAGGGGTGGTTTTCCTGGAATTGACTTGTTTTGGACTTTTTCCATTCTGGGAAACAGAAACTTAGGCATAGTCTCCCAAACTGCCAGTTTGCAGTCAGCCTGGCTCTGGCCAACTCAGTCCTCTCAGTAGAAGCTTTTGTAGGAGGAACCTTTCTAGATTACTTATTGTGGATGAGATTTGAGTGTCTATAGACTCAATCCATTTCCTATTTGTGCGTGTGTGTGTGTGTGTGTGTGTGTGTGTGTCTGTGTGTCTACTGTGTTGTGGTTGAATCTGATCAGTCAGCTTCCTTCTCATGTTGTCTTGCCTTCACCATTATAGACTATTCCTAAATCACAAAAGATGCAGTTGAAGCAATTGTTATTCAGTGCTAAGCTATTTTGTGAGCCTGGTGTTTTTATATTTTTAATTTTGTTGTTTTTGTTTTTATTTTTGAAGACAAAGTTTCTCTGTATAGCTCTGGCCATCCTGAAAGTAGGTGTGTAGAACATACAGGCTTCAAACTTAAAGGTCCACCTGACTCTGGCTCCAGAATGCTGGGATTAAATGTGGGCCAACATGCCTGGCTTTTTCTTTGTTTGTTTGTTTTTATATTATTGGCTGATGAGCCTGGAATGTAGGTTTTGATACATGTCAAGCATATGCTATTGTGTTTATCTTCATCCATATTGTGAAATTTGAAATTTGGCAGAGAGAATATTCTATTTTTCAGGATGACATGTATTCATGATATTAATACTGCATGAGCTTTCTGAGTCACTGAATTGCAGGTACATAACATTCTTTCTACCTGTTGTGTTTCAATTTTTTTTTTTTTTGAATGAATATGAGTGTTTTGCCTGTGTATAAGAATGTGCACATCATGTATGCCTGGTCCCCATAGTAGTCAGAAGATGGCTTCAGAATTCCTGAACTTGGAGTAATGAATAGTTGTGAAGCAATTGGCAATTGAACCCAATTATTTGCAAGACCAGCAAGAGCTCTTAACTACTGCGCCATCTCTCCTGTCCTAGTTGGTTCAAAATTTACCTTGCCAATATTTTCATATGTCCATTTGTAATTGTTTAAAGATGCATCCCATTTTAGTAAGATCTTGTTACTGCTACGGTTTAAACTGGGGCACTTTGAGATTCTGGAAGATGCATACAGAACTGGAGTGAATGTGTAATTCTTTGTAGGAACTTCAGTAAAAACCTCTGAGTTCTTTCTGTCTTTCTTGTTTGTTTGATTTTTACAGGGGAGAAAGGGTCTTAACATTTACCTCTGGCTGTCCTGGATAGACCAGACTAGCAATCAACTCAATGAGATACACCTGCCTCTGCCTCCCGAATTCTGGAATTAAAGGCATGAACCAGTATACCTAGCTTGCCCATCATTTTTTGTAGTTAGTAATTGTTCATATAATTTCTCTGATGTGTGCTCAATAGTGTTTGCATCTCTCTCTCTCTCCCGCCCCCCTCTCTGTTAAGCTATATCTTATTTAAAGAAAAGGAAAGAAAAAACATAGGTGAACATTATTCTTATTCAGTTTCCTTCTAAGATGACTTGGTAATTACATTAGAACTTCTGGGTCAAGAAATAAGTGGGGGGAAGCACCAGAATCATATAAATAGATTATCAATGAAGCATATATATGCAGTGATGTTGGAATCATGATTTCTGTTGTACTCATGTATGGGATATTTTAGAATGCAGTGACCTATGATGATGTGCATGTGAACTTGACTCGAGAAGAATGGGATTTGCTGGATCGTTCACAGAAAAGACTCTACAAAGATGTGATGCTGGAGACCTACAAGAACCTCACTGCTATAGGTAAGATAGTAAGTTTTCGTTCACTTTTTAAAATGAGTGAACAACTGTTTCTTTGTTACTGATGCTTTTCTGTAATTTCAGTTGAGAATGAGGAAGAATGAAGTGAATAAATCAGGTTTACTAAAGATAGTAACTTAAATTTTGCCTAATTTCCAATAATATATCATACATTTTCTGGTACTATATTTTAGGCTACAATTGGGAAGACCATAACATTGAAGAACATTGTCAAAGTTCTAGAAGACATGGAAGGTAATTTTCATGTGCAAGTTAGTATGAATATGCCTCTGAAGAAATGTTAACATGTCCTGGAAGTTTTAAAGAAAAGCAACAGTGTAAAAAAAAAGCACTTCTTTAAGTATATTGATGATTATTAAATTCTCACAAATCTATGTACCTCAATGTCAGGTGTCTGATTTGTGTTTGCAAGGCATTCCTCTGTGAAAGAAGACAAGGAAACAATGCCTTAACAGATATTACCATTTGAATCTTAGCCATATTACAGCTACTCTGTAGAACTGCCAATCTATATTTAGTTTCATACCACTCACATATTTCAATAGATAGATTGATTGAGAGAGAGAAAGAGAGAGAAAATAGGTGATAAGTATATGTTTCTAATATATATTCAAATGTAACATAGTAAAGCTGATTACTCATATAGTAACATTGCTAAGTTTAAGTGAGAGGGGCTGTTTATAAGAGTCAAGAATGTTGGGGAGAAACCTTAATCCCTATACCACATGTCTATGATGAACAAAAAATTAAACTGTGTGAATACAATGTTGAAATCTTTCATTTCTTATTCCTCTTTTAAAAGATACATCAGGTCTCACAATGGATACAAGACATGTGAATATAGGGATATTGAAAGAAGCAATGTACCTCTCTCTCTCTCCCAGAACAATTAAAATATATGTAGTAGTCCCCATTTGAGTAGACTTTCTCAGTGTGATACAAGTTTATAATTAGTTTGTTTTCCAACTTCATTGGGAATATATCCACAAACTCACACTGTAGAAAATCCCTATGAGTACTAGAAATGTAGAAAGTCTTTTCTGTTTGTCATGGTTTACTTTGCCAATGTAGTATACAAATGTAGTGTATTTTATAATATAAGAACATTTATGAATGTACTCAGTGTGGTAAAGCTATGAGCTCTTCCATTTTTCTTTAAATATATGAAAAATCTCATAGAGAAAACAGATGCTACAAATGTGAGCCATGTAATAACACTCTTACCATTATAGGTATCCCCAAAGATGCAAAATAACCCATAATGAAGGGGAAACCATGAATGTAAACAAAGTGATAAAACCTTAAGATGTGATTCCTCTTTCACATATGCCAATTATTTTTGCAGGCATGAAAGAAGTCATACTGGAGAGAAACCCTCTGAATACACTCAATGCGGTAAAGCCTTTGCATGTCACAGTTATCCTGAAAGGCATGAAAGAATTCATACTGGAGAGAAACCCTATGAAGGTATTCAATATGATGAAGCCTTTGTATATCACAGTAATCTCCAAATACATAAAAGAGCACATACTAGAGAGAAACCCTACAAATGCAATCGATGTGATAAAGCCTATTCACAACATAGTCATCTCCAAAGACATAAAAGAACACACAGTGGAGAGAAACCTTATGGATGTCAGCAATGTGGTAAAGCCTTTGCATACCATTCTGAACTTCAGAGTCATGAAAGAATTCATACTGGAGAGAAACCCTACAAATGTAATCAGTGTGGTAAAGCCTTTGCACATCATTGTAATCTTCGAGTGCATAAAATAATACATACTGGAGAGAAGCCCTACAAATGCAATCAATGTGATAAAGCCTATTCACAACACTGTAATCTCCAAATACATAAAAGTACACATACTGGAGAGAAATCCTATAAATGTAATCAATGTGGTAAAGCCTTTGTATATTATGGTCATCTTCAAAGACATAAAACAACACATACAGAAGAGAAACCTTACAAATGTAATCTATGTGGTAAAGCCTTTGCATCTCATCGTTATCTCCAAGTACATAAAAGAACACATACTGGAGAGAAACC
>JADRCH010000131.1:0-16219 GCA_019843965.1 Rhynchomys soricoides | reverse complement strand
GTTATCTCCAAGTACATAAAAGAACACATACTGGAGAGAAACCTTATGAATGTAATCAGTGTGGTAAAGCTTTTGCATATCCTGGTTATCTACAAGTACATAAAAGAACACATACTGGAGAGAAACCCTATGAATGCAATCAATGTGGTAAAGCCTTTTCAGGTCAGAATGTTCTTAAAAGACATGAAAGAATTCATACTGGAGAGAAACCTTACAAATGTAATGAATGTGGTAAAGCCTTTGTGTGTAACACTAGTCTCCAAATACATAGAGCAACACATACTGGAGTGAAGCCTTATGAATGTAAGCAGTGTAGTAAATCCTTTGCCTCTCATGGCCAGCTTCAAAGTCATGAAATAATTCATACTGGAGAGAAACCCTACAAATGTAATGGATGTGATAAAGCCTATTCACGGCACAGTCATCTCCAAAGACATAAAAGAACACATACTATGAATGTAACCAATGTGATAGAGCCTTTACAGGTCACAGTGATCTTCAAAGGTGTGGTGGTTTGAATATGCTTGGCCCATGGCAAGTGGCACTATTAGGAGGTGTGGCCTTCTTTGAGGAAGTGTGTCACTATGGCAGTAGGCTTTGAGATCCTATGCTTAAGCTCCACCCAGGGCAGAAGAATTTTCTGGCTGCCTTCTGATCAAGATGTAGAACTTTCAGCTCCTCCTACACCGTGTCTGCTTGAAGACTGCTATTATTTTCACCTTGATGATAATAGACTGAATCTCTGAATCTTTACAGGACTCCCAAATAAATGTCCTTCATAAGAGCTGTCTTGGTCGTGGTATCTTTTTCACAGCAATAAAACCCAAAGTAAGACAAAAGGCATAAAAGATATCACATTGGAGAGAAACCCTGTGAATGTGTTGAATATGGTGAAGCTTTTGCACATTTCTATAGTTCTTATTACAACAGAAGTGTTCATACCTTCATTCACTGAAACCCTGTGAATGGAAGCAGTGTACATACAGCCTTTGCCCTTCACAGTTATCACTGAATGTAGAAAATAACACATACTGGAGAAAAGCGTTATGAATGCTCAGTGTGATAAAGTCTTTTTTAAAATCTGCATAGATCCATAACAATTCAAACTCCTGGTGAAAGTAAATGCCAAGAGTTATTGTAATCAAGCTGTTTGGGTTAAAAAGTTAGATGTCAGGGTTAGGCGTTGGGAGTTAAAGGTTAAGGAGTTAGGATTGGGGGTTAGGGTTGGGGAGTAAAGGTATAGGGGTTAGAAGGTTTAAGGTTAGGGGGTTAGGGTTTAGGGTTAGGAGTGTTAAAGTTGGGGGGGCTAGGGTTAGGGGTTAGCAGTTAGGGGTTATGGTTAGGGTTACCGGGAAAAGAACAAAATCACAGCAATGATTCTTATTAGGGTTAGGGTTCGGGTTAGGGCTTAGGGAAAGGAAAGAAAGAAGGAAGGAAAGAAAAAAAGGCATGAATTTTACGGAGAAATTTGAGGTTGACTGGAGAAAGGGGGATGAAAATGATATAAATATAGTATTCACTTATATTCTCAAAAAAAAAATACAAAAAAATCAAGGTGAATAGTCTCAAACTGCAGGTTAAGGAGAACTATTGCCACACATATTAATGAAATTCAGAAAAATTTTTAGGTCTTACCTTAAAACTCATTCCAATGAATTGGAATACTCTAAAATAAAATACATAGGTTTCTTGGTGTATATGACCTCCCAAATGTAAATCATGAAGACATTAAAAAAAAAAAAAATGAACAGCTCTGTAGAAAGCAATAAAAGTGAAGCAGTAATCAAATATCTACCAATTAAAATAATTACCAGACCTTCAGTGGAATACTAACACAACTGTTTCTCAAACTTTTTTATTAAATAGCAAAAAAAGGTCACATTACCAAACTCTTTACAAAGTTAGTATTAGTCTGATACTAAAACCAGATAATAAAAAATTACTGATCAATCTCCAATATAAATATATATATATGCAAAATTTCTTTAGGAATACTTGCAAATTCGATTCAATAATATATCAAAAAATCGCTCACCATGATCAAGCTGGTTTATTCCAGAGATAAAGTGCTGGCTCCATAATAAATTTTATAAATTTCACAAATGATCTCTTGTTTTTGATAGAATAGAAATTATATGACGTCTTGATAGACATGGAAGGCTTTTGACAAAACCAATATCAATCATGTCAAACATCCCAAAGAAACTCAGAATATAAAAAACATATCTCACCATAATAATATATATGGCAAGCCTATAGCTGACAGATTCAGAAAACAAGGGTTCCCACTTTCCTCTTATTCAAGATGGTATTGAAAAATCTTAGCTAGAACAATATAAAGCAAATAAAAGGAATATAATATGGAAAGAAAGAAATCAAAATATCTCCATTTGCAGATAATATAATTCTATACATCAAAAACTAAACACTCCACCAGGAAACCTAAAGAATGGATAAATTCTTTTCAACAAAATGGCGGAACACAAAAATGACATATAAAAGTCAGTAACCATTTTATAAACCAATGAAAAATATACTGAAAAAGAAATCTAGGAAATAATCCCATTCATAACACTTTAAAAATCCAAGCAAAAAAATCTATTGAATTAAACCTGACCAAGGAAGTAAAAGACCTCTATAATGAAAACTTTAGATATTGAAGACATTAAAGAAGACACTAGAAGATGGAAAGACCTTGCAGGCTCATAGGATAGCCATACTTCCAAAATCAATCTACTGATTCAATGCAACCCCAAGAGAAATTAAGGGGGTTGAAAATTATTGTTAAGATACATTACATACATGCATGAAAACACTATAATAAATCCCATTATTCTGTATCATAAATACTTATTAAAACATTTTTGGAAACTTTAGATCCAAGCTGTTTTTAGAAACATGCACACATGCACACACACACACACACACAATCACACTCCTATAACAAAACTCCAAAACACCACTCAGGCATATGTTGTTCTGCCAGTAATCCCACCTCTGGTGAGGTGGAGACAAGTGGAGCCCTGGGATTCATTGTCAAGACAGCCTAGCCTAAATTATTGATCTCAAGTGAGAGACCTAGCTTCAAAAACAAGGTGGATATTACCTGAGGAACAATACCCAAGGTCAATATTTGGTCAAGAGATACATGCAAACATACATAAACACACACTATATACAAATGGAACATAATTCAGACTAAAAGTTGTGGCACATGCCAAAACATAGATGCCCCCGAGGATTTTACACAAAAAGAAATAACCCAGTTGCCAAGAGACAAATATTGTATGATTTTATTTGTACAAGGAGCCTAGAGAAATCAAATTGGTAGCAATGGAAAGTAGCTTGGTGGTTGCCAAGGGCTATGAGAGGGAGAAGTGAAGAGTTAGCATTTGTTGGGTATAGAATTTCAGTTTGAAATGGTAAAAGAATTCTGGTGATGGATGGGAATCATAATCCCACAATACTGTGAATGTACTTAATGCCACTCCCCTACCAACTTAAAAAGATGAAAATGATAGCTTTCATATTATGTATATTTTACAAGAATGATAAATAAAAGGTCCTTCCTCACCATAAAGTGATAGGAAAGTCTGGGCCCTGTATAGCTGCAACCCAGTAACAGCAATGTTAATCTACTTTGGTCAGTTTCTTAACTGTTTCACTGCATTTATATACCTGTGTCTTAAAAATAAAGTAACATTAAAATGTCTACCAAGGTCTTTTCTAAGGTATCTGTTGAAATCTCAAAGGACACCCTTTGAGTGACTTAGTGCAGTGGAGGCAGCTGTTGGCTGAAGTCCAGCATTAGATGCTTCCTTTGTCCTCAAATGTCTTCTTTCTTTCTTTCTTTCTTTCTTTCTTTCTTTCTTTCTTTCTTTCTTTTTTTTTTAAAAGGTATGTCACTGAGGCTAGGGTGTGTGAAATCCCTGGTTACACTGGTGGTGGCCTGCAACTACAAGGTTTTTTTTTCTTCACTAAATGTTTGTGTCATCTTTGGCTGTGGAAAGATGTTTAAATTCATGCTAGCATAAGAAAATATGCTCAGTGCTTCTTTAGATATTTAGAATAAAGTTTCAGGTAACAAACATCAGTTTATTACTCCTAGAATGGCAAGCTACCTCAAGACAGGATAAGCAGTAAACAACACAACACTTATTCCAGCTCTGAGTCCCAGACCAATGGAGTGCTAAACAGCATCCTAGAACTTTGATCTGTAAAACTGACTAAATAGCACATACCTTTCAGGATTGCTGCAAAAATAGGGGTGAAATATGTAAAAGTGTGCAGGCCCTGTCACCTAACAGACACTAAATAAACATGAGTTACTATCTCTGTCACTGGTGTTATTTTTTTTAGAGTCTATGCAGGATAGGTGACAACAGTAAGTGCACACGGCTAAACTGTCCCCCCCCCCCCATCATTAGGAATATTAAGAGATTGAGACTAAGCCAACTCTAGCAATTAGCATTTTGGAAAGATTTCAATGACTCCCTTTTCATTTGGTCTTGCTAACTGTGAACTTTGCTAATATTCAACTCATCTTTTTAACCGTGTTTTAAAACAAAAATATATAAATGCAATATTAAGGCAAGCTGACAACTGCTTTTTCGTTTTTAATTATTTATTTTTAGTATGTGTGTGGGAGTGTGGGGGCACCCTCAGAGACTAGAAGTGTCTGTTCCCTGGAGCTGGCGTTAGAAGCAGTTGTGAACCTTCCAATGTGGGTGCTGGGAACCAGGCCTTGCTCCTCTTCAATGGCAGTCTGTGCTCTTAACCACTTAGCCATCTCTCCAGCCCCATAACTGCTTCTCTTAGTGAAGAAAGGAATACCTGTTTTAGAATTGTATCACAAACAACAGATGCTGTTTTAAAAAAAAAATACAGTTTGTGATTTAGCAATTAAGAGCTAGAAGATATGCACAGTGCAACAGGTATCCCTCTAACTGTCCTCAGCCTTCTGCCAGATTTTCATCAGATGTAGTAATGGAGCCAGCCCTCAGGTGGGATGTTCTCAAAGATTGGACACAGTATTGCCCACTAACTTTGCAGAGCAAATACATGTTGTCCCAAACTATTGTATATTCTTTAAACCTGTGACTTTCCCCAAATGATTTTTACCATTTGTTCTAATTTGTTTTCTATGCTGTGATAAACATCACAATCAACACCAACTTAAGGGTTTTATTTATTCTGTCTCACAATTTATAGTCTATCATGAAGGGAGATCAGGGTACTAATCCTGGCAAGCAGGAACCTGGAAGCAGGAATTGTAGTAGAGACCATGGAAGAATGTTGTTTACTTGCTTGCTCCCCATGGTTGGCTCAGCTTGTTGTTTTCATATGACCAAGGACTACCTACCCACGGATCACATTGCCCACAATTCGTTGTACTTTCTAACATCAATAATTAATCAAGAAAGTGCCCAACATATTTGCCCACAGGCCAGTCTGATGGAGGCCTTTTCTCAATTAATAAGTCCTCTTTGAAGATGAGCCTCACTAGTGTACGGTTGACAATAAAAACAAAACAAAGCAAAAAAGCTCAACAACAACAAGAGAAAAACCCAGCATTTTGCTTTCTGACATTTCCTATATTTCACTTCCCCTAGAAAGAGTGGGGCCCAAAAGCTTCTGAATCATGTTTGACTGTACTTAAGGACGATAACGCATTTACACACTTTTCTCTCATTTAATTTATCTCAGACATTTTATTCCAGAAAACCTTCAGAGGGCAGAGGGGAAATTCCATTCACCCCTATCATATTGTACCCTTCCCTGCTGCACATCTGCTCAGTGGCTTACCAATGGCAAAGTTTTAGTGCAGGTTTTTTTTTCTTTTAAAGTTCAGGGGCACAGTGTTTCTGAACAGAAAGAACTGCACTAAGAACATTATTAGACACCAAATAGCTTTGAGAATACGTTTGATAATGCTTTTTTTAAAAGAACAATTTTTAAAGATTTCTTTATTTATTTATGTGATGCATACGAGCACACTGTTGTCTTCAGACATACCAGAAGAGAACACTGGATCACATTACAAATGGTTGTGAGCCACCATGTGTGGGAATTGAACTCTGGACCTCTGGGAGAGAAGTTAGTGCTCCTAACACCTGAGCTATTTCTCCAGCCCTTGATGTTTCTTAATGAATCCATCCTATAATTGCAGGGTAAAACAACACTTGCTTTCAAAACTTAAACAGTTGTGAAGCCATTCAAAAACAACTAATATCTCATTCATGGTTTGCAAAGCTGCTTGTGCATGTCTCATGCTGTCATGTTTAAAAGAAGAAAAAATGTTTTTACTTCCAAGTTGTAGTGGATACATTTTTTGAACTCACGTTCTAGAAATGACTGTATTCTTCAGACTTCAAGACAAGGGAAAAGGAGACTCATACCTTTCAAATTGTTTTTAATACTACAACTAAGGGCCTTAGTTTAGAAATGGTTAACATGTTCCAAGAAAAGACTCCGATGGGTTTCAGTGAGTGTTCCCTAAGAAATGGGTAGTTCCATTAAAGCCATAGGCTCATGGATTTATGTCAGCATTTTACAGTACCTGTCTGCAGAAAAATACATTCTAGTGATATGTATTATCTAGTATGTCATTATCAAGTAAGTATTTGCAACTGAGTCATGTTTTGGCTGTAAAGTAAGCAAAAGAATTAAGAGTTAAAATCCTATTGTAGCCAGGTGATGTGGCACACATCTTTAATCCCAGCACTCTAGAAGCAGGGGCAGGTGGATCTCTTTGAGTTCAAGGCCACCATGCTCTACAAATTGAGTTCCAGGAAGTCAAGGCTACACAGTGAAATCCTGTCTTGGAAAAACATCCTGGTGCAATAAAAGTGTTTAATCAGGGATAGCAAGCTGGCTCAGATAAAGCCATTTTCCACCAAGTTTAATGACTCAAGTTCAATTCCTGGGACACATATGGTGGAAATAGAGAACTAACTTCCTCGACTTGTCTTCTGGTCTCAGCATGCCCTTCTGAGGTTTACACACATGAGGGGGAGAAAGACTCACACGTGTATGCCTACACAGTGCAGTTAAAATGGAGCATAGATCCATAGAAATATGAAATGGATAACAAAACACATAAAGAGAAGATTCAACATAAAAAGACACTAGCAAGGAAAGCAAGAAATGGTAAAAGCAATATTTAAAGAAACTATGTCTTAATATTTCATACTGCAAACAAATCATGAGTTATATATAAGCGAAACTAAAATAAAGTCCAAAGTGAGCTGCTCTTATATCAGATAAATAACAAAACATCAAATTCAAAGAAACTTCCAGGAGCTTCAAATTAGGAAAAAAAAAGACATAGCTTCTTTACAAAACGACTCCAAGAAAGTATATATAATACAAAATAGGGAAAGCAGAATGTAATGGTACACCTAAGGGAAGAGTAACAGCTAACCTGATTTCCTAATAATTCAATGTGTTTTCTTAGAATCAACATTATATTGAATATTGTAAAACATATAAGCTGATTTTCAGTGTAAGGAGGATGTGTCTGGGTTCTATTCTATTACTACACAATTTCACGTGCATTGAGTGTAGTTTAACTCAAATATGTTGTTGTTGCTGCTCAGTATTACTTTTTGACTATCTAACTCACAGAAAGCACATTATACAGGAAAAACCACCATTTCAATTTATTATTTCATGAAATTTTCACCAGCAAACATTAAATTAAAAAGTGTTATTTCTCTGGAGTGTGCTCAGCAATTAATTTTGTATCAGCAAATTAAGAGAGCTGCTTTCAGATGCACACATTCACTGTTAACAGAGTCTGCTTTTGAAAACTGTTGTCAAGTGCAATGCGTATTTCTGCCATCCAGTCATCTTGATCTATTATAAATTTGTTCATTATCAGAAAATTAAATTTAAGTACATTAACTAAATTATGGATATAGTGATACTGGGAAGTTGTATTAAGAATATAAATACAAAAAAAGAAGAATATAAATACAAAACCCTTGCCAAGAAAAGGGAGAATTCTCGTCTCCCCTCCCTAAGAAGGTGGGTGAAATTTATTTGAGATGGCAGAAGGCTCGATGGCTATCTGAAGAAGATGGTGTGTTACCCGATGCTTTAATGAGCACCTAAACTGCAGATCAGGATATTCCTTTATGTGTGGGGGGACAGTCATGTTAAATACATGTAGTTGAGCAAGTTTCCACATTCCGTCCTCCAGCTAGAGCACTAATCACATTGGGAATAGGCTACTGAAAATGTGCTTCAAAGATTCGATCACCTGGAAACAATTTTTCTTTTAAAATTAAAGACCATGAAAACTTTTTAAAATTTAATTTTTATTTTAAATTTTTTTATTTTAAAATTTATTTATATATAATATATAACTGTTAAATTAAGTTGAAATTATTTTTAAAAGCTATTATAAAATGTTCCTAACAAAATAAGCATCACACATGAACATTTATTTAAAGGAAATTTACTGTACACAGTATAGCATCTTTCTCAGAATTAGTCTTTCATCATTATCTCATTATATGAAATCGTTTCAGTAGAAGCCATCAGGGATACCCTCAGCACTGGCTTCCACTTGTGTCCTACTTAAGGTGTCTAATCTTAATCTTGATTAATCTTGATTAATTAATTAATTAATTAATCCTGCTAATCTTGATCTTCTGAAATGTTCAGATCCAACTCTGATCTAGGCTATAGATTCTTTTGTCAACCTACATATATAAAGGACATTGCACAGGATAATTCTTTCATTTTTTTTTCTGCCTGCCCTACTTTTTTACAAAACGAAGGTGATTTGTTTGTTTCTTTTTTAAAACTGGCATTAGGAAGTAGTTATTTCTCCCAAATTCTGGTGTATACTGAATATCAGTTGTAATATCCTGCAATTAGAAATCAACCAGTCCTTGATTTTCTAATTTCCCTTGGCTGACAGCCTTTACCCTTTTAAATGCCTTTTCTATATACATAGAGAGATTCATTCTTTCTGATTTGAGATATTTTTATCTAGAGAACCTATACTAATCCAACTATGGTTTTTCTCCACTTTGCCACTGATGAAGATGTGCTGGCTAACTATAGTGCTCAACAGTGTTTCCCTTATGTTCTGGCTTTTCTCCCGGGGTTGTTTGATACCTATCATTTGGTGAAAGGGAGCTGTAATTTCCCTGAGCCCAGCATTTAGGCACAAAACCGAACTCTTGTTTCTCAAAATCCCTCTTTAGCCGGGCAGTGGTGGCGCACACCTTTAATCCCAGCACTTGGGAGGCAGAGGCAGTTGGATTTCTGAGTTCGAGGCCAGCCTGGTCTACAGAGTAAGTTCCAGGACAGCCAGGGCTACCAGGACAGAGAAACCCTGTCTCGAAAAACCAAAACCAAAACCAAAATCAACCAAACAAAAAAAAATCCCTTAGCACCTTTCCGTTCCTGGGTCAGATTGATACCTCCACTGCACCTTCAGTAATGGGCTATTCACCTTGATTTCAGGAAGACCGCCAGTGCTGTGAGGAAAGATCAGGCATGGTCTAAGTCTAAAGTCAGGTCCTGCTAAGTGCAGGATCATTGCTCACAGAGGGGAGGAGATGGCAGCTGACTAGCCTGAGCTGGATTGGTGGGTTTCCCCGAGGGCTAGGTGGGGTGAGATTCTTCTTGCAGGATAGGCACAAATGCTAACCATCCCTGAGGTCTGGAAAAGGTCTGGCCCTGGACCGGAAGCACACTTTAACCTTGAGGAGGGGTAAGACTCACTGGCCAATCAAGGCCTCCAGGCCGACCTGCCATTCAAATAAAGAGACTGGATCTTCCAGGTGCCTTTCTGCAAGTTCACTGTGTCTGTGCAGATGTGAATGGTTCTCTGTGTACTGCTCTGAGCTCTGCTGTTGCATGTTGTGAGGGGACATCAGGGGAGCTCTGAAATCGAGACATGGTGAGCACAGGATAACTGCCCAAATGGGTAGGGGCTGGTGGCTGAGCAGTGGGAGCTGGGGTGGTGGGTCCTCTCTGGAGCTGGATGGGAGACATCAGCCAGATGTGACCACCTGTGATGTCCCTTGGGATGCTCCTCATGTACTAGGTCAGGTGGTGGCCTCTGAATAACCTCACTATCATGGCTGAATCTTCCCAAATCATTTGGATCATTGACTTGCTTGTAGAAACATGGTTGGTTTCTTTGAGACCGCAGCACGTGTCCAAACCCCTTTGTCTCTTATACTATACATTGAGCAGGCAGGTTGAATATAATAGGTCTACTTTTATATGTTACTTGTATTTGGTTTGTTTTTGTTGTTCTTTTCTGTTGTAGTTTTTCATATTTCTTAGCTTTATATGTTTAGTGTTTTAATTATTACATGGCAAAGGGACTTTTTTGTACAATATATTTTGTACTTTGGATACTTCCTATACGTTAATAGGCATCTTCTTTGGGACATTTTTCATTTATGATTTCATTAAAAATATTTTCTAGCTGATATTCTTTTTCTATTTCAAACATTTGTAGTTTTTGCCTTCTCATATTTTGCAGAGTTCCTGGTTGTTTAGTACCAGGAAACTTTTAGAATCCACATTATTTTTGACCAATGTATCAACTTTTTCTATTCATCTTTAATGCCTGAGATTCTCTCTTCCTTTCCTGTTCTGTGGCTGAACCTTGCTGCTGTAGTTGTCAATGTACAGGCAATTTCAATGGCCTGCTCTTAGGGACTTAGCACCTGCTTAAGTCATTACCTGCCTCCATCGCCTGCTGCTGATGTCAGATGTGTTTTATGTACACGGACCACCAGCTACAGCAGTTCTCTATTTTTGTTCCCTGTCTCTGTTCTCTGCACATGCCTCCTCTCTATTCTCTTTCTTTACCCTCATGGCTCTCTCTCTCTGATTCCTGTCTGTATGCCTGTTTGTAGGCCCTCTTGTCTACCTCTCTCCCTTCGCCAGGTTCTCACTCCTCTCCTTTCCCCCAAACAACCTCTTTTGCACCAGTTCTGTTGCATCTCTTAATTTCTCAGGACCTACTGTGACAGGATAGCATAGCTCTGTTGGTGACTTATTTTCCCGCCTGTTATTCATTATGTTCCACTGTTGGTACCTAGGCATCTGTTTTCGAGGTGATTATTGGTCTAGGTACTGGTGTCTAGGTTTATCTTGATTGGGTGGGAGTTTTGTTCCTTGGTTACAGAGAGTGTTGGCTGAGTGTTGCCTCTTTTATTTACCTATTTGGTGTGTATGTTCAAGATGGAATGCTTTCTACTGTTGAAATCTGGGAGAAGAGGCAGTCAGAAAGAGTGGATCTTAGCATTTCACAAGTCAGGAGAGAGGTGAAGCTGCTCTGATGTTTTTAGTACAGTGTTGGGGCAACTGTGAATATTGCATCTTGGATAACAAATAGTCTGGTAGGTCTATGGAAAACCTACATTGTCTCCTGGCACATAAAGCATATGGTTGAACAAGGTGTGTCTTCCCAAGTGGGGGCTGTGACACAGGGATGAGGCATGTAAGGATGGGTAGGTAGGGATTGTCTATGGCATGCACAAGGGGAGATGAAACTTCCACTGGTATTCTGTTCCAGTGGTAAGGGCAACTGATATTAGGGTCTGCAGTAACAGATAGTGAGATAGGTCTTGGGACACAGTACCTTTTCTACTGGCAGGCATGGCTTGTGGTTGAACCAGAGTATCTGCCAATAGTAAGGGGCTCAGACACAAAGATGAGTTTATAAAGCCATTTCCTTCTTTGAGAGTGCATGAAATCCACCTGAGCAAACATCCTATGACAAACCACCTTACCAACAGCCAGTCAAGGTACAACACCAGGGGTAAGCAACATATATGTAACTAATATACCTTACAGAAAATAAAGTTAGGCTACCCATTGTGGTTGTCGGATGGTTTTTGCCCCCTTGTTTGTTTCCTGCAGATTATGCCAGATATTCAGTTTTTAAAATATTAAGTTTCTGACCTGTATGGAAGTTCCCCAATTTTGCTGTAACCAAAGTAACTACCTAGCACCCCTAGACTTGGTCTTTCAGTTTGGATGTGATACGTGGTTGACTGGTGAGAGTCTTGTTACTACGCCTGTAATAAAGACCTTTGTGAGCAGGGCAGTGGTGGCGCACACCTTTAATCCCAACACTTGGGAGGCAGGCGGATTTCTGAGTTTGAGGCCAGCCTGGTCTACAGATTGAGTTCCAGGACACCCAGGGCTATACAGAGAAACCCTGTCTCAAAAACAAACAAACAAACAAACAAACAAAAAACCCAAAACCTTTGTGTGTTTCCATTGCAATAGGTTCCTTGTTGGTCTTTGGGGTCCCTGTGACTTGGGCATAACATCTTGGTGAATTGACTGGAACCCCAAGGCACTCAGGACTCCCAACGGAATGGTTGAAAGGATGGCTGTTAGGATGTGTCATTGTTGTTCTTTGTGTCAGTGGCTTGTCTGTAAGATTTGTGTCTGTGTGACTTGGTTTTTGGATTTTTCTTGAGTATTTGTGGAGGGAGATGAGTAAAGTGAACTTGGAACCCGGCTAGTGTGGATGCACGAGAGAGTTGTAGCCCCAGAGTGCATGGAAGATGTTCCAGAGCCTGGTATAGGGGACAGTGTGCCCCTGGTCTCAATTTCTGGGAAGGTTAGAGCAGACTTGGAACCCTGCTACATGGCTCACAGCTGCCATCCTGTGATCAAGTGGAGGGATCTGCTGGGTAGCCTTTACTGCCCCTCTTGTGGCTGTCTATATGTGTGTGGCACTTTATTATTCTGTGACTGATAGAGGAAATGAGACTATTTCCATCCCAATCAAGTTAGTTACTCACCCCCCACCTTGGTTTAAATCCTTCTTATCAAGAGGACCTAGACCCACTAAATTGCTCATGATAGAAAGCTCTTTGAGAAAGCATCCAAGGCAAAATCAGGCTCTTTCTACCCTTTTTTACAGGGTAGAAAGGACAAAGACCTCATTTTCTCCCTCCTGATCAACCCTGTTCCCAGGCCATATGTCAGCCTGTAGTTTTGAACATGGAGCTGACAGTAGATGGAAAGTTGTTCTTCATCCATTGCAACAAAGTTAGCCTATCTTCCTTAGATCAGTTGTCTTATTTCTAGGTCTGTGGGGCAATCTGCTTCTCTGTTCATCTTTCAGCTGTTTTAGCCACCTCTTTAGTAGCACTGGTAGGGGAACCCAGGGTTAAAGACAAGTGACCCCAGGGCAGCACATCCTCTGAATTCCCCATTCCAGTTTATCCTTCCCTGCACTGAGCCAGGTACACTTCCCATTTTGCCCTGGCTCAGCCACAACTCCAACTCCCTCATTCAGTGGCAGGGGCTCCTGCAGTTGATGTGGTTAGATCATTGGTTTTAGGTTTTTTACAACTTCCTCATTTATTATTGTCTCCATGTCATAATTGTTTTCATTTCTCAGCATTTCAGAGCTACAGTCATCTGAAGGAGCCTCAGTTGAGGGTGTGCCCTCATCAGAATGACTCGTGCTGTGAGAGATAGTATTGATAATTGATCTGGAAAGACTCTTGAACTGAGGGTGAAATATCCCTAAGCAAGTGGTCCTGGACTGGATGAGAAAGCTAGGTGAGCATGAGAGAGTGAAAATCAAGAGAGCAAGCCAGCAGAAAATTTTTGTCCGTGGTTTTTGCTTTCATTTGCAAGCTTCAGTTTGTTGTGATCATTATGCAGCTCCAGAAAGACCACACCAGGCCAAACATTTCCAAGTGAGGTTTATTGAGAGAGAGAAGGACAAGGTGGTGGAGAAAAGAGAGGGGGAGAAGAGAGCAAGCGACATTAGAGGGGTCTTCCTTTTATATATGGATAGTGACATAGCCACAGGTAAAGGTGGGAGGCGAGCCAAGTGGATTCTGGGAATATGGTTGCTGTTGTGTTGGCAACAGACGTGCGGGTCGCCTAGGTGTAATGTCACTGGTTTTAGAGATCCTGATACCAACACAGTTTCTATTCTAAGCTCCCAACATGATGGACTGTGACCTGACAGAACCATGTACAAGAACCAGTTATTACCTGAGATGCTTTTGCTCAGAAAAGTCAATCGCAACAGCAGATTGTCAAGGTACAACAACAACAACAACAAAAATGGTTTCAAAAGATGATTTTGCTCCTAAACAGAATCTATGTTCTCTTTGGAAGGAGTGTGGAAAATACCAGAAATTGAGATGGCAAAAGTTATAGAAAGCTGTACATGGAGCTTAATCAGTTGTTCTCACAGGACCTGGAAGATTGCAGTGTGGACAGTAGTGCAGCCAGAGGAAGTTGAAGTCATACTATTTCAGTGGAAAATAGACTTTGTGAAAAATTTAGCTAGAGGTCCTTTGTGTGATATTTAGGCCAAAAATCTTTCATAATATGCTTATGCCCTGAGATACTGAGTAGGTGAAAATTTAGAAATAGTTGTATTTGTTCACTTTCCCCATTTATATATTCAATTTACATCTCAATTGCTAACCCCTAACCATTCCACCTTCCACAGTCCCTTATCCCTGATGCCATTTTATCTCCCCAGGGATGGTCAGATAAGGCAACCCAGTTAGGGGAACAGTTTCAACAGACAGACAACACCTTAAGGGACATGGCCCACTCAGGGGACCCAAGTGAAGCCTGAGTAACACATGCACTACATATATGGTGGGGGCCTCAGTGTATCCTCTTTGGTTGATGGCTCAATCTCTGAGAGTCTTCTAGGGTCCAGATTAGTTGACTCTGATGGCCTTCTTATGGACTTCCTGTTCCTTCAGAGGCCCTCAATCCTTTCCCCAGCTCTTCCAAAAGACTCCTTGAGCCCTGTCCAGTGTTAGGCTGTGGGTCTCTGCATCGGTTTCAGTCAGCTGCTGGATTGAGACTCTGAGAGGCCAATTATTCTAAGCTACTGTTTACAAGTATAGCAAAGTATCTTCACCAACGTCAGGGATTGGTGCTTGCCCATGGGATGGGTCTCAAGTCAGGCAGGGTCTAGTTTGGCCATCCCTTCATTCTCTGCTCCATTTTTGTGCCTGCATTTCTTGTAGGCAGGACAAGGTTTGTGTGGAAAGGTTTTTGTTTCCTTGGTGCACTTAACTCTCCACTGGGGGTCCTGCCTGGCTGCAGGGTGTGGCCTCTTCAGGGTCCATGTCCCACTGCTATGCATCTCATCTAAGATCACCCACAGAGACTCCTTGTTGCTCTCCAGTTGGTGGTGGCTGGTATATCCTAAAGTTGCCCCCACCCTGCCACCCCCACCAGCTACAGATTTCAATTACTTGTTCTGGTCCCATGGCCCTCCTTTGTCTCTCACCACAGGTGTTGCTGACCTGCCCCCCTTCCCCTATCTTAGTGGCTCTCCCATCCATTTCTCTCTCTTCCATCTGCTTCCTCTGACTATTCTGTTTCCCATTCTGAGTGAGATACAACCGTGCTCATTTGGGCCTTCCTTCTTGTTTTACCTTCTTTGGGTCTATGAAGTGTAGTGTGGAGATCCTGCATCTTATGGATATCATTAACTTTTAAGTGAGTATATACTTGCATGTCCTTTTAGGTTTGGGATACCTCACTCAGGATGATAGTTTCTAGTTATATCCATTTGCCTGCAAAATTCATGATGGCCCTGTTTTTAATAGCTGAATAGTATTCCATTTTGTAAATGAACAACATATTCTGTATCCATATTTTGGATGAGGGAAATCGGGATTCTTTCTAGTTTCTAGTTGTTATAAATAAAATGGCTATGAGTTTAGTGGAGTCCATGCCCTTGTGGGTATATGCCTAAAAAGGTACCCTAAATGTAACACTTCCTACTGCTAAGCCTTAAATTAATGGAAGGAGTAAGCAAAGTGTTTCCTAGTCCCAGGAAGGAACTTTAAATAAAACCTGCTGCAACTGTGGTCCAAGTGAGGCAGGGTCCATTAACTTAGAAGCCAAACTTGACAGGATCATACAAATTGTGCTGCTTCTGGAAACTGAATGATGACATTTACAAGGTCATGGGTTCTTCCTCTATGGTTTCAGTTTAGCACCGCTCCAGCCATCTTTTGGCAGAATCGGAGCCCTTGTGAAGACTCTGTGAGTTCCCTGCATTAAAGTTCTGAGGATGAAGCATCGTTTGCATTTTACAACCATAAGCTGCTGAGGTACCTAAGGCGTTGAGAAATCTGCCATGGAGACATGCCTATGGGGAGAGGAAGTACCCACATTGAAAGATGTATGGGAAGTTATAGGAATAGGGCCATATATACCTTTA
>JADRCH010000130.1:5539867-5611892 GCA_019843965.1 Rhynchomys soricoides | reverse complement strand
GGTGATGCTGTCCTTATCCCTCCATTGGGAGTCATGTCTGGCTACAAGAAGTAGCCCTGTTAGGGTGTGAGTCTAAGGTAGAATCATAGCCATAGTCTCCTTGGGGCTTTCCCCATCCTGTCCCAGGTCTCTGGTATGCCCTAGAGATGCTTCCCCATCTCTGATTTTCTTTCTTTCTCCTCTGCTTTCTCTATACCTGGTCCTCTTCCTTGCCCCATTCCCCTTTCCCTCCCCTCTCCCACCCAGTTCTCTCTCCCACTATCTACATCAAATATCTATTTTATTTACTCTTCTGAAGAAAGATTCAATCATCTTCCCTTGGGCTCTCCTTATTATTTGGCTTCTTTTGGTCTGTGGATTGTAGTGTGATCGTCCTGTACTTTATGGTTAATATCTGCTTATAAGTGATTTTGTACCTTGCATGTCATTATGGGTCTGCTTTATTTCACTCAGAATGGTATTTTCTAGTTTAGTCCATTTGCCTGCAAAATTCATGATGTCCTTGTTTTATTTTTTTAAAAAATGTTTTATTTATTTTCTTTCCAAATGTTATCTCTCTTCCTTGCTTTCAAAAATTGAGCAGTAAGTGCCTGCAATTGATCCTGTGCTACAGTGCTCCTTACCCAAATACCAGTGGGAGAGAGCAAACCTCCCAGGAGTGTGCACAAGCCTGTGAGCACATGTAAGACCACCACTTCTGTTCAGAGGGACCCGCCTGGAATTCTCAGGACACAGGAACTGAGGAGCAGACAGGGACAGGATCCTTCCGGTTTCTGTCTGGTCCCAGAGCTGATCTTGTGCTACAGCACTACATAACCAAATACCACCAGGAGAGAGATGGTCTCCCAAGAGTGCAGACACACCTCTGAGCACAGGTAAGACCACCACTTCTGTTCAAATTCCTGGCCCAAGATGGATCCACCCAGAGCCACCAGGACACAGGAACTGAGGAACAGCCAGGAACAGGATCCTTCTGGTTTCCATCTGCACCCCAAAGCTAACCCTGTGCTACAGCTCTCCATACTCAATTCCTCCAGGAGAGAACTGGTCTCAAAGGAATGCTGACACAGAGGCTTGCAGGAGGGACAAGCCACAGTCAGAGACAGTAAGACCAGCTAACACCAGAGATAAACAAATGGCAAATGGCAAGAACATAAGCAACAAAAACCAAGACTACTTGGCATCAATAGACCCCAATTCTGCCACCACAGCAAGCCCTGGATACCACAATATACCAGTAAAGCAAGAATCTGATTTAAAACCATGTCTCATAATGATGATAGAAAACATTTAAAAGGACATAAATAGCTCCCTTAAAGAAATACAGGAGAACACAGGTAAACAGGTAGAAGCCCTTAAAAAGGAAACACAAAAATCCTTTAAAGAAATACAGGAAAACACAACCAAGCATGTGAAGGAATTGAACAAAACCATCCAAAGATATAAGAATGGAAATAGAAACAATAAAGAAATCACAAAGGGAGACAACCCTGGAGATAGAAAACCTAGGAAAGTGATCAGAAGTCATAGATGCAAGCATCACCAACAGAATAAAAGAGATAGAGGAGAGAATCTCAGGTGCAGAAGGTATCATAGAAAAGATAGACACAATAGAAGAGAAAATGCGAAATGCAAAAAGCTCCTAACCCAAAACATGTAGGAAATCCAGGACAGAGTAAGAAGACCAAACCTAAGGATAGTAGGTATAAAAGAGAGTGAAGATTTCATTAAATATCTTCAACAAAATTATAGACGAAAACTTCCCTAAAATACAGAAAAAGATGCCCATAAACATACAAGAAGCCTAAAGAACTCCAGATAGATTGGACCAGAAAAGAAATTACTCCTTTCACATAATAGTCAAAACACCAAATGCACAAAACAAAGAAAGAATATTAAAAGCAGTAAGGGAAAAAGGTCAAGTAACATATAAAGGCAGACCTATCAGAATTACACTAGACTTCTCACCAGAGATTATGAAAGCCAGAAGACACTGGGCAAATGTTATAAAGAGCATAAAAGAACAGAAATGCCAGCCCAGGATACTATACCCATTAAAACTCTCAATTATCATAGATGGAGAAACCAAGATATTCCATGACAAAATGAAATTTATGAAATATCTTTTCATAAATCCAGCCTTACAAAGGATAATAGATGGAAAACACTAACACAAGGAGGAAAACTGCACCCGAGAAAAAGCAAGAAAGTAATCTTCTTTGAACAAACCCAAGAAGACAGTCATCCAAACATAAAATTAACATCAAAAATAGCAGAAAGCAGCAATCACTATTCCTTAATACCTCTTAACATCAATGGACTCAATTCCCCAATAAAAGGACTCAGAATAACAGACTGGATACATAAACAGGACCCAGCATTTTGCTGCATACAGAAAATGCACCTCAGTGTCAAACACAGACACTACCTCAGAGTGAAGGTATGGAAAACAATTATCCAAGAAAATGGTCCCAAGAAATAAGCTGGAGTAGCCATTTTAATATTGGATAAAATCGACTTTCAACCAAAAGTTATAAAAAAGATAAGGAAGGACACTTTATACTCATCAAAGAAAAAATCTACCAAGAAGAACTCTCATTTTTGAACATCTATGCTCCAAATGCAAGGGCACCCACATTTGTAAAAGAAATTTTACTAAAGCTCAAAGTACACATTGCACCTCACATAATAATAGTGGGAGACTTCACCACCCCACTATCATCAATGGACAGATCTTGGAAACACAAACTAAACAGAGACTCAGTAAAACTAACAGAAGTTGTGGATTAAATGGATTTAATAGATATCTATAGAATATTTCATCCTAAATCAAAAGAATATACCTTCTTCTCAGCACCTCATGGTACCTTCTCCAAATTGATCATATAATCAGTCACAAAACAAACCTCAACAGATATAAGAAGATTGAAATAATTCCATGCCTTCTATCAGATCACTATGGATTAAGGCTGGCCTTCAATGGCAACAAAAACAACAGAAAGCCCACATACACATGGAAGTTGAACAAGGCTCTACTCAATGATAACTTGGTCAAGGAAGAAATGAAGAAAGAAATCAATTAGAATTTAATGAAAATGAAGATACAACATACCCAAACTTATAGGACACAATGAAAGCAGTGCTAAGAGGAAAACTCATAGCTCTGAGTGCCTCCAAATAGAAACTGGAGAGTATATACACTAGCAGCTTGTCAGCATACCTGAAAGCTCTAGAACAAAAAGAAGCAAATTCACCCAATAGGCATAGACAGCAGAAAATAACCAAACTCAGCTGAAATCAACCAAGTAGAAACAAAAAGAACTATACAATGAATCAACAAAACCATGAGCTGGTTCTTTGAGACGATCAACAAGATAAATAAACCCTTAACCAGACTAACCAGAGGGCACAGAGCCAGTACCCAAATCAACAAAATCAGAAATGAAAAGGGAGATATAACAACAGAAACTGAGGAAATTAAAAAAAATCATCAGATCCTACTACAAAAGCCTATACTCAACAAAATTGGAAAATCTGGATGAAATGGACAATTTTCTAGACAGATACAGTATACCAAATTTAAATCAGGATCAGATAAACCATCTAAACAGTCCCATAACCCCTAAAGAAATAGAAGCAGTCATTAACAGTCTCCTAAAATAAAAAAAAAAAAAACAGTACCAGATGGGTTTAGTACAGAATCCTATCAGACCTTCAAAGAACACCTAATAGGAATACTTCTCAAAGTATTTCATAAAACAGAAACAGAAGGAACACTACCCAATTAGTTTTAGGAATCCACAGTCACTCTGATACCAAAACCACACAAAGACCCAACAAAGAAAGAGAATTTCAGACAAATTTCCTTTATGAATATCGATGCAAAAATTCTCAAAAAAATGCTTGGAAACCAAGTACAAGAACATATCAAAATGATCACTCATCACGATCAAGTAGGCTTCACCCCAGGGATGCAGGAATGGTTCAATGTACAGAAATCCATTAATGTAATCCACTACATAAACAAACTCAAAGAAAAAAACCCACATGATCATTTCATTAGATGATGAAAGAGCATTTGACATAATTCAACATCCCTTCATGTTAAAAGTCTTGGAAAGATCTGGCATTCAAGGCCCATACCTAAACATAATAAAAGCTGTATATGGCAAATCAGTAGCCAACATCAAACTAAATGGAGAGAATCTTGAAGCAACTAAGCTCAGGAACTAGACAAGGCTGACCTCTTTCACCCTATCTATTCAATATAGTACCTGAAGTTCCAGCTTGAGCATTTAGACAACAAAAGGAGGTCAAAGGAATACAAATTGGAAAGGAAGAAGTCAAACTATCACTATTTACAGATGATATGATCGTATACTTAAGTGACCTCAAAACTCCACCAGAGAACTCCTACAGCTGATAAACAACTTCAGCAAAGTGGCTGGACATAAAAATAACTCAAACAAATCAGTAGGCTTCCTATACTCAAAGAATAAATGGGCTGAGAAAGAAATTAAAGAAACAACACCCTTCACAATAGTCACAAATGAAATAAAATATCTTGGTGTAACTCTAACCAAAAAAAGTGAAAAATCTGTATGACAAGAACTTCTAGTCTCTGAAGAAAGAAATCCAAGAAGACTTCAGAAGATAGAAAGATCTCCCATGCTCATGGATTGGCAGGATTAATACAGTAAAAATGGCCATCTTGCTAAAAGCAATCTACAGATTCAATGAAATTCCTATCCAAATTCCAACTCAATTCTTCATAGAGGTAGAAATAGCAATTCTCAAATTCACTTGAAATAACAAAAAACAAGGATAGTGAAAACTATTCTCAACAATAAATGAACTTCTGGGGAAATCAGCATCCCTGACCTCAAGCTGTACTACAGAACAATAGTGGTAAAAACCACATGGTATTAGTACAGTGGCAGGCAGGTAGATCAATGGAATAGAACTGATGATCCAGAAATGAACCCACACACGTATGGTCACTTGATCTTTGACAAAGGAACTAAAGCCATCCAGTGGAAAAAAACCAACATTTTCAACAAATGGTGCTGGTTCAACTGGCAGTCAAGATGTAGAAGACTGCAAATGGATACATCATTATCTCCCAGTACAAGGTCATATCCCTGTGGATTAAGGACCTTCAAATAAAACCAGGTGCACTGAATCTGATAGAGGAGAAATTGGGGAAAACTCTTGAACACATGAGCACAGGGGTAAAGTGCCTGAACAAAACACCAATAGCTTATGCTCTAACCTCAACATTTGACAAATAGGACTTCATAAAATTGCAAAGCTTCTGTATGGCAAAGGACACTGTCAATAGGACAAAATGGCAACCAACAGATTGGGAAAAGATCTTTACCAATCCTACATCTGATAGAGGGCTAATATCCAGTACATACAAAGAACTCAAGAAGTTAGACTCCAGAGAAGCAAATAACCTCATTAAAAATTGGGGAACAACTCCTGGGCATATACCCAGAAGATGCTCCAACATGTAATAAAGACACATGTTCCACTATGTTCATAGCAGCCATATTTATAATAGCCAGAACTGGAAACAACCCAGATGTCCCTCAACAGAGGAATGGATACAGAAAATGTGGTACATTTACACAATGGAATACTACTATTAAAAATGATGACTTTATGAAATTTGCAGGCAAATGGATGGAACTGGAAAATATCATCCTGAGAGAGGTAACACAGTCACAAAAGAATGAACATGGTATGTACTCACTGATAAGTGGTTATTAGCCCCAAAGTTTGGAATACCCAAGAGTCACTTCACAGCAACCATAGGGCTGAGTGTGAGGTATCAGATGGAGGAGTTGGAGAAGGGACTGAAGGAGCTGAGGGAGTTGGCAGCCCCATGGAGGGAGCAACAGTGTCAACTGGCCTGACTCCTCAATGTGCCTGGAGACTAGATCACCAACCAAAGAATACACATGGAGAGACCCATGGTGCTGGCCACATATGTGGCAGAGGAGTGTCTTGTTAGCTATTAGGGGGAGGAGAGGCCCTTGGGCCTGAGAGTGTTAGATTCCCCAGTATAGGAGAATGCCAAGGAGGGAAGACAAGATTGGGTGGGTGGGTGGGTGGGGGAATACCCTAGTAGAGGCAGGGGGAGAGGGGGAATAGGGGAGTTTCAAAGGGGAGATCTGGAAAGGGGAAACATTTGAAATGTAAATAAAGTATAAAAAAAAATGGGGAACAGAACTAAACAGATAATTTTCAACTGAGAAACCTGGAAGGGCTGAGAATCACCTAAGGAAATGTTCAACATCCTTAGTCATCAGGGAACTGCAAACCAAAACAACCCTGAGATTCCACTTTACACCAGTCAGAATGGCTACGATAAAAAATTCAGGTGACAGCAGAACCTGGCGAGGATGTGGAGAAAGAGGAACACTCCTCCATTGCTGGTGGAATTGCAAGCTGTTACAACCACTGTGGAAATCTGTCTGGCAGTTCCTCAGGAAATTGGATATAGTACTACCTAAAGACCCAGCTGTACCACTCCTGGGCATCCAGAAGATGCTCCAACATGTAATAAGGACACATGCTTCACTATGTTCATAGCAGCCATTTTTATAATAGCCAAAAGCTGGAAACAACCCAGATGTCCCTCAAGAGAGGAATGGATACAGATAATGTGGTACATTTACACAATGGAATGCTACTCAGCTATTAAAACCAATGACATGACATTTGCATGCAAATGAATGGAACTTGAAAAGTTCATCCTTAGTGATGTAACTCAGTCACAAAAGAACACACATAGTATGTACTCATTGATATGTGCATATTAGCCCAAATGTTCAGAATACCCAATATTCAATTCTTATACCATATGAAGCCCAAGAATAAGGAAGTCTAAAATGTGGATGCTTCAGTGCTTCTTAGAAGGGTGAATAAAATACTCACAGGAGGAAATATGGAGTCAAAGTGTGGAGCAGAGACCGAAGGAAAGGCCATCCAGAGACTGCCCCAATTTCAGATTTAGTCCATATACTGCCATCAAACCCAGACATTATTGTGCATACTGGGAAGTGCTTGCTGATGGAAGCCTGATATGTCTGTCTCCTGAGAGGTTGTGCAAGAGTCTGACAAATAAAGAGGTGGATGCTTGTAACCAACCATTGGACTGAGCGTGGGCATCCCTGATGGAGAAGTTGGAGAAGGGACTGAAGAAGCAGAGGGGGTTTGCAGTCCCATGGAGGGAGCAGCAGTTTCAAAAGGCCAGATGCTCAGGAGCTCCCAGGGACTTGACCACCAACCCAAGAACACACATGCATGGAGCCATGGCTCTGGCCACATATGTGGCCATGGATGGCCTTGTTGGACATCAGTGGGAGAAGAGGCCCTATTGCAGGGGAATGCCAGGGAGTAGAGTGGGTATGTGAGCACCTTCATAGAGGCAGGGGAGGGGGGTTGTGATAGGGGGTTTCTGAAGGGGAAACCTGGAAAGGGGAAAACATTTGAAATATAAATAAAGAAAATATCCATTTTTTTTTTTCTAACTTGAGCAGTCTTCCATTGTGTAAAAGAACCACCTATTTCTTATCTGTTCTTCAGTTGAGGAACATGTGGGTTGTTTCCAGTTTCTGGCTATTATAAAGAAAGCTGGAATATACATAGTTGAGTAAGTGTCTTTCTAGAAAGGTGGAGTATCTTTTGGGTATATTACCAGTAGTGTGGTACAGCTGATCTTGAGGTAGAACTATTCCCAATTTTCTAAGAATCTTCCAAATTGATGTCCAGATTTGTTGCTATGTTTGCAGTCCTACCAGCAACTAGGGAATATTCCCTTGCTCCACATCCTTACCAGCATGTGCTGTCACTTGAGTTTTTGTTCTTAGCCATTCTGTTGGGTGTAAGGTGGATTTTCAGGGTTACTTGATTTACATTTCCTTGATGACTAAGGATATTTGCATTTCCATAAGTTTTTCTCAGCCATTTGAGATTCCTCTGCTGAGAATTCTCTGTTTAGGTCTGTACTCAATTTTTTAATTGGGTTATTTTGGTTGTTAGTGTCTAACTATTTGAGTTCTTTATATATTTTGGACATTAACTATCTGTCAGATGTAGGGTTGATGAAGACCTTTCCCCATTCTGTAAGCTGTCATTTTCTCCTATTGACAGTGTTCTTTGCCTTACAGAAGCCTTTCAGTTTCCTGAGGTCCCATTTGTTAATTGTTGATTCTGGTACCTGAGCCATTGATGCTTTGTTCAGGAATTTGTCTCTTATACCAATGAGTTCAAGACTCTTCCCTACTTGGTGTTCTACTAGATTTAGTGTATATGCTTTTACATTGAGGTCTTTGATCCACTTGTACTTGTGTTTTAGGGTAATAAATATGGATCTATTTGCATTTTTCTACATGCAGACATCCAGTTAAAGCAGCACCATTTGTTGAAGATCTTTCCCTTTTCCACTGTGTGGTTTTGGATTCTTTGTAAAAACAACAATGACGACGACAACAACAAAAAACCAAAAAAAAAAATAAAAAAATAAAAAAATCAAGTGCTTGAAGGTATGTGAATTTATTTTGGGGCCTTTGATTTGAGTCCATTGATCAACTTGTCTGTTTATGTATCAATACCATGTAATTTTTACCACTATTGCTCTATAGTACAGCTTGAGGTCAGATGGTGATTCATCCAGATGTTCTTATATTGTTCAGAATTATTTTAGTTATCCTGTGTTTTTTTTGTTTGTCCATACCAAGTGGAACAAGACCTGTAAAGAATTATGTTGGAATTTTGATGGGAATTTCTTTGAAGCTGTATATTGCTTTTGGTAAGATGGCCGTTTTCACTATGTTAATCTTACCAACCATGAGCAAGGGAGATCTTTCTTTCTTCTGATATCTTTCTCAGTTTCTTTCTTTAGTGACTTGAAGTTCTTGTCATACAGGTCTTTCAATTGCTTGGTTAGAGTTACACCAAGATATTTATATTATTTGTGGCTATTGTGAAGGGTGTTTCTCCCTAACCTCTTTCTCAGCCCATTTAACTTTTGTGTGAAGAAGGGCTACTGATTTGTTTGAGTTAATTTTGTATCCAGCCACTTTGTTGAATGTGTTTATTAGCTGTAGGATTTTTCTGGTAGAATTTTTGGGGTCATTTATGTATATGTATACTATTATATCATCTGTGAATATTAATACTTTGACTTCTTTCTTTCCAATTTGTATCCTTTGATCTCCTATTTCCCTAACTAGGACTTCAAGTACTGTGGAGAACTTTGGGGGCTGCTGGACAGGAATCTGACATTGGGCCAGGACAAGGAAGCAGGCTTAGGCAAGAATCTAATTTCAGGCAAGAACAGGGAAGTAAGTTCAGGGAGAAATCTGATTTTAGGCTAGAACAAAGAAGTAGGCTTCAGGCAAGATTATGACTTTGTGCTAGGATAGGGATGTAGGGCTCAGATATCTTGGTCATCCTGATAAGCCCTTAGAAACAGTGATCATTGGAGTGATCACAGGACTTTGTTTATTGCCTTGCTTGTTCCTTGACTATTTGTGTTTTTTGTACTGCTTGACCTAATCACTTGCATTTAATTAAAATAGTGTAAAAGCAGATTGGAAAAAATATAAACCTGCCTTCTGTCTCAGAATTGACTGAGGCCATGCTGCAGTATTGTCTAATTGTCTCTTCCTTCTCAATCCTCACTCCTGTGCTGGAGAACCTGTTGATTGAGCTGGCTTGGTCAGGTGGCGCCCAATGTGGGGCTCCAGTAAGTGGAACACAGCAAAGATAAAGTGGGAAGAGGAAGCTAACAGAGAAAAATTTGGGCCAGTGGTGAGCAAACCCCATAAGAATGTGGCAAGGGAATGATAGAATGCATTTTGACAAAATTGAATTGGAGAAAGAGGCTACTAAGTACCATAATGAGGACTTCCTCCTTCTTGGTATTCTCTTAAAGTACTTTTTTTGGGGCAAGGAACAGGCAAAGATGGCCCAGATACAGAAAAAGATGAAACAAAAATAATTAGCTCGGCTTATTGAAAGATTCGAGCAAGTTTTTGGAGAACAAAAGAGTAGCAGAAGTTCAGATTCTGAGGAAGACGCACCAATAGTAGTGCCAAAAATGAAGACTTTGCCTCCTCCAGTGATTTTTAAAGGTAACAGAAATGAGGGGAGACCTATTACTTTAAATCTTAGTGTTACTCTTTTATAGCCTCTTCATGCAGGACTGAAACAGGCTGTAGAATGAGGGGAAGATATACAAGGGTATGCTTTGCAATGTCCTGTGTTTGAAGCACAGGATGAAGAAGGGAACACAGAGAGATACCACACTCCCAGTCCTTTTAAAGAACTAAAGGAATGAAAAACTGCATGTGTTCAGTATGGACCTACTGCTCCATTCACCTAGGTTATGTTAGATGGCCTGTCTTCTTAGGGTCTTCCACCTGCAGATTGGAAACAATTAGCTTGGGGGTGGATTATCTGCTATGGGAAATGAAATTTTTTGAAAGATGTCAGCAGGCAGCAGAGTTAAATGCTAGAGCTAACAATCTGGTTATATACAAGATGTTAGCCAATATTACAATTACAATTACAATAATACAAGATGAAGGCCAATACTGGGATATACAAAATCAGTTACAATTAAATGCTGGTACTTATGCTTAAATTGGTGCTGCTGCTTGTAGGGCCTGGAATACCTTGCCTAATAAAAGGGACTAGTCTCAAGATATCTCAAAAATAATGCAGGGATCTGAAGAGCCTTTTCAGGAGTTTGTGGATAGACTGATTCAAGCAACTGGGAGAGTATTTGGAGATGTTAAGGCTGGAATGCTTTTAGTGAAACAATTGGCTATGAAAATGCAAACACAGCCTGCCAGGCCACCATAAGACCTTATAGAAAGACTGGAACGATTACTGCCTAAATTAGATTATGTTCCAACATTGGTTCCTCTTATGTGCAGCGGGTGGCCATAGTTGCCTCATTACAAGGAAAAACTATGCAACTAGTTTTATCTCAACAGACTGGAAAAGGAAAGAGTAGGGTTAACGGGACTACTGAAAGTTCTTCTAGGATTGCCTCAGTTTGTGTTTTCTTCACTGCTTCTATTTCCATTTTCAGGTCTTAAGCAGTTTTGTTCACTTTTCACCTGTTTCATTGTATTTTTCTGTATTTTTAAAAGGGATTTATTTATTTCCTCTTTAAAGACCTCTACTATCTTCATAAGATTAGATTTAAGGTCTTTTTTTATATGTCTTTCAGATATGTCAGAATCTTCAGAGCTTGCTGAGTTCTGGTGGCTCCATATTGCTCTGGCTTTTGTTAGTTGTGTTCACACATTGACCTCCAGTCATCTGGTTGTCCCTGGTACTGTCAGGCCTGGTTGTCCCTGCTGGCAGCAGGCTTCCAGGGATGCAGGCAGACCTGGTTGGTTCAAATGACTTCAGGCTACTGGTTTTCCTGTGTTGGGCCTAGCCTCCAGGGATTTAGCTAGAGCTCCTAGTCCCTGACAGTTGCAAGCCTCTTTTTGTCAGCAGCAGGCTTCCAGGAATGTTTGCAGAATTGTGAGGTGGGAAATGGAATGCAGAAAGAGCAGGGTGGAGCTTACCACTGCTAGGTTTACTCAGAGTGGCCAGCTGGCAGGGAATTAGGGTAGGGGGGTCTTACATGGTGGTAGCTGATGTCTGATTGTCTCTGGCAGCATCAGGCCTCCAGGGATGCAGGCAGATTTGTGGCCCTGAAAATGGGTTGCTAATACTTATTACTTTTATTTCTGCTTTGTTGAATTATATTTTTAGATGTACTGGTCTAGCCAGTACAAAGTTGAACAATCCTCTCAGGGGAGAGTGAGGATTATAGGAAAAATGGAAGAGAAGACTCAGAGACAAAAGTTAGAAATCAGAAGGTCTGTCTAGTCAGTACTTCAGCAGCCTTGAGTTTAATTCCCTTAGGCTTCATATACTTTACAGTGTCATGGAAAACAAAGTCACAAGCCAGCAGAGGCAAAGGTTAATATACACTAAATATCTGTAACCATCTGGAGGTATCCCTATTCCTCCTTGTTCCTTCCTCCAAGATTAATAGAACATTTAGCTCCTTGCCTTAAGCTTCAAGTGTACCCTCTCTTATTGTTCTGTGCATCAGCAGACCAGGAAATCTGCCAGCAGACCCTAGCCTGACTTGGCTCTGCCTGACAGGCAGGCTGTCACAGAAGCAGAAAAAAAGGCTCCCAACAGTTAAGCAAACTGAAGGCATGAAAAACTACAATCAATTAGGATTCTTGGTTGTATTAACTGATATGATGTAACAGAATATCATTTTCTTGTGGATCTGAACTTTTTAAATGTATGGACTTTTCTTTGTGTAGTTTTATTATCATGTGGCTTTTGTTGTATTAAAAAATCAAGGGGTTGAAACTCTGCCATCTACAATAGTAACCTGCCTATAAGATATGCTGGTATAGTAGTGACACATTGTAGGAGTAACTACCCATTCTCTGATTGGATTTAAGACCCAATATATGAAAGAAAACTCATGACTGACAGTGCTTAAATGGCTAAGAACCTGAGACTGGATAGGCATGGACCTTGGAGAAAAACAAATATTAGTGGGTCGGTAAAGAAACACAGCAATAAAATGACTCCTAATAACATTCAACTATATCTATAGATCAGGGTCTTGCTCAGCCAATATCAGAGAAGCTTTGTTTTGCAGTAGGTGGAAACTCACACAGAGACCCACAACTGGACATATGTAGACAACAAAAGACTTTGGAATACTCATTCTTAAGTGGGATGTCTTCTCAAATCCCTCCACTCAGGGGCCAGGGAGCTATGCAAAAGTGGAAGTAAAATGATTGTAAGAGCCAGAGGGGATGGATGACATCAAAGGAACAGTGTCTTCAGACACAACAGGACTGAAGCCAAACTCATACAAAAGGCCCTTCAAAGCTTCAGTCTAGACAGGGTCTCATTGTTAATAGGGAAAGGTGGACACAATCCCCCCCCCCAATCAAGACACTATCTTCAACTGATATCTGCTTGCAAAAGGAAAAATAGTTTTCTCCAATGGAATCTGAGTTAGATAATAAGCATTCCTAAAGGTAGTCCTCATGCCCAGAAGTAAATAGCCAGCACAAAACAAACACAAGAGTATTTTTGTAGACAATTTTTCTCACATTGCTTTGCATGGGCATTTTTTTGTTGTTGCTTTATTGGTCTTTTATTTGTATATTATGATTTCTGATTTAGTACTTTTGGTGCGTATGTATGTGTTCTTTTCTGCCTACCTGTTTGTTTTCTAAAGAGAAAGAAGGAAAGAAAGAAAGGAAAGGAACAGCAAAAGGATGTGGAGTTGAGTGGGTTGGGAAGTGGGAGGATGAGGGAGAGGAAAAGCATAATCAGAATATATTGTAAGAAAAATATTTAATTAAAAATAATAAAAATAATGGGCCTGTCAAGATTGCTCAGTGAGTCAAAGGCTTGGAGCACATGCCTGATGAGTTCAATTCCCAAACCCATGGTGGAAGGACAGAATGGACTTCTGAAGGTTGTTCTGTCGTCCACACTTGTACCTTGGCATTCACATGACTTCACTCAAACATAAACATGATACACAAACATACACAATTGTTGCAGTAAATTTCCAACCTCAATAAGCCTATGCAAAGAACACGCAACTCAATTATAATATTTATTAACTGTCCACCTAGATTGGGCAGATATACCACTATACTATTCTGTTCCCCAGCTATGAAGTCCCTTGCTAATTGCAGTTCCTTCAGCCCACGTGCTACTGCTCCATCTCCCTTCCACCTCCTTTTTTTCATTCTCCTCTCTCTCCTCCATCTCTTCATCTCCTTTCCTCCTTCCTCTCTTCCTCTCTTTAAAACTACCAGCCCCACCTTTTCCTTCCACTGCCGAATTGAATCACAGACTCTAGTCTTTATTTGACCAATTACGATTTCACCTGAAATCACCTGAGTACAAGATTTACTCCTCATTGGGGCACCCCTCTTGAGGGAGCAGAATTAGCATCAAAATACAAAGAGCAATCCACAACACACAATAACACAATAATGATAATAAATTTCAAAAATTAAAATAGTGACATCACTTAGAAACATTTTTCCTTGAAGTAAAGACATTACCTAATAGAAGTGAGATAATTTGCCAGAGGTAAGTTCAGAATAAAATTGAGTACTAAGGCTTTCTTTCCTACTGGCATGGGGTAGGACGAGCATGAGAGATACTGTTGAATTCCTGGCTCTGACCCTGGCATTTCTGTTCTTTGTGGAGCCCCATGCACATAGCAGCTGAAGACGTACGCCCTGAAATCTAGGAGGACTCAAGGTACTCATATAAACTATCTTCTAATTGCTGTGACACAATACCCAACAAAAACCTGCTTAAGGGAGAGGAGCTTCTTTCAGTTCAAGGGTATAGTCTGTCATGATGAGGAAGTCATGTGACCAGGAGCTTGAAGCACATCACAGCCACAAGCCAGGAAGCAGAGAATGCTGAATGGCAATCTTCAGCACATTTTGTCCTTTGTATGCAGCCTGAAATCCCAGCCTATGAAGTCATGCTACTCACATGCAGGGTCTGTCTTCCCACCTCAGTTAAGTGAGCATATATTATCCCTCACATGCATGTCCAGAGGATTAGCTAGTGATCATTGATTCTGTCAGGCTATCAGTCAGTGTTAACTGTCGTAGTGGTTCTCTTTCTCATCAGTATATTTTTCTGCGGAAACTTAATATGATACCCCAACCTCAAAATGGTAATAGGTTTGTTTGATGGATCTCTCTGATTTTTTATCAGCAAAGGCAAAGAAATATACCAGTCTTTTTGATTCATGTACTTGTTTTTTAACCATCTGACCTCAAGCCCTTGGTACCAATCTTCTTTCCTTTATCTTCAGCCCACTCAGAGATACCATGGAAAACAGATGAAAAGTAGGTAATGATGTCATAAGAAGAATAAGACACATATCAAAGAACTTGTTTAGCTGGTCATGGTCATTCATAGCTTTAATCCTAATACTAAGGAGGCAGAGGAAAGCAGAGTTCTGAAAGTTTATATCTAACTTGGTCTTCATAGTAAGAAGGAGAGAGAGAGAGAGAGAGAGAGAGAGAGAGAGAGAGAGGAGAACCTGTTAAATATTTTTGTTATTATTTACAGGAAGAAGACCGACCAGACATAGTTTGAGGTATTTGGTGTAGAGAACAAATGTCACTGACAATTAATCCTTGTCATCTTCTCAGCTATTGCCTAGAGGAAATGAGTGGCAAAACAACACAGCTCAGCTTTATTGAGCCATTTTTGCTGGCTTACTCCAAAGAATTTTTATACTAAATCACTTCCCATCACCATCTTCAAGACATGGTGGAAACACTATGGTAATTCAATTTAAAGAAAGCAGTCAGGGATGTTTACGCATGTTTGAAATTCCCATCTCAGGTCTTGTTTAATTTTAATTTGGTTGTAAGTACTCATAGCAATTCCATATTTTACTAGCAAAGCATGTAGTTTAGCAATTTTAAAACCTTGGAATGCTCAGGGTTATACCACTCATAATTCACCAGTTTAGAAATTCAACTGAGGTCCTTTTGTACCCAGGATCTGAGTACATGTGATGTTGCTCCAATAGGTACAGTGAGTACGAGTCCTGGTTACTTTTGTGTTACTATAGCACAGACAGGTTTTCAGGGGAAAGGGTCTATTTTGTCTCATGGCCTGTGATTGATGGACGATCTTGCTTTGAGCTGATGGGAGTGTTAAAACAAGCTGCTCACCTCATGATCAGGGAAAACAAAAGATGATGAAGAAAAAGGTGAGGTAACACAATTCCCTTCAAGAGCACATCTTTATAAAACCTTCTACTAGAGCCCTTTGCTGTTAGGTCCCACAGTAGTGCCCACCTGGGAGGCAAGGCTTTAATAGATAGGCTTTTGAAGAATATTAAAAATCCAAAACTATTGCAGATTTTATGTAGAAATGAGAATAGAGGAAACCCAGGATGTCTGTCATTGTACACAGGAATGGATTGAATGTGCCCTGCAGTTACAAATCTGTGCTTATTTTTCCCAGCTCAAAAGAGTCTGGGTGAATTTGAAGATCTGTTTTCTTGAGTGAATACTGAGAGTGAATACCTTTGATTTTGTGTCCGTGTTATTAGAGGTTAGTCCCAGGACACAAAGCTAAGGGTAAATAGTTTCTTAAAACCTTTTAAATATTTTTAGTTAAATGACTAAAAAAAAAAAAAAAAAAAAAAAAACTAGTGCTAATACAAGCAGACATTTTCAAAGTTGGAATTACCTTTCAAAATTACTTTTGGGTTAGTTGCTGAAAATTCAGACCACATTTCAAAACACTATTATAAATGGCAGTTAGGTTTCCAGGCTACCTCATGAAAATCTACTTAATGAATAACATAGCTGGAATATTTTGCATTTATAATAAAAATAGTAAAGAGTAATGATATTGTAATGCTAAAAGTCAAGTAATAATGGTGAAGCTAATTAACTTTAATATATTTTCTGTGGCTTATAGCTTGAGAAAATCTAGCACAATATGAGAGTGAAGAGCTCACCTTGGGGTCAGAACATCTGGTTTAAATATTAACACAACAGTTTACTGTCTGGGTAACTAAGGGGCAAGGTATGACTCACTAAGCCCCAGTTTATGCAACCATAAAACATAAGTTAAGAAACCTCATAGGGTTTGTGTAAGGGTTAGGTGACAAAACAAAACACTGGTATTATGGAACTTGACACCTACAAGAACTCAATATACAACTGTCTCAGATACAGTGGATAGCTACTGCTGATGGAGGCCTTCTTACTGTGTGGACTCTGGGACAAGGCTGTTGTTTAAAATTCAAATCCAATAGTTTACAGCGGAATTAGTCCTATTTTCACAAGGATAGGATTTGAGGTGCTCTGAGATTAAGCAATTTATACAAAGTCCCATAAAAATATGTCAACTTCTTGGGATTACCAGGTGATGCTAAGTTGCATCAAATTGACAATAAAAACTAATCAGGACGAGTATATAGACAGATAAATTTGATAGATGATTAATAGCTAGATTATAGATAGACAGACAGATAATAGAAAAAGAGATGTTTTTCTGGAAATCTATTATTGACTACATGGATTTAAGGTGACAGGATGAAGTTAAGTATCTAAGTCAGCAGGTTTGAAAACCAAGAATCCTTGAATCGTAGTCGGACACCTTTGGATTCAGCATATATGTTTCAGCCCTTACTCTGTACAGGATACACTACCCATGGCAGGTTAGGGCAAGTGGTGTTTTCCAGGCCCAGAAAGGTAGAAGAAAGACAAACTTTCTAAACTCAGCAATCACATGAGCCAAGCCAGAGATGGGCTTCTCATTCCTATCAAAAATTGCTTTTTTTGTTTGTTTGTTTTTTCAAGACAGGGTTTCTTTGTGTAGCCCTGGCTGTCCTGGAACTCACTATGTAGACCAGGCTGGACTTGAACTCAGAAATCCACCTGCCTCTGCCTCCCAAGTGCTGAGATTAAAGGCGTGCGCCACCACTGCTCAGCAAAATTTGCTTAATTTAATGCTACTGTTTAGCCAAGGCATAAGCTAGAGGCTTTTTTTAAACATATTCCAAAACTCAATATTAGAAGTGAAAAATTCTGCCAAGTCCACATGATTTTAGGGACTCCATTACCACAGTTGAAGCGTGCATGATAGACCCTATTCTGCCATGGAACTTACATAGTTTCTCCTTCAAGAATCCAGCTTCTCTGGAAAGTGAAGATGAAGTGTTTGATTTCTGGAAGTTCTCTAAATCATAGTGCTCTTTTGCACCACCACCACCACCACCACAACCACCACCATCATCACCACCATCACTATCATCATCATCATCATCATCATCATCATCATCATCATCATATCCAAGAATGGGTTTCCTCTTCACCAAATAGCATGTCTTGGTTTTCTTTCTAAATGGTATTCTATATCCACATTTATGGCTTTTCATATAAACAAGTATATATATATTATATGTGTGTATATACAAGTATATATATATATATATACTTGTATATATATATATACAAGTATAGCCTATATATATATAGTCTATAATCCACAAATGAGGGAGAATGGATATTTTCCTGAGATTGTATGTCTGTGCTTAATATTATATATTCTAGGTGCATCTATTTCCCTGCAGATTTCATATTTTCTTTACAACTAAAGAATATTTTATTTACACGGGTATCATATTTCATTATTTATCCATTTGTTGATTGACATATACGTTTGTTCCATCTCTTTTTTTTGTAAACAGAGTAGAAATAAACATGGATATGCAAATATCTCTATAGTAGGATTTGAAGTTCTCTGGGTATATATATATTTATATATATATATATTCTCATGTGTTGAATGCATGATCATTTGGTATGTATATTTTTAATGTTTTGAAGGACCTTACAAATTGACTTCCATAATGACTATATTAATTTGCATCCCAACTTGCAGTGAATAAGGGTTCCTATCTCCTTACATCTTCTCCAACATCTGCAGTCAGATTTCTTGGTGATGGTTGTGCTGAATGGGCTGAAATAGTATCTCAAGCAATTTTAATTTACATTTCCCTGATGATTAGGGGTGTGTTCAGTGATTTTCAAATAGTTATTGGCCATGTGCATGTTGAGACCTGTTTTTGTTGGCTGAAATGCTGATAGGAAATTTAAAGTGCAGTTCTTTACACAAATCTTGAATCTACTACTTGAACTCCATACTCTCCATGAATACTTTACTTGTTTGGCTCCCAGATTTTCTATTTCAGAAATTTCATTATTGGATGGTACGTAATTGTCTTCACCACAATGTTGATGTTTACATATTGCAATGTCTCTGAAGGTTCAACTAGTAAGCCTAGTTTTACTGGTTGGAGAAATGCTGAGCTGACAAAGAAACTTGCTACAAATTTGATTTTACTCATCTCCTTTTGGACTCATAGTAAATTTCTCAGAATGGAGTACTTATAATTTAATCTTAATCTTAACAAGAAGACAATCCCTGGCATGGTTTTTTAAGTGTAGTTCAAGAAATAAATTTAATCTAAAAGTAAGAAATGGGGCGTAAGAGAAAGAAATTGATACTAGAAAAACAGGAAAACATGGAAAACATGTTAGTTACTGTGCATAAAATGACTCCAAGAAATTCATGGTCATTGCTTTTCTCTGGTGTTTTCATCATTTTTATTTATTAGTTTTTGGATTAGTCATTTGGTTTGTTTTCCATTTTTTTGCTTCATTATATATTACATTAAAGATTTTGTTGGTATGTTAATGTGGGGTCCAAAACATGAAGTATCAGTCACTCACTTCATTCCATTAGTGACACTGGTGCCTCTACCCCAAGTTTGACAGGCATAGATATCCTAAGGGTGCTCCCTGCTGCAAGCACTGGGGGTTGCAGTTAATGCTATCACCACTGCATTCCTGCTTGTGAACATCTTGGCAAGTGAGGGCTTCTTAAAAGACCCAGTGCTCTGGAATGCATTAGCTTTATGTCACCTGGTGTTTCTGACAATATGCCAACCTTCTCTACTCAGAACCCACCTGAGCTATCTTGTCCTGCCTTCACTTGTATGTACTGTTTCTCCACACAGAATTCCTGACATAAGCAGACATCCCATTTATAGAAATGACAGCCTGAATACTGAAAAGCTGGAGTCTTCCCTACCTGAGCTATAAATTCCCATGATGCTTTCACACATGGAAAATTAGAATATACACCCATCACCATTATTCTCAAAACTCTTCTGATTTTTGTGGTCACTTCATAGGTCTGCAGTCAGTTTTCTTCTTCATTCACATTGATTGTTGATGTATCTACTGGAAGCAAGAGATCACTTTTAAAGTTCTTGCCTCCCTTGCTTGAGCTACCAATTATTTTGCCATAGAAATTAAAACTAAAATAGGAAATAGAAATCTTGAGCCTTTTTTTGCCACAATGAATTGGTGTCTAGAAACAGGTTTTTCATTTGTGGTCAGGCTTTTTGCAAAACACATGCACTTTTCACTAACCTACATGCTCAATTACAGAGTTTTACTGCGTTTTAAAATTGTTTCATATATGGCACATGGTTTCAAAGACACATGGCAATCATCCAATACTTTTTTTTTCTTTTTACCTTAGGAAAGATGCAAACACATGAAATTTTACTGGGGACAAATGAACACTTTAGCATGCTTTGTTATAGGCCAACTGAAAATACAGTGCTTTAGTGTATAGAGATTACTCATGCAATGTGAAATTGCCAAAAGTAATTTAGAACAAGTCTGTTCCCCAATTAATAAGTGGCTCTCATGAAAAGGAAATAATGCAAAACTCAACATATATGAACATTGGGTGTAAGTATGAAGAGTTATTTAGGCTTAATTAAAGTTATTAAAATTTCTTCCCTTTTCACTACACATTTCAAGCAATGTGTTGCCTGGGCTATCACAAACAAAGAGACTGTTTTTAGAACTAATACTAAACATCTAGACAAATGTTGGCCCTCAAAGAAATCATCTAGAACCCTTATCCATACATTCTAGTGACCACAGAAATCCCACAATTTCTCTAAATTCCTCTTTTAAGTTGGCTTGAGCCACTCAGGAAAATTTTGCTAGCTGTTTTATGAATAAAATGCTATATTTTTATTTTATAATTTTTCTACCAGGTTTTATTAGTCCCTTGAGAATTTTATACACTGTAATTTGGTCATTTTTGTCTCTTCCCTCCACTTTTTCCAGACATAATCTATTCTCTACTCACCCAAGTTTGTGTTCTTCCCTACCCCCATCAAGTAGAGTTTGTAATACTCATATATTCTTGGAAGCCTTCAGTGGAACATGGGCAAGCCACTAGGAGCCTCACCCTTATAGAAAACATATTTCCTCTCCCAGCAGCGATCAGTTGCAAATAACTTCTTAGCTAGGGGTGGGGCTTTGTTTCTATATACCTCCTCCATGCTGAGATTTTGTTCAGGCTTGAGCTTGAGCTTGCATAGGTCTTGTGCATGCTTTCACAACTGCTATGAAATCACATGTGAAACTGTCCTGCTATGTCTAGAAGAACATTGTTTTCTTGTAGTCATTCACCACTTATGATTCTTACAATCTTTATAATTTCTCTTCCACAATGATTGCTAGGCTCACTGGACCTTGAGAGAAGGAGATATAATATAGATGTTCTGTTTTGAGTTGAGCATTGCAGTCTCTTATACTCTGCACTTTGATCAGTTAAGGGGGCTTTATTTGGTCACTATCTACAGCAAATGGAACTTTCTTTTGTGAGAGTTTAGAAATATGTTAATGTCTGGGGATAATCATAAGTAGTCAATTTGAATACTTCATCTATTCATAACGACAACAACAACAACAACAACAACAACAATAAGAAGTTCTTTCCTAGGACCTTTGACAAGTTTCATTATTATGGTGCAGGTATCAGGTTGGTTACTCTCATGACATTCATGCCACTATTATATCACTAGGAGTGTCTTGCCAAGACAACTGTTGTAGATTTCAGGATTCCCAACTGGGTAAGATTGATTATTCCTTATTTGTCTGTTAGCACACAGAATCTTCCAGTGTATAAAAGGCATCCAGTAGGCATAAAGTTTACATATGAGTACTGGCTTTATTTTTCCAGAAGTTTGACTCAAATGTGTAATATCCTCACCAATAATGTCTTACTATGAAGTTCTAGAATGTTACCAACAGCAATGGAAATAGCCTATAATGTTTGAGAATCTATGGGACCTCACTAACAATTCCATAAGTGGTATCCCACTGGGGAATTGGAGGGCAGGATAGAGGAGAGAATATGATAACTGTCATTGTCAGGGTTACTTTTGCTGTGATGAAACGCCATGACCAAAGCAACTTGGGGAGGAAAGGGTTTATTTAACTTACAATTCCCTATCACTGTTCATCATCAAAGGTAGTCAAGACAGGAATTGAAACAAGGCAGAAATCTGGAGGCAAGAGCAAGTGCAGTAGCCATAAGAGAGTGCGTACTGGATTTTTTTCATCATGACTATTCAGCCTGCTCTCTTGTAGAACCCAGAACAACCAGCCCAAGGATGATACCACCCACAGTGTGCTAGGCTCTCCCTATAAATCACTAATTAAGAAAGTGCCATACACGGATGATCGCAGCCAACCATTAGACTGAGTGCGGGGTCCTGGACAGTGGAATTGGAGAAGGGACTGAAAAAGCTGAGGAGATTTGCAGCTCCACGGAGGGAGCAACAGTGTCAACTGGCCAGACTCCCGGGAGCTTCTGGAGACTAGACCACCAACCAAAGAATCCACATGGAGGGACCCATAGTGCTGGCCACATATGTGGCAGAGGAGGACCTTGTTTGACATCAGTGGGAGGAGAGGCCCTTGGGCCTGTGGGTGTTAGATGCCCCAATGTAGGGAAATGCAAGAGAAGGAAGATGGAAGTAGTGGGGGAGCACCCTCATAGAGGCAGGGGGAGGCAGGATGGGATAGGGGGTTTCTGAAGGGGAGACTTGGAAAGGGGAAAATATTTGAAATGTAAATAAAGTAAATATCAAGAGAGAGAGAGAGGGAGAGAGAGAGAGAGAGAGAGAGAGAGAGAGAGCGAGCCATACAGCTGGTTCTAATGGAGGCATTTTCTCAAGTGAAGTTCCCTCTGTTCGGATAACTGTAGCTTGTGTCAAGTTGACATAAAACTAGTTGGCATAGATAACTAATACTAAGATGTTAAAAGTCATACTGATAGTTACTTTTTACAATTTTAATAATCATTTTTGAGCAAGTGTGTATGTGTGCTATTATGCCTGTGAGTGTAGGTAGTAGTGGAGGCCAGAGTCATTGGGTCCCTCCTGGAGCAGGAGTTCTATAGGCAGCTATGAGCCACCTGCCATGTGTTCTGGGAATCAAACTTCAGTGTCCTACAAGAGAAGTTTGCACTAAACCATCTCTTGAGTCCCAGAATATATAACTATTTATTAATGTACTGTCATGAGAATTTTCTCTGGTGATGGTGGTGATGGACAAGACTATGCAATGTCTACACAATCTCATCATAAGGTTACAATAGTAAATCAAAGTCTGATTCTGACAAAGTTCACCTGGGAAAGCAATGAGTTTATTAAGATTATTTACAGAGCAATCAGTGAAGGGACATGGACAGGAACATGGATATGGCCTTACTGCAGCTACCCTGGAAGTGCTGCACCCAGCAAAGGTGATGACTTTCCAATTACTCTGTAGGTAGAGCCCCCTTCATTAGTCCTTCTAAGATGTTGTGCTATAGCTCCTCCTAGAGATCCGGAGGCTGCATGCATTTAAGGTAGAATTGCACACAACAGGTTGGGAGGAATTGATTGGATACTCAGGTGAGGGTCCTGTGTCCTTCCCAATGCCCTTCTTCTGTGAAGGAATGTCAATAGTTAACAAGCCCAGATGTTATGATATTTTGTCTTGCCAAACTTCCAAAGATGGTAGCCATTTGGCTTGGAGAATAGTCTTCTGTAATATCTATACATGAAAACTAAATTATGTAAGTGTTCGATCAAAGCATAGCAAATGCAATACAAAACAATGGGAAAATTAAGAATTATAAATAGATCTATTGAAAACTTCTAATATACATACATATATACATATATACATACACATGAATATGTTATATAGTCCTTTGATGATTGCTGTAACTTCATATTAGTTTATACTACAGAACTCTTATGATCACATCCTAAATTTGAATCAAACCAAACTTTTCTGGAGGGGCTCTAAGGAGAGTCTTCCTACATGTTATCAAACAGACACTCAAATCCCCTGCAAAATGCAATTCTTAGGAACATTTGCATGTCTTTAAACTAACCCAGAGACATGGTACTGAAGCATGGAATACTTTTTAGTAGCCTATAATATCTGTTGCTTATGTAAGCTTCTTTTACGTACAAAGAGAAGACTCCAATTCAAACTGAAGGAGCTGTTTCACTAAATAGCTTAAAATCTTACGTAGTATAGTATACACCTATACACGCAGAAAAGATGCTGTTATCATGTATCTATGGTTTAGATCTCAGTTATGAATTATTTAGAAAATAATTCAAAGTAAACATCAGAACCATTTATCTAATCTAACAGCAAACATAGTGTTTCAACATTTAAAATAGCTGTTTGTGGAATCTCCCAACAAACATTTTTATACCAATTGTCTAAAGAATATAAACTACCAAGAGGTTTTAATTAATAAGTATATAGTGATATAGTAATTAAAGTTACAGCCTTTGAAGTGGGCTTGGTATAGTTTTGAACACCAGCCCCATCAATTGCTTATGTGTATGGGGTCACTTATACAGCGTCATAGTTTTCTATTTTGGAATCGACAGAGTGCTGATCAAACACCCACTACACTATCTAATCACTGCTGAATTTGTTCGACATGCATATATGTTTCAAGTACATTTTCCAAATGCTAAGGAAAGACTCCTATTTGTAAGATAACTATCTTCATAATGGTCCTTTAGATAAAAACTGGCCAGGGTCAAAACCAATAACTTGAGCTTTGTACAAGGAGATAGGAATGGATCAATTCGCAATCTTCTACATGTAGACCTCCAGTTGAACCAACACCATTTGTTGAAGATGCTGTCTTTTTTCCACTGGATGGTTTTAGCTCCTTTGTCAAAGATCAAGTGACCATAAATGTGTGGGTTCATTTCTTGGTCTTCAATTCTATTCCATTGATATACCTGCCTATCACTGTACCAATATCATGCAGTTTTTATCACTACTGCTCTGTAGTACAGCTTGAGGTCAGGGAGGCGGATTCCCCCAGAAGTCCTTTTATTGTTGAGAATAGTTTTTGCTATCCTGGGTTTTTTGTTATTCCATATGAATTTGAGAATTGCTCTTTCTAGGTCTATGAAGAATTGAGTTGGGATTTTAAGGGGGATTGCATTGAATCTGTAGATTGCCTTCAGCAGGATGGACATTTTAGCTATATTAATCCTGCCAATCCATGAGCATGGGAGATCTTTCCATCTTCTGAGGTCTTCTTCTATTTCTTTCTTCAGAGACTTGAAGTTCTTGTCATACAGATCTTTTACTTGTTTGGTTAGAGTCACACCAAGATATTTTATATTGTTTGTGACAATTGTGAAGGGTGTCATTTCCCTAATTTCTTTCTCAGCCTGTTTATCCTTTGAGTATAGGAAGGTTACTGATTTGCTTGAGTTAATTTTGTATCTGGCCACTTTGTTGAAGGTGTTTATCAGTTGCATCAGATGACTGGTGGAGTTTTTTGGGTCACTTAAGTATACAATCATATCATCTGCAAATAGTGATATCTTGATTTCTTCCTTTCCAATTTGTATCCCTTTGACCTCCTTTTGTTGTCTAATTGCTCTAGAAACACCTAAAGAAATGCTCAATATCCTTAGTCATCAGGGAAATGCAAATCAAAACAACCCTGAGATTCCACCTCAAGCCAGTCAAAATGGCTAAGAGCAAAAACTCAGGTGACAGCAGATGTTGGTAAGGATGTAGAGAAAGAGGAACACTTCTCCATTGTTGGTGGGAATGCAAACTGATACAACCTCTCTGGAAATCAGTTTGGCGGACCCTCAGAAAAATGAACATAATACTACCTGAGGACCCAGCTATTCTACTCCTGGGCATATACCCAGGAGATGCTCTATCATGTAATAAAGACACATGTTCCACTATATTCATAGCGGCCATATTTATAATAGCCAAAAGCTGGAAACAACCCAGATGTCCCTCAACAGACAAACGGATACAGAAAATGTGGTACATTTACACAATGGAATACTACTCAGCTATTAAAAACAATGACTTCATGAAATTTGCAGACAAATGGATGGAACTTGAAAATATCATCCTGAGTGAGGTAATGCAGTCACAAAAGAATGAACATGGTATGTACCCACTGCTAAGTGGTTATTAGCCCAAAAGTTTGAAATACCCAAGAGTCACTTTGCAGCAACTATAGGGTTGAGTGTGAGGTCCCAGATGGAGGAGTTGGAAAAGGGACTGAAGGAGCTGAGGGTGTTTGCAGCCCCAGGGAGGGAGTAACAGTGGCAACTGGCCTGACCACTCAATACTCCTGGAGACTGAATCATCAACCAAAGAATACACATGGAGAAACCCATGGTGCTGGCCACATATGTGGCAGAGGAGGGTCTTGTTAGACATCAGGGGGAGCAGAGGCCCTTGGGCCTGAGGGTGTTAGATGCCCCAGTATAGGAGAATGCCAAATAGGGAAGAAGAGAGTGGATGGCTGTGTGGTTGGGGGAATACCCCCATACTGGCAGGGGGAGGGGGAGGGAATGGGGAGGTTCCAAAGGGGAGATCTGGAAAGGGGGAAACATTTGAAATGTAAATAAAGGAGAAAAAAAAAAAGAAGACGTACACCACCAAAAAAACTCCAAAAAACAAACAATCAAAAAACCCCCAATAACTATAAAAACAACAAAAATTATGGCATTTCAGAGCATAGGGCTTAGAGTTGAGGTTCTTTGTGCTTTGTCATCCTCGGATTCTTTTAGGAGCAGTGATTGTGCTATGAAGCAGTGATATTCTTATTAGACACAACATAACTTCAAAAATCTCTTTCAGAAATTCTCCTTCTCTTTTGTCTGCAGGTATCCAATATTCTCTGATTTCTTCTGCATTGTTTATTTAACAGTCATCATCTATAGCCTTGATAAACATACTTTAAAATATTCTTGATAGACTGAAATGAGGGAGTGATTATTTTTTGCTTTTATTCTGTCCTCAATACAACAGTCTCTAGGACTCAAGAATAATAATCAGTCTGGATATAGAAATGATAATTTATCCTCTCATCACACCTTCTTGATTTATTCTAGTAGTTTATTGAGTTCTTTGAGACACATGCCACTAGTCCACATGTGGCTTACAGGACCTGCAGTCTAGTTCCTGTCTTATTCTTGACTTGCTTGTGTATTCTATCTGGAAGCTTCTGTAAGACACTCATGCTCCTTTTGCTTCAGAATCCTTCCTCAGCCTGCTATCTTGACTTCAGGATCACATCCTTTTGCCACTGTTCTTTATTCAAGAACAAGCACAGCCCTGATTAGTCTAGCATTATCGTGGACTCCCTGTTATCTCTGCATTCTGGTCAGGCACTTTTATTTTATAAATAAAAAAATGAGATTGTAATATAATTACAACATTTCTGTCATCGGTTTCTTTTCTCAAACCCTCTCGTGTAAGCCCCCTGCTATCTTCCAAATTTATGGCCTCTTTTATATTTATATATCCAAAATATATGAATGCAACTACTCAATCTGTACAATCTTACTTATGTGTATATATTTTTAGAACTGACCATTTAGTGTTAGATAACCAATCAGTGTGCTTTTCCCTAGGGTAGACTATTTCTCTCACTCTCTGCATTCCTTAGTTGCTTGTAGTTCTTTGTGTTGGTCAGTACCTTTTGGGCGATCAGAAGAATTTATAATAGGAATAGGAGACAGGCCATGAGGAGACACATGACACACAGAAGGTTTTTAATGAATATCAACTGTGTTCTAGTAATGTAAAACTCTGAATATTTTCTGTTCTTGTTCCTGAATTGTCTTTCAGAGTTTCCTTTTATAAAATAATTACCAGTAGAAGACATTGTTTCAGCAAGCAGAGCTACTCTCCCTAGTCTATGTGAATGGCCTGGGTAGGACTCCTCCTCTTCTGTGACCATGGACTTCATATTGGCTAAGAACAAGGTGCCTTGCTAATAGAACAGAGCAATGTGGTTAACTTCAACTTGAGGAGAAAGTGACCAAATGAGTAAAGCTCTTCCTGGGCACTGCTGGATGGTCTGGTGAACAGATAAAAATCATTCATGAGGATGGTTGTTCAGAAGAAGTCTGTAAGCAAAATAAAGTATCTATCTACAGTGGTACTGTATATAGTCCATCACTGCAGTCATAACAGGCATGGATAGTTAAAGACTGATTGGGGAAGCTTCCAGAGCAGATGATGCCCAACAGTTAATTGTTTTAGTGTACAGTGTTGAGGAAAGAACCAGAACTAGCAGGTAGTATTATGTGTGTGGGAATCCCTGAAAACACTACAGCTGGCAGAGGAATGATCTGTATGAAGCAGGAAGGAAATGTAGCTCAGCATGACTTAGTCACTGCTGGTTTGAACTTCTAGAGTCTGACATCAGGTAGGTTTGTTCGTTATTTTTCCATATAACTACAGCACAATCTTGGAAGACCGTTTCCTGGTAAAATGATCACAATTCCATGTATATAATAAAGCTTAAGTATCTTAAGGACCTAGGGGAGGATTGAGTGTGGTCTAAGTCATACAGACAATGTAGTGGTCACCAAGCTACAGAGTATATGTGAAATTCCCTGAAAGATGAGTACTAATGACTGAGAAACAGTGCTCAAAATGAAAGTCTAGGAAGGGTAACTCTTGGATAAACATAATAGTCTGGGGGATTTGGGTATGGCTTGGTTCTATAGATAGCAAAAGTCACCAGATTATTAACTACAGCCATTCCTAAACTTCTGGGTGAAAAACATATATACACATCTCTTCCCTTTACGGGACATGTTTCCAGTAATTTTAATTAACCACGCTTACTCCTTCTTGAGAGCTCTGCCCGAGCTCTTTCAACCTCTTGCAGCTAGTTCCACCAAGCCTCCAACGACCACCCTGGTCTCACTCAACTCCCACACTAGCTATCCTGGTCTCTGCTGGCTCCTTGCCCAGTGCTGCAATAGCCATCTCACCCAGCTCCCAGGGCTAGCTTTGCCAAGCCTCTCTCCTGTTAGCCTCATGGAAGGAAAACACTAGAGACTTTTATATTTTAAAACTGACCAGATAATTCAAAGTTTGGGTAAAGAATATCCTGCTCCATCCTCCTTGGCCTCCGCGGACGCCTTAGGAGGCTTCAACCTATTGGTGGCCCTGAGAGTCCTACATGTCTGCATCTTCCTTTTCGATTCACCACCTGGTCCAATCCCAATCCTCTCCATCCCCCTCTTCTTCTCTGGGACCCAGAAAACTTGCTTGTATGCCTTTGCCAAGAGATTGGCTTCTGCAGTCTTTGTTTAGCCAATCAAACAATCTGGGAAACAGGGAAACTCCCCCTACAGAGACAAGCCTGTGTGCTTAACGTTCCTGGTTTCACTAGTGCTTACGTGAGAGCACAAAGACTTTGTGCCCTCTACATACATGGTTATGGTAAGATGGTGTGCAATCATGGTTCAGCAGACTCCTCTATTATTATCATGAGATGAGATTATAAATCAGAATCCCGTTTGGTGTTCCCGTGTGTTGGGGTATCCAGGGCTTGCTGTGGTGGGAGAACTGGGTTCTGATGATGCCAAGTTGCATTAGTTTCTGTTGCTTATGTTCTTGCGCTTGCTTCTTGCCACCCGGCTATCTCTGGTGTTAGCTGGTTTTGCTGTCTCTGACAGGAGCTTGTCCCTCTAGTGAACATGTGAGCCTGTAAGCCTGTGAGCCTGTGGTCTTAGGTGTGTCAGCACTCTTGAGAGACAAACTCTCTTCAGGTGTGGATAATTGTGATATTAGATTTGTCAGCACTCTTGGGGGACTAGCTCTGTCTGTGATCTTAGGTGTGTCAGCACTCCTAGGAGACCTGCTCTCTCTGAGAGAGATTGAGATGTGGAGAGTTGTGGTACAGGGTGAGCTCCAGGGCACAGATGGAAACCGGAAGGATTGGTTCCCCTCCTGCTCCATGGCTTCTGGGTTCAAGTCCAAGATTTTTATCATTGCCCTTCTCAGCAAGGTTGAGAATTGAGCTAAACGGATAATGAGAACTGAGCTAAGTGGATAAAGGCGGTATTTATTTAGTTATTTTTAAAAGTCAGGCAAGAATGGATATCCATTCCTTCCAGCTTTCTTCAAACACCTAGTGAGAAGTGTATTCCAGGTGCAGTATCAGGCCCTGGAAAAAAACATTGTTATAAGACACTGGGGGTGTTGAAGGATGAGGATGGGGATGGGAAGAGACTAGAAACAGAGTCAAGAATGGGCCAAGGACAAGGTACACCTGCTTTCCAGATGTAAACAATGACCAAAGGTTAAGTTAAAAGTATGGGCATTAAAAAAGAAGTGCTGACACTGGGAAAAGAGTAAATGCTCTGAAGTTTCAGCACCATAGAAAGAGCGCTAACACATCGCTGTCAAGGTTTCATTCACTATATTCTTTATGCTCCATGTCAGCTATAGGATCATTCTGTTCTTGAGATTGGAAAATTGCTGACTGGCTGTTCTCTGGCCAGATTCTTTTGCTACATGCAAACTTTTCTTGTAATTAAATCCAGGTTTCCTGTTATAGGTTGCTTTATATTCAGGTAGTATGTGGCCATCTGGAATGAGCATGTTGAGTTGAAGCAAATTTCCCAGATAGTATGTCTTCATGCTTCTTATGTATGATGTTGAAGGGAAGACTAGACAGTAGCTTCAGCTAATTCAGCAATTCTATTTTGCATGGAAAAGAATAATCGGCTTCTCGAGAGAACACTCAGCTCTGCTTCCTGAGTGTAAAAAAAGAAAACTAAGGAGCCTTCTGAGCACCACTGGGAGGACAGTTGAGCAAGTCAGAAATGTATCCATAATAACATTATAGAAGTTGGAAGATCACTGGTTGAATTGGAAATGAAACTATTAATTACATAAGAAAGGAGATAAGGGAGTTAACTGGGAAGTAAGAATAGACTGAGTTTTGGAGAGGATCATTGCTGGATTGGGACAACAATGTCTGAACTGTGAAGAACACCATTTATAGCACTGGAGATGAAATTGCTGAGTGACATGAGATCACTGACTGATTGAGTTGGGAAGGAGATCATTGACTGAAATGGGGAGAACAATGTTGAATGAACCAGGTGGAGTAAGCTGACTGTATTATGAAGGGGTAAATTGAAGGAATTGAAACAGACAACAAGGATTGAATTAACCAGATCACCTGCTGAATTGGAGAAGAAGATCACTGGTTGAGGTAAGTAGGAAAAAACAATGCTTAATTGGGATGGGGATTCCTCACTGGATTTCAAAGGAGTCATTCACAGAAGGAGTAAGAGCACTGATGACTTGAAGTGAGACTGATTATTTCCTGAATCACATATTGGGAAGGAAATAACTGAATGGATTGGGAAGGAGATAGTGAATGAAATGACACAGAGATCACTGATGGAAATGAGGAAAAGGTCATTGAATTCAGAAGATCTCTGACAAACTTGGAAGGAGATCAATGACTGAATTTGGAAGGATGTCATTCAGTGAACTGGGAAAATGATCACTGAATGAATTGGGAGGATTACAGGATGAACCAGGAAGTAAATAGCTCTCTGAAGGATAATACAGGCTAAATAGGTAAGCAGATATCTGAATTGGAAAGATCACTTACAGAATTAGGGAGAAAAATCCCTCCTTGAATTGAATAGACCATTGACAGAAATACAATGGGAGGAGGCTTTGGGGGAGATTATTTGGGCAGGAGACTATTCACTGAATTTCAGAAGGGATTAGTTGCTGAAGTGGGAAAGAGATCAATGAAGTGGGACAGTGAAGATTCCATGAATTAGGAAGAACACTTGCAGAATTGGAAAGGAAGTCATAGCAGAATTGGAAAGGAACTCATTCAGTGAATTAGCAATAATCCTGGAATTGGGAAGTTGAAGGAGATCAGTAATTGATATGATAATATAATCACTCCCTGATTTAGGAAGGAGATTTCTCAATGAGTTGAGAAGGGAATTACTCAATACACTGGGAAGGAGTTCTATGACTGAAATGGAAATCATTAAAGTGTGAAGGACATCAATCACTGAATTAGGAAGATTGCTGGCTGAATTCAGATGTAGCAATTGATTTTATTGAGGAGATCACAGATTTAATTTTCTACAGTGATTATGCAATAAATTGAGACTGAGATAACAAATGAAATTAAGAAGATTTCTGACTGAACTGGAATTGAAATTAAAGACTAAATTAGTAGGTAAGCCACTAACTAAATTTGAAGGAAGATCACTGACTGAATTTGGATGGAGGGTACACTAAGGAGAGTGTAATATACACAATCTTACCCAACCTGCACCACATACAACTTCTAGGCATAGTCTTGATTAAACACCTTTTGGTCTGGTCCAGTCTGTTGAGTCTGTCTAACTCTAGTCAAATCTCACCCTCTGAAATCCCCAGACAAATCACATTTGCCAGCCCAATATGACAACCCCTGCATGTCCTATTCCCAAAGTCCAAGAACCACATATGCTAACATCATATGCAAGCCATCAAACACTGAAAAACTATATACTATAGTTGGTGGAAAAAAAAAATATTTCCATGATACATACAATCTTATTGAATTCAAGTCTACCAAACCAACCTTTCAGAGAATACTGTAAACATTATTTCAGATTGAAAAGAGGAATAAGCTTTGTCAAGAAACTGTAGAAAAAATGATGCTATAATTACAGAAACACAGCTAAAAACAATTAGCAAAAACAAAACAAAAATATAACATGACTGCAACAAACACATAACTTTTAATAATAACTTTAAAGATTAATGGCCTCAGCTCCCTAATTAAAAGGTTTAGCTGAGTCCATTAAGAAACAAAATCTATCTTTCCATTTTCTGTAAGAAACTCAGCTCTAAAGATGGACACCTCCATAAAGTGAAAGGATGGAAAAAAATATCCCAAGCAAATGGATCTAGGAAACAAGATTCTAATGTTATCCTAATACCTGACAAAATAGACTTCAGACCAAAACTAGACAAAAGAGATAGAAAATAATTAATGAAGAAGATTGCAATCCTAAGCATATATGCACCAAACTTTGGTCTACCTAATTTCATAGGAAACATACTACTAGAATTAGAGACATAGATTAACATCAACCAAATGATAGTAGTTGATTTCAATACTTACACAGAAACTCTAGAAATAGCTGTAGAATTTTTACAAAGCTAAAAGTTGATCTTCCATATGATCCAGCTATACCACTTGCTGAGATACACTGAACAGACTCAACATCCCACTCCGTAGATACTTGCTAAACAATGCTCATTGCTGCTCTATTCATCATAGCTAAGGCTATGCAAATAACTTATATTTTTTTCAGCTGATGATTTAGTAATGAAGATATGCTACATATACACAGTAGAATTTTATTCAGCTGTGAAGAAAAACAAAATCCTGAAGTTTTCAGGTAAATACATGGAAATAGAAAATATATCTAGCTAGGTAACCCAGGCTTAGAAAGTCAAATTCCATGTATTCTCTTTTGTTAATCTTATTAGCTTCAAATCTTTAGACATGATTATATGTGATGACTTAAATGTGATTGGTCGCTTTAGACTCATGTATTTTGACTCTTGATCCATAGTTGGTGGACCTGTTTGGAACACATTAGAAGAGATGGCTCAGTTGAAGGAGTATGTAACTGGAGTAGGCATTGGAGCTTGAAAAGCTCACCATCCTCAATGCACTTCTCGATTCCTGTGCATGGATCTCAGCTCCTGCTCTTGTGCTGCGCCTGCCTGGCTTCTGCCTTCCTTCCTGCCATAATAGTGCTAGAGTCCTATCCTTCTGGAACTATAAGCCCCAAATAAACCCTTGCTTCTATATGCTGCCTTGGTCTCAATATTCTATAATAACAATAGAAAAAAAGTAACAAACAGTGTATAAACTGGAGTATCTGTAGAGTCCAGCAATGTGAGGAGGGACCATGAAGTAAGAAGGAGCTCTGTAGAAGATGACAACAAAGTGCTGGTGCTATGAATGGGGAAGTATGCAAAGCAGTAGGAGACTTTAAACAGTAGGAACAGAAGGGCATGCAATATAGAGAAAGAGTGAAAGACCAAGAATAAATAACACTAAAGATGTTTGGAAAGTCTTTAGGGAATTGCATTATTTTATGTTTACCTAAAATTACATATAACATGCATAAGAATACTTATATACATATACATTATTTAAATAGAGTTACTGCAGTTGGGGTGATAATTCTTCTGCCAAGATCCAGAGACTATCTAATAAAACCCCCAGTACAATGCAGGAGAAGCATTTTTTTTTGATACTTTATTTACATTTCAAATGTTTCCCCCTTTCTAGATCTCCCCTTTGAAACATCCCTATTCCTTCCCCCTCCCCCATGACTCTATGGGGTATTCCCCCACCCACCCTCCCACCCACTCTCATCTTCCATCCTTGGTATTCCCCTATACTGGGGCATCTAACACCATCAGGCACAGGGCCTCTCCTGCCCCTGATGGTTAACAAGACCCTCTTCTGCTGCATATGTGGCCAGCACCATGGATCCCTCCATGTGTATTCTTTGGTTGGTGATCCAGTCTCTGGGAGCATCTGGAGGTCAGGCCAGTTGACACTGTTGCTCCCTCCATGGGGCTGAAAACTCCCTCAGCTCTTTCAGTCCCTTTTCCAACTCCTCCATTTGGGACCTCACACACAACCCTATGGTTGCTGTGAAGTGACTTTTGGGTATTTTGAATTTTGGGCTAATAACCACTTATCAGTGAGTATATACCATGTTTACTCTTTTGTGACTGAGTTAGCACTCTCAAGACGAAATTTTCAAGTTCCATCCATTTGCCTGCAAATTTCATAAAGTCATTTTTGTTAATAGCTGAGTAGTATTCCATTGTGTAAATATACCACATTTTCTGTATCCATTCCTCTGTTGAGGGACAAATGGGTTGTTTTCAGTTTATGGCTATTATAAATATGGCTGCTATGAACATAGTGGAGCATGTGTCTCTACTACATATTGGAGAATCTTATGGGTATATGCCCAGGAGTGGAATAGCTGGGTCCTCAGGTAGTACTATGTTCATTTTTCTGAGGGTCAGCCAAACTGATTTCCAGAGAGGTTGTATCAGCTTACGTTCCCACCAACAATGGAGAAGTGTTCCTCTTTCTCCACATCCTTGCCAACATCTGCTGTCACCTGAGTTTTTGATCTTAGCCATTCTGACTGGTGTGAGGCGGAATCTCAGGGTTGTTTTGAATTGCATTTCCCTGATGACAAAAGATGTTGAACATTTCTTTAGGTGCTTCTCAGCCATTCAAGTTTCCTCAGTTGAGAATTCTCTGTTTAGCTCTGTCCCCCATTTTTGATAGGGTTATTTGGATCTCTGGAGTCTAACTTCTTGAGTTCTTTGTATATATTGGATATTAGCCCTCTATCGGAGGTAGGCTTGGTAAGGATCTTTTTCCAGTCTGTTGGTTGCCATTTTGTCCTATTTACAATGTCCTTTGCCTTACAGAAGCTTTATAATTTTATGAGGTCCCATTTGTCGATTCTTGATCTTAGACCATAAGCCATTGGTGTTCTGTTCAGGAACTTTCCCCCTGTGCCAATGTGTTCGAGAGTTTTCCACACTTTCTCTTCTGTTAGATTCAATGTATCTGGTTTTATGTGGAGGTCCTTGATCCACTTGGACTTGAGCTTTGTACAGGGATATAGGAATGGATTAATTCGCATTCGTCTACATGTAGACTGCCAGTTGAACCAGCACCATTTGGTGAAAATTCTGTCTTTTTTCCGCTGGATGGTTTTAGCTCCTTTGTCAATGATCAAGTGACCATAAATGTGTGGGTTCATTTCTGGGTCTTCAGTACTATTCCATTGATATACCTGCCTGTCAGTGTATCAATACCATGCAGTTCTTTATCACTACTGCTCTGTAGTACAGCTTGAGGTCAGGGAGGCTCATTCCCCCAGAAGTCCTTTAATTGTTGAGAATAGTTTTTGCTATCCTGGGTTTTTGTTATTCCATCTGAATTTGAGAATTGCTCTTTCTAAGTCTATAAAGCATTGAGTTGGGATTTTGATTGGGATTGCATTGAATCTGTAATTGCTATCGGCAGGATGGCCATTTTAACTATATTAATCCTGCCAATCATTGAGCATGCTCCCATGCTCATCTTTTGAGATCTTTGATTTCATTCTTCAGAGACATGAAGTTCTTCTCATACAGATCTTTCACTTGTTTGGTTAGAGTCACACCAAGATACTTTATATTGTTTCTGACAATTGTGAAAGGTGTCATTTCCCTAATTTCTTTCTCAGCCTGTTTATCCTTCGAGTATAGGAAGGCTACTGATTTGTTTGAGTTAATTTTATATCCAACCACTTTGCTGGAGTCTTTTATCAGCTGCATCAGATCTCTGGTGGAGTTTTTCAGGTCACTTAATTATACCATTATATCATCTGCAAATAGTGATATTTTGATTTCTTCCTTTCCAATTTGTATCCCTTTGACCTCCTTTTGTTTTCTAATTGCTCTAGCTAGAACTTCAAGTAGGATATGGAATAGATAGGGAGAGAGAGGGCAGCCTTGTCTAGTCCCTGATTTTAGTGGGATTGCTTCAAGTTTCTCTCCATTTAGTTTGATGTTGGCCACTGGTTTGCTGAATATTGCTTTTACTATGTTTAGGTATGGTTCTTGAATTCCTGATCTTCCAAGACTTTTATCATGAAGGGTTGTTGAATTTTGTCAAATGCCTTTTCCGCATCTAATGAAATGACCATGTGGTATTTTGCTTTGTGTTTGTTTATGTAGTGGATTACATTGATGGATTTCCAGGTATTGAACCATCCCTGCATCCCTGGGATGAAGCCTACTTGATTGTTGTGGATGTGTTCTTAGATTCGGTTTTCCCGAATTTTATTGAGTATTTTTTCCATCGATATTTATGAGGGAAATTGGTCTGAAGTGTTCTTTCTTTGTTTGGTCTTTGTTAGGTTTTGATATCAGTGTAACTGTAGTCTCATAGAATGAATTGGGTAGTGTTCCTTCGGTTTCTATTTTGTGGAATAGATTGAAGAGTATTGGTATTAGGTCTTCTTTGAAGGTCTGAGAGAATTCTGCATGGAACCCATCTGGTCCTGGGCTTTCTTTGGTTGGGAGACTTTTAATGACTGCTTCTATTTCTTTAGGTGTTATGGGACTGTTTAGATGGTTTATCTGATCCTGATTTAACTTTGGTATTTGATATCTGTCTAGAAACTTGTCCATTTCATCTAGATTTTCTAATTTTGTTGTGTATAAGCTTTTGTAGTAGGATCTGATGATTTTTGAATTTCCTCAGAATCTGTGGTTATATCTCCCTTCTCATTTCTAATTTTGTTAATTTGGATACAGTCTCTGTGCCCTCTGGTTAGTCTGGCTAAGGGTTTATCTATCTTGTTGATTTTCACAAAGAACCAACTGCTGGTTTTGTTGATTCTTTGTATAGTTCTTTTAGTTTCTACTTGGTTGATTTCAGCCCTTAATTTGATTATTTCCTGCCTTCTACTCCTCTTTGGTTTATCAGCTTCTTTTTGTTCTAGAGCTTTTAGGTGTGCTGTTAAACTGCTAGTATATGCTCTCCCAGTTTCTTTTTGGAGGCATTCAGAGCTATGAGTTTTCCTCTTAACACTGCATTCATTGTGTCCTATAAGTTTGGGTGTGTTATAGAATTTTCATAAAAATCTTGGAAGTCTTTAATTTCTTTCTTCTTTCTTCCTTGACCAAGTTATCATTGAGTAGAGCTTTGTTCAGCTTCCATGTGTATGTGGGCTTTCTTTTGGTTTTTGTTGCCATTAAAGACCAACCTTAATCTATAGTGATCTGATAAGAGGCATGGGATTATTTCAATCTTCTTATATCTGTTGAGGTTTGTTTTGTGACCAATTATATGATCAATTTAGGAGAAGGTACCATGAGGTGCTGAGAAGAAGGTATATTCTTTTGATTTAGGATGAAATGTTCTATAGATATCTGCTAAATGCATTTGGTTCATAACATCTGTCAGTTTCACTGTGTCTGTGTTTAGTTTGTGTTTCTAAAATCTGTGCATAGTGGAGTGTTCAAGTCTCCCACTATTATTGTGTGAGGTGCAATGTATTCTTTGAGCTTTAGTAAAGTTTCTTTTATGAATGTGGGTGCTCTTGCCTTTGGAGCACAGATGTTCATAATTGAGAGTTCTTCTTGGTAGAATTTTCCTTTGATGAGTAATGAAGTGTCCTTCCTTATCCTTCTTGATGACTTTTGGGTGAAAGTCGATTTTATCTGATATTAGAATGGCTACTCCAGCCTGTTTTTTGGGGCCATTTGCCTGGAAAATTGTTTTCCATGCCCTTACTCTGAGGTAGTGTTTGTCTTTAACATGGAGGTGCATTTCCTGAATGCAGCAAAATGCTGGGTCTTGCTTATGGATCCAGTCTGTCAGTCTTTGTCTTTTGATTGGGGAATTGAGCCCATTGACGTTAAGAGATATTAAGGAATAGTGATTGTTGCCTCCTGTTATTTTCGATGTTATTTTTATATTTGTGTGACTATCTTCTTTTGAGTTTGTTGAAAGATTAGTTTCTTGCTTTTTCTAGGGTATAGTTTCCCTCCTTGAGTTGGCGTTTTCCATCTATTATCCTTTGTAGGGCTGGGTTTGTGGAAACATATTGGATTTGTCATAGAATTTTTTGGTATCACTATCTATGGTAATTGAGAGGTTTGCTGGGTATAGCAGCTTTGGCTGGCATTTGTGTTCCCTTAGGGTCTGTATGAGATCTGCCCAGGCTCTTCTAGCTTTCATAGTCTCTGGTGAGAAGTCTGGTGTAATTCTGATAGGTCTGCCTTTATATGTTACTTGCCCTTTTTCCCTTACTGCTTTTAATATTCTTTCCTTATTTTGTGTATTTGGTGTTTTTACTATAATGTGACAGGGGGAATTTCTTTTCTGGTCCAGTCTATTTGGAGTTCTGTAGGCTTCTTGTATGTTTATATTCATCTCTTTCTTTAGGTTAGGGAAGTTTCCTTCTATAATTTTGTTGAAGATATTTACTGACCCTTTAAGTTGGGAATCTTTACCCTCTTCTATACCTATTATCCTTAGGTTTGGCCTCATTGTGTCCTAGATTTCCTGGATGTTTGGGTTAGGAGCTTTTTGCATTTTGTGTTTTCTTTGACTGTTGTGTCAGTGTCTTCTATGGTACCTTCTGCACCTGAGATTCTTCTCTCTTCTGTCTCTTGTATTCTGTTGGTGATGCTTGCATCTATGACTCCTGATTTCTTTTCTAGGTTTTCTAACTCCAGGGTTGTCTCCCTTTGTGATTTCTCTATTGTTTCTATTTCTATATTTAGATCCTGGATGTTTTTGTCCATTTCCTTCATCTGTTTGATTGTGCTTTCCTATAATTCATTAAGGGATTTTTTGTGTTTTCTCCTTAAGTGCTTCTATTTATTTACCTATGTTCTTTTATATTTCTTTAAGTGAGTTATTTATTTCCTTCTTAAAGTCTTCTATCAACATCATGAGATGTGATTTTCAGTCTGAGTCTTCCTTTTCTGGTGTGTTGAGGTATCCAGGGCTTGTTGTTGTGGGAGAGCTGGGTTCTGATGATGCCAAGTAGCCTTGGTTTCTGTTCCTTGTGTTCTTGCCCTTGCCTTTCACCATCTGGTTATCTCTGGTGTTAGCTGGTCTTTCTCTCTTTGACTGTGGCTTGTCTTTCCTGCAAGCCTAGGTGTCAATACTCTTTGAAGATCAGTTATCTCTGAGAGGAATTTGGGTTTGGAAAGCTGTGGTGCAGGGTCAGCTCTGGGGTGCACACAGAAACAAGAAGGATCTAATCCCCAGCTGTCACTTGTTTCCTGTGTCCTGATGGCTGTGCAAGGGTCCTTCTTGGTCCAGTAATTTGAAAAGAATTATTTGTTATTAAAGCCACGAGCAGTATAACCAATGATAGCAACTTTTTTCCACTAAAAAGGGGAACGAATTCTAATTAGGTCCAAGCAAGTAGATAATAGTGTAAACATTGATGTTGGAAATGATAAGATACAACACATTTTTGGATCTAATGGTCAATCCTTGTCTACTGTTACCTATGTCATTAATTATTTGCCTTATCATTGTATCTGGATACTCCACAATATGTATCCTAACCACACTTACCAACCACATGAACTCCAGTTCATAGGTATAGCTTAGTTCCAAATGAGGTAAATACTACTATTAGGCCTGAAGGGCTCTGAGATGGCTCCCTTTGGTAGTTATATTTCTCCCTACCTAAGAGCAACTTCTACTTTATCAACTCTTGTTTGGAATACCCAGAGATTCTATATTGACTTGTTTTTATTTAAATTGTACAAACACTACATTCTCTAATGGCAACAACATTCATTATAGATTACTTTAAATTGTCTAAATTCTAAAGCCCAAGGAAACCTTACTGAAAGTGTAAGTTCTGGGCTAGAAGTCCTAGAACAAGCTAAGTTCCCTGAAAATGAAGAAAGACATTATTTAGAAAAAGACTTACTTTCAAACACAGGACATATAGAGATGTTACTTCAAGAAGAGGGAAAAGGTGGTTTTTTAAAGGAAAAGTGACAGGTTACACAAAAGGATTAAAAACATTGAACAAATATATAGGGCTATTCTTAAACTAAGTAACAGGAAAGAACCTGTATTTAATTTGATAGGAATTGTAGACCATGATAATACAGATAGATTCTGTGGGAGCTGAGGAGGAATGGACAAGTGCAGAAGCCAGAGCTAATGATCCGTGGAAGTCTTATACAAAACCTAAACTATGCAAAATGATAGATTGAGTTTGTAACTTAAGATACTGTACTTTAAGGATCCATGTTCTCTGATTAAATGAATCTTCAAAGTATTCTATAGTACTTTTAACTGGGAGTGGAAAAATACTAAATAATTCTGGTATCCTACCAATGGGAAGCAGATGTTTGGTATTGAAAAATGAAGCCGGGCAGTGATGGCACATGCCTTTAATCCCAGCACTCGGGAGGCAGAGGCAGGTGAATTTCTGAGTTCGAGGCCAGCCTGGTCTACAGAGTGAGTTCCAGGACAGCCAGGGCTACACAGAGAAACCCTGTCTCAAAAAAACAAAACAAAACAACAACAACAACAACAAAAGAAAAATGACCATCATTGGACTCCCATTTTACTCTTTGATTGTTTGCTCTGAGGAATGAGGAATAATCATTTGCTATGTTCACAAAACTTATGAAATTCTGACTTCTCCTAGTTTTGACTCTTGTTTATATCCCTTTTATAAATATTATTTGGCACAGTAAAAATGTTGATCCTGATGAGAAGGAATTCAAAATGTTTTTGTGTTGTTTTCTGATTTCTTCTGTAATATAACTGTCTATTTTCATTTCTAAACATATCTAGTAAAATCTCAAGATAATAGACTATGTCAAATTATTATACACAAATAAAACTCATAATAATTTAGATATTACAGATCAGCCTTTCTTAGAGTTAGAGCTAGCCTCTTCACAGACGGTGATAGTTATGAAATCACACTGACCAGAAGAAAGACTAGAATTAAAAGACAATTAACACTTTTAAATCTCCAGATATCAAATAAAATGTTCCATAAAGTACAAATGACTGTAGATCTAGAGAGGAAAACATACCATTGGTCTGGTTAAGGACTATGAGGACACACATGGAGAATCTTTTTCTGGGTTAGGATGCCCATTTTCCTCTACTGCTGCTTTCACATCTTCAGGCCAAACTGTATTCTTGATTATTTTTATTTTAGATACAGTAACTACACTGTATATTGCATATTCATGCTATGTCAGAGGCAGCTGGCAAGAAAAAAACGAGAAAAAGTAAGATCTGGATAATGATGGCTTATAGGTTTAATATGATCAGAATTTTCTTAACAATTTTTACCAGATATTTCTAGCTCCCGCGGACTGCTGGTTTTCTTGTCTATGACTCAACCTCATCTTTATCAGATCCTAGGAATGGGTCTACCTAGCTACAAGGGATCTTATAATATTGAATAAATAATATGTTCTCCATTACATATACATCATGTGATACTAGTACCACATGGGGAACTGTGAATGACAATTCCTGAAAAGCAGCTGTCTTCATAGGCTGATTGATAAAAGCTTCAGTGACTGTGGAGAGTTTGTGAATGTTGCTGATCCTAGACTAAATACAGCTTCTTTTGGGTTATCTGTATATCCTAAAGAGTCAGTCACAAAACCCTTCGAATGTATTGACTTAACAAAACCCTAGTTTTCAGAAATGGCAAAGCTAGCAGATAACACCTGGTGCCAGCAGTGACTTCCCCTTTCCTGTCACTGCATCTCTGATGTTTTCTCTTATGTGTTTTTAAATGTGTTTATTTATAACTTTCTTTATTTGTTACTGCAAAATCTCCATACAACTGCCTTCTCATTGGAACTTTACATTTGGGGACACTTAAGTATATGCTCCTGAGCCTGGTCACTCATATTTTGCTCCAAAATAAACCATGAATTTTACTCCTTTGTGAGACCTGTTTCTTTAAAGACATAGGAGCCCCGAGAATTTTGCAAGTTTTTATTCTGCACATATGCTCATTTGTGAAATTTTGTTTATCTCCTACTCTTTCTTGGTGGAAATGTTTCATCTTGGAGATAATAATGCAATTCACTGGAGAATTCTGTATAACACCAACATAAAGTAAATAAGAGAGAGTGTGCATCATGTCACCAACCTAGGGCAAGATCCAAATTCAAACTCTGAAGAGCAATGTCTATTGACGGCAAATCACTTTTCTATCATAGAGAAGTTGTGGGATTACCAGGAGTAATGCATGGCAGAAAGGATCTGTATTTTAATTGTGTAGATGCATCACAATGTCTGTTTACACAGTGATGATCCTTACACTTCATCCAGATCATAAATGACTACAACACTTTTGGCAATCTTTGCATGCATTAATGTTTTTATTTGTTTTGAATAAATTGCTAAATGTAGAACTGCTGATTATATGAAACTGCATGTTAAACTTATCAAGAAACTATCAAACACTTTTGCAATTCACTGTACTGCAGTATGTGCTGTATTTATGAGCTATATATATTTAAGAGTTGTGATTATTTCAGACATCCACCAACACTTACTATTGACTATTAGGCCTTTTTACTTTGTTTTCTGGTATAAGTTATTAAATTTAGGGCCATGCAGATTATAGGGACTGTATTCCCAGCCCTTTTTCCACATTCTGTTTGAAAGCAGGGTCTTCTTAATTTTCCCAGGTTAGATTCTAAACTTAGTCTGTATTCTAAACCATCTGTGAACTGGTGATTCTCCTCTCGATGTCTGTAGTAACCTCCCCAGCACCACCTGGGCTGGAGTAGGATTTTTCTTTTTTGTTTTGTTTTTGCCAAGTCTTGTCTTCAGATAGAATAGAGTCTTCAACTTTAGATCTCATATACTAAATTGCCTTGGCTAGTGCAGATCTTTTGCATTTTTTAGAACATTTACTGTTGGAAAAATCATTTGAAAGGAATTGTTCAGGTGGGATGGGGACACCAAAAGAGCTTTTGAAGACCATCCTTGCTGGACCAACTAGACTGAAGTGCTCACACCCCTCACCATGCCTCACACTAGTTACTGTTGTATCTTTTAAAAGACTCCCAAATTCCCTCTTTCCATCCACCTTCAATGACCACTTAGTTCACCTTCTGAGTGAGATTTGCACATCCTTCCCTGGGCCCTCCTTATTACCCCTGGGTCTGTGGATTGTAGCATGACTGTTCTGCACTTTATGGCTAATGTCCACTTATAAGTGAATACAGCCAAACATAAGGTAGAGTCTGGGACTTTTGTGGAAGAGTGGGGCATAGAAATGAGCAAGTTGGGGGGGTCAAGTATACTACAAAAAGACCCACAGAGTCAATTGGTATCATGGGTGCTCACAGAGCCTGGGCCACCAACCAGGAAACATGCAGGAGCTAGACCTAGACCCCCTACATATTTGTAGCATATGTACAGCTTGATTTTCATGTGGGTTACCTAACAAGTAGAGCAGGGGCTGTCTCTGTCTCTGTCTCTGTCTCTGTCTCAGTCTCTCTTCCTACCATTGGATTCCCTTCCCCCTAATTGGACTACCTAGTTGGGCCTCAGTGGGAAAGGATGTGCCTAGTCCTGCTGGGACTAGATGTCCCAGGGTAGGGTGGTACCCAAGGGAACTCCTCTAAGGAAAAGGGGATGGGGTGATGGGGAGAGGGGTTTATAAGGGTGAGCCTGGGAAGAGAAGAGGGAGGGGGATGGGATCAGGATGTAAATATCCCAGGTTAGCACTGTGCCCTATTTCCCAGGACCTGCTTCTGATACACAGAAGCTCTGCCTTTTTTTTTTCTTACATTCCCACATACAAATATATAATATATTTCTCTCTAAAACTCAACATCTATTGTCCATGAATTTCATTCTTCAAACTCATGAGACAAGAGCCCAAATGTTGCTGACTGGGTGCAAGTTTTACATAACTGTGAGCATCTGGCATTTTAAGTTCTTGGTTGAAGAGCCACCCAAGAGACCAGAGGGGCCTTGTCACTTTCAAAGATACCTCCCAACTTTCCCATATGACAACTAATTTATGCACATAATGCATTTAAATTCTGATTATTATTATGTTATAAATAATTTTTTGAAGAATCAATGTCTTAACGCGGAATCTTCTAAGCTAGTGGGTTTAAACTTCCTCGAGTGTTTTTAAATTTCTTTCATACAGTTTGCACCTGTTTTGGATTATTTAGGAATGTTCTGTTTTGTGCTGTTTTATAAATATTTGTTTTATTTCCATATGTTTATTGCTTATGGCAAACCAATGAGTGGTCTAGTTATATTTCCAGTTGACTTTATTTAAGAATTAGTGCTTATATATACTCTTTCTCTGTCTGTAAAATGTAAATGTTTGGTGCAATTACAGATTATGCCTAGACCTAGTGTAACAGACCTATAATCTCACTCCTTGGGAGTCTGAGGAAAGAGGATTGCAAATTCAAGGGTAGTCTGGGCAATATAGTAAATTCAAAACTAGACTCAGAAATTCAATGAAACCCTTCCTCAAAAATATTTTCTAAGACTTTTATGTGTTATTTAGGGCTAGTACTCTTAGCTAAAATGTGTGAGGACTTACTCAAAAAATAATAGACAGAGTGGGACAACTTACTTCAGAGAAACTTTTACACTGTGGAATCATTACTAATCTCAAAAACTATCTTCTAAAGGAAAACATAAAGAATTAAGCCAAAATAAAAGAAAATAGAAAAGCTTTAAAACTTATTTGTACTGGAACAGCTTCCGTGCGTTGTTCACCTTGACCTCCTTTTTACCCATCTCTGTAGCCTGGGTATCGTTTGAACTTGGTGTATGGGTTGATTGCTGTATCCAGACAAATGGAAAAGAACAGTTATAATGAAACAAAATACCTTTTCTATGCAAATTGCCATGTGAAGAAAGAAAATCAAAGATAGCTCATCTCAGAAGCTGATCTGTACCTTTCCTTGCAAATTTTAGATACTGGATTTTTTTCACCTTCTGGGCCACATTGATATTTTACAAGCTATACTACTATAAAATATGATTTTTTAAAGGCATACAGTTTAGAAATAATATTATTCTTTGTCTTATTTTGGACAAGACCAGTGTTCAAACCTAAATACTTACAAGTACATTAAGTAGACTGATCCAATAATGAGCAGTTATGCAGATACTTATTGCTTGTCTTGAGACACCTTTGTTCATGCCATGAGCTGTCACTGTGTGGATGCAAATGAATTATTTTCTGAGAGTAAGAAGTGGAGAAAAGCAAAGGATCTCTCTCAGTTTCTTTAACCTTGAAGGAACAGGACAAATCTGGTTTGGCATCTCTTGAAGGATAAGAATATCTTGACATGTACATAGAGCTCCTAGAGAAAGCTAAATATCCATTGGCAAGAAAGGACGAGATTCTGAATATATCTAAATAACTTGCCTAGCATCAAAATACCTACTCATGGCAGTTTGCTAACCAGGATATGAATCATATTTCTTTTTATGTGCAACACACAAGCACAGAGGAAGACCACAGCTCATCTAGTGACATGACTTTATGAAGCATATGTAGATAAATTTAAGCAATGCTTCTAAGAACTGTATTTAATTCAATTTTGAGCTCAAAGCTAAGTGGACAGTGCTACATATATAATAAAAACTGAACATTCCTCTAAGATTTGTGCAGACAGGCAATGGATCAACTGGAATGTTTTAAAGAAATACACATGATTCTCAAAGCCAGAGGTGGCTAGTGTGAAATCTGGGACCTATTCTAATAGCTAATATTCTCTTGGAGGTAAAAGGGTACAAGGCTGTATCCATTCCTCTGTTGAGGGATATCTGGGTTGTTTCCAGCTTCTGGATATTATAAATATGGCTGCTGTGAACATAGTAGAGTGTGTGTCCTTATTAGATGTTGGAGCATCTTCTGGGTATATGCCCAGGAGTGGTATAGCTGGGTCCTCAGGTAGTATTATATCCAATTTTCTAAAAATCTGCCAAACTGATTTCCAGAGAGGTTGTACCAGCTTGCAATCCCACCAACAATGGAGGAGTGTTCCTCTTTCTCCAATCCTTGCCAGCATCTGCTGTCACCTGAGTTTTTGATCTTAGCCATTGTGATTGGTGTGAGGTGGAATCTCGGGGTCGTTTTGATTTGCATTTCGCTGATGACTAAGAAATGAACATTTCTTTTTCCTTTTTTTTCATACTTTATTTACATTTCAAATGTTTTCCCCTTTCCAGATCTCCCCTTTGGAACCTCCCCATCGCCTCCCCCTGCCACTATGGGGCTATTCCCCCACGCCCCCACCCACCGACCCACTCTCGTCTTCCCTCCTTGGCATTCTCCTATACTGGGGGATCTAACACCCTCAGGCCCAAGGGCCTCTGCTCCCCCTGATGTCTAACAAGACCCTCCTCTGCTGCATATGTGGCCAGCACCATGGGTCCCTCCATGTGTATTCTTTGGTTGGTGATCCAGTCTCCGGGAGTTTTGAGGGGTCAGGACAATTGCCACTGTTGCTCCCTTCCCGGGGCTGCAAACTCCCGCAGCTCCTTCAGTCCTTTCTCCAAGTCCTCCCTCTGACCTCACACTCAGCCCTACTGTTGCTGTGAAATGACTCTTGGGTATTTTGAACTTTTGGGCTAATATCCACTTATCAGTGAGTACATACCATGTTCATTCTTTTGTGACTGCATTACCTTGCTCAGGATGATATTTTCAAGTTCCATACATTTGTCTGTGAATTTCATAGAGTCATTGTTTTTAATAGCTGAGTAGTATTCCATTGTGTAAATGTATCACATTTTCTGTATCCATTCCTCTGTTGAGGGACATCTGGGTTGTTTCCAGTTTCTGGCTATTATAAATATGGCTACTATGAACATAGTGGAACATGTGTCTTTAACATGTTGGAGCATCTTCTGAGTATATGCCCAGGAGTGGTATAGCTGGGTCCTAAGGTAGTATTATTTTCATTTTTCTGAGGGTCTGCCAATCTGATTTCCAGAGAGGTTGTATCATCTTGCATCCCCACCAGCAATGGAGGAGTGTTGAATATTTCTTTAGGTGCTTCTCAGCCCTTCGCATTTCCTCAGTTCAGAATTCTCTATTTAGCTCTGTTGCCCACTTTTTAATAGCATTATTTGGTTCTCTGGAGTCTACCTTCAACCCAGATGTCCTTCAACAGAGGAATGGATACAGAAAATGTGGTACATTTACACAATGGAATACCACTCAGCTATTAAAAATGACTTCATGAAATTCGCAGGTGAATGGATGGAACTTGAAAATATCATCCTGAGTGAGGTAACTCAGTCACAAAAGAACAAACATGGTATGTACTCACTGATAAGTGGATATTAGCCCAAATGTTTGGAATACCTAAGATTCAATTCACAGACCATATGAAGCCTAAGAATAAGAAAGACCAAAATGTGGTGGATGCTTCAGTGTTTCTTAGAAGAGTGAACAAAATACTCACAGGAGGAAATGTGGAGACAAAGTGTGGAATAGAGACTGAAGGAAAGGCCATCCAGAGACTGCCCTACCTGCGGATACATCTCATATACTACCACCAATCCTGGGTGTTATTGTGGATGCTGTGAAGTGCTTGCTGATGGAAGCATAATAAGCTGTCTCCAGAGAGGCTCAGGCAGAGACTGACAAATACAGAGGAGGATGCCCACAGCCAACCATTGGATTGAGCGTGGGATCCTGGATAGAGGAGTTGGAGAAGGAACTGAAGGAGCTGAGGGGGTTTGCAGCCCCATGAAGGGAGCAACAGTGTCAATAGGACAGAGCCCCAGAGCTCCCAGAGACTGGACCACCAACCAGAGAATACACAAGGAGCAACCCATGGTGCTGGCCACATACATGGCAGAGGAAGGCCTTGTTGGCCATCAGTGGGAGGAGAGGCCATTGGGCCCGAGGGTGTTAGATGCCCCAGTGTAGGGGAGTCCAAGGGAGGGAAGATTGGAGTGGGCAGGGGGTTGGGGGAACACCCTCATAAAGGCAGGGGGAGGAGGGATGGGATAGGAGTTTCTGAAGGGGTGACCTGGAAAGGGGAAAACATTTGAAATGTAAAAAAAGTAAATACCTACAAGAAGGAGGAGGAGGAGGAGGAGGAGGAGGAGGAGGAGGAGGAGGAGGAGGAGGAGGAGGTACAAGGCTCTCTTTGAGGGAATGATTGTAAGGTCTCGGACTTACAACTTTGGAGAAATTGTTCCTCCCAAATCCTTTATTTCTCAAATGCTATATAAATTCTATATTTCACTAAAATAGTCCTGACACAGAGACTAGGATTCCTTTGCTATCAGATTCTAAATGCATACATGCATGCATACATACATACATACACACATACATATATTCATACATATATACATATATACATACATGCATACACACATATAAATGCAACTTACTGAGTCTATTTAGAGTGCTAATATGTATATGTTTCTCGGGCTGACTGTTTGGCAAGCCTGTCAAGGGTTTCATCCTAGGGAAGATTGATTATCTCTTCTCAGCAGTCATTTATTGCCTGTAGCTCTTCGTCTAGGGGCAGGGCTTTGTGGAACTTCTACCGTTGGCACTGGCATTTCAATTGGTGTTATTATTGTTCAGGGTGGTCTTGTTGAAGCACCTATATTACTGAGGCTTCATAGCTTCGCTTCCCTGTCCTATATAGATGATCCAATTTCACAGGAGACTTCTTGGTCCTCTGACTTTTACAATCTTCATGACGATTCTTCTATGATATTCCTTAAGACTTAGGTGTGCTAGTTCTGTTGGAGATGTATGAATTGAGGCTGGGTACCCTATGGCCTGTTATTATCTACATTTTGACCAGTTGTGACTTTCTGTAAAGGCTTCTGCTGACAAAAGAAGCTTCTTTGGTGAGAAATGAAACCTGTTCTTACCTTTGTGTATAAGAATAAATGTTTACAATACAGATAAAAATGCCACTGGTTTAGGAAAATGTCAGTAGTAGGTTCTCCTCTAGGTTTTATGGCCTCAGTAGCCACGGGTAGTTGTCTAGATTTATTGTATCAGACATGGATTCCCTTCTATTGAGCAGATGTTAAGTCTAATAAGACTGGTTATCTTCTGGATATAAGTGTAACTATTAACCTCTGATGATATCTTGTTATGCTGATCATAGTTGTGATTCATAGGGAGGACAATTAAGAAGGACTACTGATCCCTTTTTTCCCTCAGATGTTTATGTAGCACCTTATCTTACCATAGCTGCTAGTTGTCAGGAAGGAGGTTTTAAGATCAGTTCCAGCTCAATACCTCTAAGTTCTGTGTTAGAAGTGGACAGTGTCTTCAGGCTTCCAGTCTATTCAAAAGCAATTCAAAAGCTGTTTGTTATCCAGTAATGGTTGTGCCACTGTTGCATTAGTTATCACATCTTATCTGTCAGGTAAGCATTGAAGTGTGCAGGGTATAGTGTTATTAAAGTTAGCCAACACAAGGAAATTTTATGCCAGTTTGTATCTTAGCCCACTTTTATTTGGGTTGTTTATGTTCATTATTTTTTTTTCAAAATTTAATTTTATTTTCTTTATTGATTTCTTTTTTATTAATTATTTTATTTATTTACATCCAAATGTTGTCCCTCAAAGAGTCCTTCCTCCTGCCCCCCATTTTCTTCATCTCTGAGAAGGTACCCTCCCGGGCATCCCACCCTCCCAGGTGCACCAAGTCTCTACTGGGTTAGGTGCATCCTCTCCCACTGAGACCAAACAAGGCAGTATACATATGTGCTGGGGGCTTAGTTTCTGGGAGTGCCTAGGAGTTCAGGTTAGTTGACACTGTTGTTCTTCCTATGGGGTTGCCATCCTCTTTAGTTTCTTCAATCCTTCCCCTAACTCTTCCATAGGGGTCCCCTACCTCAGTCCAATGGTTGGCTGCGAGCATCTGCATCTGTCTCAGTCAGCTGATGGTAGAGCCTCTCAAAGGAGGTTCATGCTAGGTTCCTGTCTGCAAGCTTCTTATCTCAATGTTTAGCTTTTGAGTTCTTTGCATATTCTATACACTAATGTTTAGTTTCATAGTAATTGGCAAACTTTTGATGGTATATAAGGACACATGCTCCACTGAGTTCATAGCAGCCATATTTATAATAGCCAAAAGCTGGAAACAACCCAGATGTCCCTCCACAGAGGAATGGATACAGATAATGTAGTACATTTACACAATGGAATATTACTCAGCTATTAAAAACAATGACTTCATGAAATTTGCAGGCAAATGGATGGATCTTGAAAATATCATCCTGAGCAAGGTAACACAGTCACAAAAGAATGAACATGGTATATATTCACTGTTAAGTGGTTACTAGACCAAAAGTTTGAAATACCCAAGAGTCATTTTGTAGCAACAGTAGGGTTGAGTATGAGGTCCCAGATGGAGGACTTGGAGAAAGGAGTGAAGGAGCTGAGGCAACTGGCCTGACCCCGTGATACTCTTGGAGACTGATTCACCAACCAAAGAATACACATGGAGGGACCCATGGTGCTGGCCACATATGTGGCAGAAGAGGATCTTGTTAGTTATCAGGGGGAGGAGAGGCCCTTGGGCCTGTGGGTGTTAGATCCCCCAGTATAGGAGAATGACAAGGAGGGAAGATGAGAGTGGGAGGATGGGTGGGTGGGTGGGTGAGTTGGAGAATATCCCCATAGTGGCAGGGGCAGGGCAGAAGGAATGGGGAGGTTCCAAAGGGGAGATCTGGAAAGGGGGAAACATTTGAAATGTAAATAAAATATGAAAAAAATAAAAATATATAACTATTAAAACTGTAAATAAATAAAATAACCAATAAAATAAAAAAGACCAAAAAAATAATAAAAAATTATAAAAAGAGGAAAACTCATAGCTCTGAATCCCTCCAAAAAGAAACTGGAAAGAGCATATACTAGCAGCTTAACAGCACACCTAAAAGCCTAGAACAAAAAGAAGCTGATACACCAAAGAGGAGTAGAAGGCAGGAAATAATCAAATTAAGGGCTGAAATCAACCAAGTGGAAACTAAAAGAACTATACAAAGAATCAACAAAACCAGGAGCTGGTTCTTTGAGAAAATAAAAAAGATAGATAAACCCTTAGCCAGACTAACCAGAGGGCACAGAGACAATATGCAAATTAACAAAATTAGAAATGAAAAGGGAGATATAACAACAGATTCTGAGGAAATTAAAAAAATCATCAGATCCTACTATAAAAATCTATACTCAACAAAATTGGAAAACTTGGATGAAATGGACAAGTTTCTAGAAAGATACTAAATACCAAAGTTAAATCAGGATCAGATAAACCATATAAACAGTCCCATAACCCCTAAAGAAATAGACACAGTCATTAGAAGACTTTCAACCAAAAAAAAAAAAAAGCCCAGGACCAGATGTGTTCAGTGCAGAATACTATCAGACCTTCAAAGAAGACCTAATACCAATACTTTTCAATCTATTCCACAAAATAGAAACAGAAGGAACACTATCCAATTCATTCTATGATACTACAGTTATACTGATACCAAAACCTCACAAAGACCGGACAATAAAAGAAAACTTCAGACCAATTTCCCTTATGAATATGAATGCAAAAATGCTCAATAAAATTCTCTCAAACCGAATCCAAGGACATATCAAAACTATCACTCACCATGATCAAGTAGGCTTCATCCCAGGGATGCAGGAATGGTTCAATACCCAGAAATCTATCAGTGTAATCCACTACATAAACAAACTCAAAAAGAAAAACCACATGGTCATTTTGTTAGATGCTGAAAAAGCATTTGACAAAGTTCAACATCCCTTCATGATAAAAGTCATGGAAAGATCAGGAATTCAAGGACCATATCTAAACTTAGTGAAAGCAACATACAGCAAGCCAGTGGCCAACCTCAAACTAAATGGAGAGAAACTTGAAGCATTCCCACTAAAATCAGGGACTAGACAAGGCTGTCCTCTCTCTCCCTATCTATTCAATATAGTACTGGAAGTTCTAGCTAGAGCAAGGTCAAAGGGATACAAATTGGAAAGGAAGAAATCAAAATATCACTATTTGCAGATGACATGATGGTATACTTAACTGACCCAAAAAAATCCAGCAGAGATCTGCTAGAGCTGGTAAACACCTTCAGCAAAGTTGCCGAATACAAAATTTACTCAAGCAAATCAGTAGCCTTCCTATACTCAAAGGATAAACAGGCTGAGAAAGAAATTAGGGAAATGACACCCTTCACAATTGTCACAAACAATATAAAATATCTTGGTGTGACTCTAATCAAATGAGTGAAAGATCTGTATGACAAGACTTCAAGTCTCTGAAGAAAGAAAAGGAAGAAGACCTCAGAAGATGGAAAGATCTCCCATGCTCATGGATAGGCAGGATTAATATAGTCAAAATGGCCATCCTGCCGAAAGCAATCTACAGATTCAATGCATTCCCCATCAAACTTCCAACTCAATTCTTCATAGATCTAGAAAGAGCAATTCTCAAATTCATATGGAATATCAAAAAACCCAGGATAGCAAAAACTATTCTCAACAATTAAAGGACTTCTGGGGGAATCAGCATCCCTGACCTTAAGCTGTACTACAAAGCAGCAGTGATAAAAACTGCATGGTATTGGTACAGTGACCGGCAGGAAGATCAATGGAGTAGAATTGAAGACCCAGAAATGAACCCATACACTTATGGTCACTTGATATTTGACAAAGGAGCGAGAACCATCCAGTGGATAAAAGACAGCATTTTCAACAAATGGTGCTGGTTAAACTGGCGGTCTACATGTAGACGAATTCGAATTGATCCATTCTTATCTCCCTGTACAAAACTCAAGTCCATGTGGATCAAGGACCTCCACATAAAACCAGATACACTGAATCTAATAGAACAGAAAGTGGGGAAAAGTCTCAAACACATGGGCAGAGGGGAAAAGTTCCTGAACAAAACACCAATGGCTTATGCTCTAAGGTCAAGAATTGACAAATGGGACCTCATGAAATTACAAAGCTTCTGTAAGGCAAAGGACACAGTTAATAGGACAAACGGCAACCAACAGATTGGGAAAAGATCTTTACCAGTCCTATGTCCGATAGAGGGCTAATATCCAATGTATACAAAGAACTCAAGGAGTTAGACTCCAGAGATCCAAATAACCTTATCCAAATTTGGGGAACAGAGCTAAACAGAGAATTCTCAACTTAGGAAACTACAATGACTGAGAAACACCTAAAGAAATGTTCAACATCCTTAGTCATCAGGGAAATGCAAATCAAAACAATCCTGAGATTCCACCTCACACCAGTCAGAATGGTTAAGATCAAAAACTCAGGTGACAGCAGATGTTGGCAAGGATGTGGAGAAAGAGGAACACTTCTCCATTGTTGGTGGGAATGTAAGCTGATACAACCTCTCTGGAAATCAGTTTGGCTGACTCTCAGAAAAATGAACATAGTACTACTTTAGAACCCAGCTATTCCATTCCTGGGCACATACCCAGAGGATGCTCCAACATGTAATAGAGACACATGCTCCACTATGTTCATAGCAGCCATATTTATAATAGCTAGGATCTGGAAACAACTCAGATGTCCCTTAACAGAGGAATGGATACAGAAAATGTGGTACATTTACACAATGGAATACTACTTAGCCATTAAAAACAATGACTTCATGAAATTCTTAGCCCAATGAATGGACTTGAAAATATCATCCTGAGTGAGGTAACTCAGTCACAAAAGAATGAACATGGTATGTACTCACTGTTATGTGGTTATTAGCCCAAAAGTTCAGAATACCCAAAAGTCACCTCACAGCAACCATTGGGCTTAACATGAGGTCCCAGATGGAGGAGTTGGAGAAGGGACTAAAAGAGCTGAGGGAGTTTTCAGCCCCATGGACGGAACAACTGTGTTCACTGTCCTGACCAGCTGATGCTTCCCGGAGACTGGATCACCAACCAAAGAATACACAAGGAGTGCCCATGGTGCTGGCCACATATGTGACAGAGGAGGGTCTTTTTAGCCATCAGGGGGAGGAGAGGTCCTTGGGCCTGAGGGTGTTAGGTGCCCCAGTATAGGAGAGTGCTAAGGAGGGAAGAAGAGAGTGGGTTGGTGGGGGAATACCCCCATGGTGGCAGGGGGAGGGGGGAGGGAGTAAGGAGGTTCCAAAGGGGAGATCTGGAAAGGGGGAAATATTTGAAATATAAATAAAATATCAAAAAATATATGAAAATAAATTTTAAAAGAAGAGTATAACCTGCATTCTCTTGGATAATTTACTCAAGCTTATATTGGTCACAAATGTTTTCCCCCAAACTATTCCAGTCATCCCCTACTTTAGATCCCTGTTACTATAATTTCATCCTTTATAGCTTTTGAAAACACAAATGTCACTTCCCTTTGAAGTTTATATTTCACTTTAATGACTACTGTCACATCAATACTGAGATGTTTTTTATAGACCTATGCACCTGTTTGGGCCTTTTTTCCTTAAATCCTGAACTCAGTTATTTCTGTTATCTAGGGAATTAGATATTTGGAAGTTTAGTTTATGACTGGTAGTATTCTCAAAATTTCCTTCTCACCACAACCAGAGCTGTTCCTGGATTTAATGCTCTTCCAAACTAGTGTCCAGCCATATTCTCACCCATATCTGTGCCTTACACTCATTCTCAGTACAATGTCCCTCAACCACACAACACTGTTAACCCAGTATTTCTCCCACTTGTAGAAAGGGGTTCCTTGTACTCTCTTCTAGATCCTTATCTATCTACAAACTTTCTAGACTAATTTTAAAATCTAGATTAATTAAAAAAAAAATAAAACCTCTCAATCTCCTGTGTCTGGGCTTTCTAAAGAAACACCACAATTGTAAAATTTGGGGTAGTGGCTCATCAATGGTCCACAATGGTACCTGGTCCTGCAGTTGTGGTTTGGATATTTCTCCTAGTTTTGTCAGTGGCCATTGGCCCTTAGCAAGTCTTTATCATGACCCTTACCAACACAAAATATAGTCTTTACCAACATTAAGCACAGATAGTTTAGTGTTCCATGGTATCCAGGAATTGAAAAGACACTGTAGCAGTAGCTTCATCAACAATTACCCTCCTCCTGTGTTCACAACTGTCAGTGTATTACCTATCGAAGTCACAGAGTGAATGTTTTCTCTGCTGAAAAGGATGGCCTTCTCGAATTATGACAAAAATATATTCTTTCTCTCTGTTACTTATTTGTACTTTGTTAGCCCAACTGATTCCTGTTAACTTTTATTTTTGCCTTTTTAATGAACATAGGAAGTTAGTTGGAGGCAGGATCTATAGGATGGGTATCCCGAGCTGAATTCCTTCAATGCCATTTCCCCATCACTCTCTTCAGACTTGTGATTTCTTTTCACTTAACATCCTTTGGTACTTGGCAATCTTCAGATTCTTTACATACTTTACAGACTCTCATCATCTTCTTCATTGCTTCAGGTCACTATCTCTAGTATCCATGCTTTAGCTCAAAGCAAAGTACCTCAGGCACTGGAATCTATAAACATGCCAAAATTCCTTAAACTGACTTGGCTATACAGGCCCTTTGGCACTCCACTCCTGAAAGGGTAGACAGTGAGGTATATGTTTTTAAAATGGCATCTTCCCTTTGAGTGCTGTCTTCTCTTTCATTTATATTTCCAGAAAGGTGTCTGACATTACGTTTGATTTAACTAAACATGTTTAGGCACATGAAATGTGAAAAAGACAATATTTTTGTCATAATAAGAAGTTTTAAAGGAGGTCATCCTTTTCAGTAGGGAAAACATTTCACTCTGTGACTTTGATTGGGAAAGGATTGACACAGTTGTGAACACAGGAAGAGGCCGATGGTTGAGGGTACTGTCATAGTGTCCTTTCAAGTTTATTTTGCTTATCAATAGGGATGAAAATATTCTGAGGAGTAATGGTATAAATAGAAGAATAAGAATTCTCAAAGGCAATTAGACGCAAAGACTTGTTATGGAGGTGTCATCATCTCTATTAGTTTCTACAGCCATAACAGAATCAAAAGATGGGAATTATAAAAACATAAACATTTGTGTCTTCGTTGTGAAAAGGGATGAATCAAACATGTTCTTAATTTGATACATCCATGTCCTGGAAAGGTAAGAGCTTGCTAAATAAGAGAAATGATGGCCTTTGCTTGAAGGAATCGTAGAGGTAATGATTTCTCTTCTAGCAACCCGGATATGCTGGCTTATTAAGTATTACAGCTTCCCCTCTATGAGAAAATTTCCTAGAGCTTTTCAGACTTAAATTTTATGTTATCTTAGTTTATATTAACAAATAAAAACCCAGAATATTAGAAATAACCTCCACAGCTTTTAATTTCATATGAATTGTAGATTTGCATACAGTAAAACTTTTGTCTTTAAAATCGTCAAATAAATTCAGAGAAAGAAAATTTCTCAGAAAAAAATCTGCTTGAGAGGCCAATTTGCCCTGAAATCACATATCAGCATTTGCTGATTTTTGGAGTAAAGACTGTGAGAGCTCTCTTAGCTGGACCAGAGTGAGTACAGTCAGTCATCACAGATCTGATTCTACAGTTATCACAGATGTCTTACTTGTTTCTGTTATGCACCTCTTCTGTGTGCATTTAGTGCTTTACAATGTATTCTGGGGGCTCATCAGGGAGAATATGGAAATTTAAGGGTGAGAAGGTGAGCATTACAGAGTCCAAGGAGTCACAGGTGGGCACAGATTTCTGATTCACAGGGTTTCTGAGTCCAGGCCTGGGAGTGGTCCTAGGGCATCTTTCGTACTCCTTCTTGAAGAGAGAGATATCATCTATCATCCTCTTTCTTACTTCTTTGGTTCCTGAATTTTAAAAAACTTTCTGTGATTTTTCTGCACATTTCAAGCAATTGAAAGACTTAACATTTATCTTACTTATTTCATTTCTCTTTTTAATCCCTTAGATAACTTTTAATCCCTAGACAGCTTGTTCCTTTACATTGCAAATAATTATTTCCATTGATGACATAGCTTGCTTCAGCACATTTAAAACCAACCCCACAGAGCTACTTCCTAAAAATACCAGCATTTAATTTAAAACAGAAGACTCCAGTAGTGGAGATGTGAAATGGGGAGTCTTCTTTGCATCACAGCCATGTCTACCACAGGGAAGCTTCAAGGGGATGAGTTTGTTGTTTTTCTCATTTCAGCAGCTGGTTGAACTCTACTGTAGAATAGCAAGGACACACAGCAGCACATGAGGGTCATCTTTTGTCATAGTGTGTATCGTTGTATATATTTTCAAAGTAGTCTTACAGTGCGTGCATTCTTTCTCATTCCTACAGAGAGAGTGGGTGACACTGTCACTGTTTCCCATTTTTCATGAAGAAGGATCACCATTTTTTCAGTGGGAACTCATTTTCCTTGCTTGAAGAAAACACATGATATTCATATGCTCATTCACAAGTAAAGACTCCTTCAACAAAGAGCCAGAAGAGTTTGGTGTAAACTTGGAATACAAACTTCAGAATAAATGTGATATGGGATATGCTTTTACACTGACTTTGTCTGTGTTGTGTTCTAGAGTTCTAATGAAAACACCTGTGTGGAATATGCAACCGGTAAGCTGGCATGTTTGCCTTAATGACTTAAAATCTAATGTAGTAGGTACAAATTTGTTGGAGATACTCCACATTAAGCTTGAAATGCCTGGGACCCCTGATGAAAAGGAAGAAAATCCTGCTGGGGGGTACCATGCTTCAGAGCACAAGGTTATGGCCTCTTGTGGGCCCCAGTATGAATGCTGAGAGGCCCCAAGGCCTGCTTGTTTGGTGCAAGCTCCTCATGATGTCATTTCTGCAATTATTCTTAGTACTTATCATTCTCTTTATGTATTTACTGTTCCTTCTCTTTCCTCCTTCCTTCAATAAACTAGTATTTGGTGACCTGGCAAGACTTAGTAGGAACCCGCTTGATATCCAGAAACTAGATGTTACGGATAACATTAAATGAAGGCTGTTCATGAATTCAAGAGAAATGTATATTACAGTCACTCGCTCAAGGTGGAAATGAAACCTAGAGCAGCAGGCAGAGACGAGCAAATCTGCAGCTATTCCCCGAGTCTTAGTCTCAATTCTGTATAATAAAAACAGGACATTTTTATTACAAAACCGAGTATGGAATAATATGTAGCTATTTCCCAGAGAGTTAGCAATGGGTTCCTTGGGTTTAGGGACAATGGCAGCAGCCCCTAGGACTTCTCCATACAGTTTAAGAGAGGATATTTATGTAGATAGACAAATGGGGTCCAAAAATTACAAAGATTTCAGGATCAGCAGTATGACCTCACATTTGCCCTTTTATGAAACCATACTGTCTCACATATGTCTGAAAGATACTGACTTTGTAACTGCAATACTGCTGCCCCCGACCTCACTGGTGGTCGGGAGATTAAAAAAAAAAAAAAAGTGTTTGCTGTAAAGCCTTTATGTTTGAGATTGTATAGTTCCCCTTTTTTCTGTCCTAAATCTGTATTACTCTGTATCACCAGAAAATGTTGGCATAGGAAAATAGAGAAGCATTTACTCACCCCCTATGAATTTTGTAACCCAACTTCCTTGTATGATTTCAATAAATGACTGAGGCTGAGTCAAGTCTAGGTGAGCACCCTGACTCCCGAGTTCAAGGGCTCACATGTAGACTGAGGAAGAATAGGTCAGAAAACAAAATGAAATTGTTCTCCCAAAAAAACAAAAAGAATTTAAGATTTCCAAGGTAACGAAAGAGGGAAACAAGGGCTTCTGTAGGAACAAAAAACTGATCTAACTGCATGAGAGGAGAGAGGAGTTATAGGTCAACCAGGGGTCATTTCCTGAGGGAAGCAAATACTCTTAGGAGCAGAGTCTTGGGCAGTTTTCAGCCATGTATCCCTTACTTCTATTCTTTGTAAGTGCCACATTTTGTGAATGATACTTTCAAAAAATTCTGAGCAGCTCCTGTCTTTCCCCATTTGGTTTTCTGCAGAGTGGAGAGAGGCAGCAGATACAACAGGTAAGAGCTCCAAGGGAAAGATCTACAGACAGGACAAGGTTAGGAGAGAAGGAACAAGTAGAAGCTCCCAAGATTCTTGAGAAAGGCAGGGAGTTCACTAAAGAAGGACTGGAAGTAGACTCATTTGCCTTTCAGCATCAAATAGCAATGTGCTCAAATAGTTAGAAACAACCACATTCCTGAGTCCTGGGTTGTATTTGCAATTTCTTCTGACATTTTTACAAATAGTAGCTTCTCCTTACTTATTACTGACAAGCTGAGCAATGTCTTCTACTTCATGATATAAACAGAAATGAGGTTACTCCCTGTAATATTCAACATCCTTGTGACATGTGGGGATCATCACAGAATGAGTCTCAGCACCAGAACTTTTCCAATGGAAACACTTAATGGTCAGGCATCAGCAGAATTATCTGGTGTGAATACCCTGGGCCATAGAGCTGCATTGTGTAAAATGTTGCTTCTTATACAATGATGGCTTTTTTGGAAAAGGAAACATCACATAGAAGTTTCTGAAATCAAGAACAGGAAATGAGTGATTCAGCAAGTTGGATTTCCCCCAAAGAGCCGTCTCCACAGCTGTAGTGCATAGCACAAAACCTTCCAAGGATTTGTCTGTATTATTCAAAAGCAGTCAGACTGAGAACAACAAAGAACTCTGTGCAGCATGATGAAGGGCAGTTGAAAAGATGGACTAGACTCCCAGAAATATGTCAGCCGAGTGCACTGCTTAAGGAGAGACTATAGTCCACCATGGATTGGAACTGGGCATGGAGTAAGCATCTTCTACCAAAGTAACGAGAAGGTATTTGTTCGGCCCTGAAGACTTAAGAGATAATTTATTGTGGAAACGCATGCTTCTAGGTACCTACTGAGAAGCCTTTGGGACATTGGTTGGGAGTGGATGCTCAGTCAGTGGTGATTCATTTATTCCCTCTTTCCACTCTCCTCTCCTTAAAAAAGCAGTCATCAAAGAGATTTTGGCTGCTCGAATTTAATACCCTCAGAGCAGTTCTCATGTGGGCAACTCTTACTGAGTGCCACTTTGGAGAGAATTGCAAAGGCATAAAATTGGAGACCTGGCATTGGAAGGAAGAAATAGTCTTTGAGGCTTTTAAAAACACATGACCATGTTTCAGCAGAAAGAGAGAGCCCTTCTGTACCCTGGAAATATTTCTAGTGTTTAATCCCCAATATTGGCCCACATAGTCTTCTGACATGCAACTCATCATGGTGATGTACATTTTGGTTCCTGTAGTAGATCTTAACATGTTCTCTGTCTCCAGATTTTCCATACCCTCCCTGCTTTCATTCTCAATCTTCCTAAAACGTAGATTTCTTCTGTGTCACCTACTGCTCAAAATTACTCACAAGTAGTAGCCATGTTTTTGTTAGTACCTGATGGATTTTTTTCCTAAGTTTTACTTATTTTTGTTAAACAGTATACATTTCTACAATGGCATCAACATTTTCAACATGAACTGGCTACTGTGCAGGAATAAATGTGTATGAATTTTTGTGTTATATAACACTTTTGTCAAAGGTCCAGACTGAGAATAAGGGTTAGTAAGTATTACACAATGTTCCTATTCAGCATCCATATTGCATATTCACATACCCACCTGTATATTACATCTATATTACATATTACTGTGCAGGTCCACAATGGCCTCATACATAATGTTTACCTCATCCCTTGATTGCACATAAACCTATGTCAAGCAATTGATCAGCATCACCTAAGTATAAGGCAGTATATGTAGAAAACAAACATCCCAGTGTTCACAGAATGACAATACAATGAAACTTGTTTCATAATGTATTGTTCTTGTTAAATGACGCATAATTGAATTTTACCTGATGTAAAAATTATTTTGTTTATCAAAATACCATATGTACATTTCTAATAAAGGTAAATGGAACAGAAGGGCTTATTAAAACAAAACAACCATAAATATTACTTATTTCCAATCCAAAGTTAACTAATTACTTTAAAATTTTTTAAATGTGGTTTCATAGCATAAATGTTACCTTTTGGCCATTTTTAGCACATGGTTTAGTGACATTAAATACACTAACTTTGTTGCAAAACCAATGTGTTTTATAATTTTATTTGGAATTCTTTCACATGCTTGAGATATTTCAGACGTTGGATTTTGTTCACTACTGCAGGTATTATCTTTTATTTTCTCCTATGATGTGCATATGCCTACCCTTCAGCCCACCCACTTATACAACTGTTTCTGCCAATGACATTTAAACAATTATTTTTTTCTGAAAATTGTAGGCAGAAGATTCCTTGATCTCTTTGAAAATCAAATGTGCCTCATTTTACAATGTTAAAAGAAGAAACGTGAAAAATAATTTACCATATTAATCTATGGATAAAGTTTGCATTTTGCAGTCCTCAAGTGATTAAGGTAATATGCTGAAAGCCAAGTTTCTATATTTCCTGTACTGCAAATACTCTTTGGATGCTTCTAAAAAGAAGAGACAGTTTTCAGTCTCAGTGGGGTTCTCTAGGCCATGAAAGACCTGAAGAATTGGAAACACCCAGGTGCTGTTGTTGCAGTAAACTTACATGTCACTGCCTGTTCTAGGAATTTTGCCTGTCGTTTGCCCATTTGGGGAATTTTGGAATCACTGCAAATTTCATTTTTGTAGCAGAGCTTACTGTACAGCTCTTATCCTGGGACATGTTTTCTGTCTTCATGGTTTCACAGAGTTTGTGATCTCCTTTAGTGAGATCCTTTGTTTTCCTAAGGCACACTTTTGTAGTTTCTTAAGAAGGGATTCATGAAAGTATATTATATAAATCTTAGCATATCTGAAAATTTTACTATCCTGAACACTATTTTTGTTATTGTTGAATATAATTTGCATAGCAGAAATTTATCCTTTTAACTTATATCATTCAAATTCTCCATATTTACTGTAGTATATTCACAAAATTTTATAATCCTAATTCTCTAGTTCCAGAATATTTTCATTTATTAAAATGTATTAAAATTGGTGCTTACCTTAGCCTTCTTATATATAAGAAATCTTCTATAAACATTCTTGCAGGGAAGGAGCACATTGTCATACATCTAGTACTAAGGCAAAAATTTCTTAATTATGTTTTGAGTTAATGAAGTTTTAGAGCCTTCTGATGTTGATCTGGTAGAGTAGAAAGTTGGGTTTAGATGGCTCACGTACTACTATGTCTTTACTAGCTAAGGTGTGCCCAGCTGTTAGACATGAAGAAGTCACTGCTTTTAGTCCAATTACTAGGGAATGATTACACCAAAAACATGAGTTCGTTTTGGTGTATATTCTTCTTCAGTAGAGCTTCAAGATGGAAATCAGGCAATCCCTTAATTATAGAATCCTACCACCATAAGTAAACAATTTAACTAAGCGGTGTCTAGATTCTTGACCCATCAAAACTGTGAGACAATAAATTCCTGTTACTCTAAACTATTGAGCTTATGGTCCTTTGTTATGATGCAGTGGAAAACTAATGCATCTGGCCTGAGCATCTTCTCGTTGCATGCTTCTTCAGCACAGAGTATCCAACCTTCCTTCAACATCAGTCAGCACTAAGAATAGGTCTTACAAATAAATCCACTAATATGTGGGTATATTGGGCTGTATTAAAACTTTGGAAGACATCACTCTTCTTCACTTTCCTCTGGAAAACAATAGAAGGTCCACATATAATTTGGGAAAAATCATAGCTAATATCTTCAGTAGATCGTAACAGTGCCATAGCTAGCATAGAAACATGAAAGGGACTCAGATACCACTTGTTACATTTTTTTCATTTTTCCCTTTTTGTTTTGATGTCCCAGGAGACTGAGAAAAGCCAGCTTGACAGAATATGCAAAGCATGAGATTTAGATCCAGAACGACATGTTTACATACAATAGTGGTAACTTTGAACTTCAGCCATGTTTTTTGTGTTTATGATTAAGTCATATGCTATGAAAAAAGATGCAGCCATGTTCAAGTTAATTGATATTGTGGTAAGTAATTAGAAACTGGTAAAGCATTGGGGATGGGAAGCATTTAGTGCATATTGAACTCTGATATACACTTCTCTGTTCATGGACACATTGTGGTATTAGAGGTAACACTATTTATGAGACTTTCATATTTGCATCTTAGTTCCCATACAGGTTAGTTTTTGTCATCCCTTGGCTGGTGGACCTGAACTCTATAAAAAAGCAGGCTGAGCATGCAAGGGGAAGCACCATCTCCTGCCTCTAGGATTCTGTCCTGTTTGAGTTCCTGTCTGGATTTCCTTCAATAATGAACAGCAATATAGAAGTGTATGCCAAATAAACACTTTTCTCTCTTGCTTTTATGTCATTAGAGTTTCATCACAGTAACAGAAACCCTAACGAAAACAGACTCTAAAATTCTTCTCTTGCCCAGACCTTGGCCCTGCCCTCATGGAAGCTTTTGTGCAGACCTCCTTCAGTATTTATAGCAAAAGTAAAGCAATCTGTGTGACTTTTGGGGTAACATTCCACTTTGCACTGTAAGCATTGGTTTTCATGAGTCATTTTATTAGTTAATTTTCTGTTGGTATGATAAAATGCCATAACCATAAGCAACAGAGAATGTTTATTGTGAATTACAGTTCCAGAGGTCAGAGTACATAATGGTAGGGATGGCATGGCTATAGCCGGAAAATGAAACTGACTGATCACATTTTGCCAGCATATCGGTAGAATCAGAAAGAGTGAACTACAAGTGGAATGAGACAATAAGTTCTCAAAGCCCCCATGGCATACTTCCTTCAACAAGGCAACCTAAGAGTTCCATACATCCCCAAACAGCTCCATCCACTGGACCAAGTGTTCAAATATATAAACCTATGAGGAACATTTATTCTTTAAAACACACCATTATTGTTAATGTTCTAGATAGAAGTAATATCAGAAAAATCACTGAGATAGGAAATATTTGAGACATTTGAAGGCCTACTTTTGAAAATGATAAGTACACATTAGTGTAGTAGACTAAAGAGCTGTGTGTGTGTGTATAAAACTAATCCTGATGTGCAGGGTGTCTTAGGTTTCTATTGTTATTATAAAATTCCATTACCAGAAGTCACTTGGGGAGAAAGGTGTGTATTTCTTCATACAACTGTCAGACCACACTCCACCACTGAGGAAAGTCAGGACAGAAACTTAAGGCAGATCCCTGAATGTAGAAATGGAGGCAGAGCTATGGATAAATGCTGCTAACAGGCTTCCACCTCCCATGACTTGCTTGGAATGCTTTCTGATAGACTCAGGACCACTTTTCCATGGTTGGTACAACCCATAGTGGACTGGACCCTCTGACATAATCATTAATCAAGAAAATCCCCAAGGGACTTACAGGCAATCAGATGGACATAAGTTTTTTTCTCAATTAAGATTATCTTTTCCTAGAAATGCTTAAGTTCGTATCAGGCTGACAAAAGCCAAGAATGACAATTAACCTCCATTCAGCCTGATGCACCAATACATCACTATTAACCATAACCCCTCCTTTGTTTTCTTTATCATCTATATCTCATAGTAATGCCAATATCTCAATATAAAACACACTCCAAATTTTTAAAGTCCTGGAAACTTCAAAATTTCAAACTCTAAAAGTTCAATCTCTTTAAAATATCTAAAATCTCTTTCAAAGTTTCTCTAAAATATCCAAAGTCTTTTAACTGTGAATGCCTATTTTAAAAAAGAGGAATACTTTCTTATTCCAAAACAGAAGAATCAAGGCACTGATATATTCAAATAAAAAGAAAACCAGAGTACAACCATTTCTGTCATTCTGTGTCACTCGTCTGAGATTTACTTTTTTTTTTCCAGACTTTTTATTTTTCATATTTTATTTACATTTCAAATGTTTCCCCCTTTTCAGATCTCCCCTTGGGAACCTCCATATTCCCTCTGCCCTCCCCCTGCCACTATGGGGATATTCTCTAACCCACACTCCCACCCACCCACCCACTCTCATCTTCCTTCCTTGTCATTCTCCTATACTGGGGGATCTAACACCCTCAGGCCCAAGGGCCTCTCTTCCCCCTGACGGATAACAAGACCCTCCTCTGCCATATTTGTGGTCAGGACCATGGGTCCTTCCATGTGTATTCATTAGTTGGTGGATCATTCTCCAGAAGTATCAGGGTATCAGGCCAGTTGCCACTGTTGCTACCTTCCTGGGGCTGCACACTCCCTTAGCTCCTTCAGTCCTTTCTCCAAGCCCTCCATCTGGGACCTCACACTCAGCCCTACTGTTGCTGTGAAGTGACTCTTGGGTATTTCAAACTTTTGGGCTAATAACCACTTAACAGTGAGTACATACCATGTTCATTCTTTTGTGACTGTGTTACCTTGCTCAGGATGATATTTTCAAGTTCCATCCATTTGCCTGCAAATTTCATGAAGTCATTGTTTTTAATAGCTGAGTAGTATTCCATTGTGTAAATGTACCACATTTTCTGTATCCATTCCACTGTAGAGGGACATGTGGGTTGTTTCCAGCTTCTGGCTATTATAAATATGGCTGCTATGAACATAGTGGAAAATGTGTCTTTATTACATGTTGGAACATCTTCTGGGTATATGCCCAGGAGTGGAATAGCTGGGTCCTCAGGTAGTATTATTTTCATTTTTCTGAGGGTCCACCAAACTGATTTCCAGAGAGGTTGTATCAACTTGCATTCCCACCAGCAATGGAGGAGTGTTCCTCTTTCTCCACATCCTCACCAACATCTGCTGTCACCTGAGTTTTTGATCTTAGCCATTCTGACTGGTGTGAGGTGAAATCTCAGGGTTGTTTTGATTTACATTTCCCTGATGACTAAGCCTCAAGCTGTACTACAGAGCAGTAGTGATAAAAACTGCATGGTATTGGTACAGTGACAGGCAGGTAGATCAATGGAATAGAATCGAAGACCCAGAAATGAACCCACACATTTATGGTCACTTGATCTTCGACAAAGGAGCTAAAACCATACAGTGGAAAAAAGACAGCATCTTCAACAAATGGTGCTGGATCAATTGGCGGTCTACATGTAGAGGATTGCAAATTGATCCATTCCTATCCCCCTGTACAAAGCTCAAGTCCAAGTGGATCAAGGACCTTCACATAAACCAGATACACTGAACCTAATAGAAGAGAAAGTGGGGAAGAGACTCGAACACTTGGGCACAGAACACCATTGGCTTGTGCTCTAAGATCAAGAATGACAGATGGGACCTCATAAAATTACAAAGTTTCTGTAAGGCAAAGGACACTGTAAATATGGCAAAACGGCAACCTACAGATTGGGAAAAGATCTTTACCAATCCTACATCTGATAGAGGGCTAATATCCAATGTATACAAAGAACTCAGGAAGCTAGACTCCAGAGATCCAAATAACCCTATCAAAAAATGGGGAAGTGAGCTAAACAGAGAATTCTTAACTGAGGAAACTCGAATGGCCGAGAAGCACCTAAAGAAATGTTCAACATCCTTAGTCATCAGAGAAATGAGATTCATGTATAATCAAGGCTCCATGGTGACTGTTTAGCTCTGCCTTTAGGTTCTTCTCTGTTTGGCACATATAGTTCATCTTCTAAGGCCAGACTGGCTTCTCTTCAATGCTGCTGCTGTCCTTGATGCTTTTCCCATGGCATTGGCATTTCTGAAATGCTGTGGTCTCCACTGTTCATTTACCAATAAATCCTCCTGGGCTTTCTTCAGAGAGTCTGATTCTTCAAAATGGTGCCAAGCTTCAATTTTTCTCCATGACCATTTTAATCCTGGGGTTTCCATTTTGACTGCAGCTGCAGTATCATCAATGGCCTCTTCTGGTCTCTCATAGCTTCATCAGTGGCCTTTCCTGGTCTCTCACAGTGCTCTTTCTGACCCCTTCATGTCTTCAAAACTAGTATAGGACACTCTTACACAGTATCAAGCTTGGCTGCCAGCACAAGGTACTGCTTTGTCCCCTGTCTAGACCACAGCTTCTGTGTTGTGGTCCTGAGAAACACTTCTAAAAAATTCCCCTTGATGATGCTGATCTTTGTTTTTTGTTTTGTTTTGTTTGTTTGGTTCAGTTTGGTTTTTTTGTTTTGGTTTTTTGATATTTTATGTATTTGCATTTCAAATGTTATCCCCATTCCCAGTTTCCCTTCTGGAACCTCCTTATCCTATCCCCTCCCCCTGCTTCTAGGAGGGTGCTCCCCCACTCACATACACACTTCTACCTCACCACCCTGGAGTTCCCTTACACTGGGGCATCTAGTCTTCACACCAAAGGCCTCTCCTTCTATTGATGACAGACAATGCAATTTTCTGCTACATATGTAGCTGGAGCCATGGTCCCTCCATGTGTACTCTTATGTTGGTGGTTTAGTTCCTGGAAGCTCTGGGGGGTGGGGGTCTGGTTGATTGATATTGTTCTTCCTGTGGGGTTGGAAACCCCTTCAGCTCCTTCAGTCCTTTCTCTAACTCTTCCATTAGGGTCCCTATTCTCAGTCCAATGGTTAGCTATGAGCATCCACCTCTGTATTTGTTAGGCTCTGGCAGAGCCTCTCAGGAAACTGCTAAAACAGCAAGCACTTTTAGACATCCACAACAGTGTCTGGGTTTGGTGTCTGTATGTGGGATGGAACTTCAGGTGGGGCAGTCTCAGGATGGCCTTCCCTTCAGTCTTTGCCCTACACTTTGTCCTTATATTTCCTTTAGACAAGAGCCATTCTGGGTTAAAAATTTGGAGATGAGTGGGTGGCCCCCTCCCCCAACCGGGGTCCTAGCCAAATCTCTGGATATGGTCTCTACAGGTTATCCCTCCCCTTTGTTGGGCATTTCAGCCAATCTCATCCCCTTGGGTCCTGGGAGGTTCTTGCTTTCCTGGCATCTGACTAGCTGGTGGTTACCCCCAGTTCCACATCGCCCATTGCTACACACCTCTATTCAATTTCCTGAAACTCTGTACATCATCACAGTCTCCTCCCATACCTGATCCTTTCCCCTTTACCCCCTCACCCTCATCTCTTCCTCTCAAGTTTTTCTTATCTTCTACCTTCCTTAAGTATTTTGTTCTCCCTTCTAAAAAGGACTGAAGCATTCAAATTTTGGTCTTCCTGCTTCTTGGGCTTCATATAGTCTGTGAACTGTATCTTGGGTATTCTAAACTTTTGGGCTAATATCCACTTATCAGTAAGTACATAATATGTGTGTTCTTTTGTGACTGGGTTACCTCACTCAGGATAATATTTTCTAGTTCTATCCATTTGCCTGTGAAATTCATGAAGTCATTGGTTTAATAGCTGAGTAGTATTCCATTGTATAAATGTACCACATTTTCTGTATCCATTCTTCTGTGTTGAAGGCCATCTGGGTTATTTCCAGTTTCTGGCTATCATAAATAAGGCTGCTATGAACATAGTGGAGCATGTGTCCTTGTTTTATGTTGGAGCATCTTCTGGGTATATGCCCAGGAGTGGTATAGCTGGGTCCTCAGGTAGTACTATGTCCAATTTTCTGAGGAAGCACCAGACTGATTTCCAGAGTGGTTGTACCAGCTTGCAATCACACCAACAATAGAGGGGTGTTCCTCTTTCTCCACATCCTTGCCAGCATCTGCTGTCACCTGAGTTTTTGATCTTAGCCATTCTGAATGGTGTGAGGTGGAATCTCAGGGTTGTTTTGATTTGCATTTCCCTGATGATTATGGATGCTGAACCTTTTTAGGTGCTTCTCAGCCATTCCATATTCCTCAGTTGAGAATTCTTTGTTTAGCTCTGTACCCCATTTTAATAGTATTATTTGTTTCTCTGGAGGCTAATTTCTTGGGTTCTTTGTATATATTACATATTAGCCCTCTATCGGATGTTCGAATGGTAAAGATGTTTCCCCAATATGTTGGTTGCCATTTTGTCTCATTGACAGTGTCCTTTGCCTTACAGAAGCTTTGCAATTTTATGAGGTCCCATTTATTGATTCTTGATCTTAGAGAATAAGTAATTTGTATTCTGTTCAGGCAAATTTCCCCTGTGCCCATGTGTTCAGGAATCTTCCCCAGTTTCTCTTCTATTAGTTTCAATGTATCTGATTTTACTTGGAGGTCCTAGATCCACTTGAGCTTTGTACAAGGAGATAAAAATGTATTGTTTTGCATTCTTCTACATGCTGATCGAAAGTTGAACCAGCACCACTTGTTGAAAATGTTGTCTTTGTTCCACTGGGTGGTTTTAGGTAGTGTTCCTTCTGTTTCTATTTTCTTGAATAGCTTGAAGAGTATTGGAATTAGGACTTCTTTGAAGGTCTTGTAGAATTCTGCACTAAAACCATCTGGTCCTGGGCTTTTTTTTGGTGGGAGGATTTTAATCACTGCTTCTATTTTTTTAATCCTTTATTTATTTATTTCTTCATTTATATTGAACTCCAGATTTTATTCCCCTCTCTGTCCACCCTTCGATTGTTTCACATTCCACAGGTCCTCCCTGCTCCCTTGTCTCCACGAGGATGTCCCCACCCCCCACCCCACCTGACCTCTAAACTCCCTGGTGCCTCCAGTCTCTTGAGAGTTAGGTGCACCTTCTCTGACTAAACCCAGACCTGGCAGTCCTCAGCTGTATATGTGTTGGGGGCCCAATATCAGCTGGTGTATGCTGCCTGGCTAGTGGCCCAGTGTTTGAGAGATCTCGGGAGTCCCAGGTTTGAGTTTGCTGGTCCTCCTACAGGGTTGCCCTCCTCCTCATCTTCTTCCAGCTATCCCCTAATTCAACCACAGTGGTCAGCAGCTTCTGTCCATTGGTTGGATGCAAATACCTGCATCTGACTCTTTTAACTGCTTGTCGGGTCTTTAGGAGGGCAGTCATGATAGGTCCCTTTTTCTGAGCATTCCATGGCCTCAGGAATTGTGTCAGGTCTTGGAGCCTCCCCTTGAGCTGGATCCCACTTTGGGCTGTCACTGGACCTTCTTTTCCTTAGGTTCCTCTCCATTTCCATCTCTGCTGTTCTTTCAGACAGGAACAAATATGGGTCAGAGTTTTGACCGAGGAATGGCAACCATATCCCTCACTTGATGCCCTGTCTTCCTGCTGGGGTTGGGCTCTTCAAGTTCCCTCTCCTTAATGTAGGGCCTTTCATCTAAGGTTTCTGCCTTTGAGACCTGTGAGTCTCTCACATGCCAGGTCTCTGGTGCATTCTGGAGGGTCCCCCCAACCTCCTACCTCCTGAGGTCGCTTGTTTCCATTCTTTCTGCAGACCATCAGGGCTTCAGTCCTTTTCCCCCACCCAGTACCAGGTCATGTTCCCCTCTTTCCACCCATCTCCTTTCCCTCCCAGGTCCATCCCTCCCTTCCCTATTGTGGTTGCTTCCTATTCTGTCCCAAGTGGGACTAAGGAATCCTCACACATCCTCACTTGGGTACTTCAGCTTGTTGACCGTTTTGAGTTCTATGGACTGTATCATAGGTATTCTATATCTTTTTTTCTTTTCTTTTTTTTTTTCTTTTTGCTAATATCCACTAATTAGTGAGTACATAACATGCATGTCCTTTTGAGTCTGAGTTATGTCACTAAGGATGATATTTTCTAGTTCTACCCATTTGATTGCAAAACTCATTCTTAATAGCTCAGTAGTATACCAGTGTATTAATGAACCACAATTTCTGTATCCATTCTTCTGTCATGGGACATCTGGGTTGTTTCCAGCTTCTGGCTATCACAAACAAGGTCAGTATGAACATAGTGGAACATGTGCCCCTGTGACATGGTGGGGGTTTGGGGACTGTTTAGATAGTTTATCTGATCCTGATTTAACTTTCATATCTGGTGTCTATCTAGAAAATTACCCTTTTCATCCATGTTTTCCAGTTTTGTTTAGTATAGGCCTTTGTAGTAGGATCTGATAATTTTTAGAATTTCTTCAGTTTCTGTTGTTATGTCTCCCTTTTCATTTCTGATTTTGTTAATTTCGATACTGTCTCTGTGCCCTCTGACTAGTCTGACTAAGGGTTTATCTATCTTGTTGATTTTCTCAAAGAACCAGTTTCTGGTTTTGTTGACTCTTTGTATAGTTCTTTTTTTTCTACTAGGTTGATTTCAGTCCTGAGTTTGATTATTTCTTGCCATCTACTCCTCTTGGGTGTATTTGCTTCTTGTTGTTTTAGAGCTTTCAGATGTTCTATCAAGCTGCTAGTATATGCTATCTCCTGTTTCTTTTTGGAGGCACTCAGAGCTATGAGTTTTCCTCATAGCACAGGTTTCACTGCTTTCATTGTGTCTCATAAATTTGGGTATATTGTGCCTTCATTTTTGTTAAATTCTAAAACATGTTTAATTTCTTTCTTTATTTCTTCTTTGACCAAGTTATCATTGAGTTGAGTGTTGTTCAGCTTCCATGTATATGAGCTTTCTTTCTTTCTTTCTTTCTTTTTTTTTTTTTTTGCTATTGAAGACCAGCTTTAGGCCATGGTAATCTAGAAGGAAGCATGGGATAATTTTAATCTTCTTGTATCTGTTGGGGCCTGTTTTATGACCAATTATATGATCAGTTTTGGAGAAGGTACCATG
>JADRCH010000130.1:5502968-5539857 GCA_019843965.1 Rhynchomys soricoides | reverse complement strand
CCTGTTTTATGACCAATTATATGATCAGTTTTGGAGAAGGTACCATGAGGTGCTGAGAAGAAGATATATTTTTTTGATTTAGGATGAAATGTTCTGTAGATACCTGTTAAACCCATTTGCTTCATAACTTCTGTTAGTTTCACTGTATCACTGTTTAGTTTCTGTTTCCATGATCGGTCCATTGATGTATGTGGGGCGTTAAAGTCTCCCACTATTATTTTTGTGAGGTGCGATGTGTGCTTAGAGCTTTAGTAATGTTTCTTTTATAAATGTGGGTGCCCTGGCATTTGGAGCATAGATGTTCAGAATTGAGAGTTCATCTTGGTAGATTTTTCCTTTGATGGTTATGAAGTGTCCTTCCTTATCTTTTTTGATAACTTTTGGTTGAAACTGGATTTTATTCGATATTAAAATGGCTATTCCAGATTGTTTCTTGGAACAATTTGCTTGGAATTGTTTTTTTTTCTAGCCTTTTACTCTGAGGTAGTGTCTGTCTTTGTCACTGAGGTGCATTTCTTGTATGCAGCAAAATGCTGGATCCTATTTACATATCTTGTCTGTTATTCTATGTCGTTTTATTGGGGAATTGAGTTAATTGTTATTAAGAGATATTAAGAAAAAGTGATTGCTACTTCCTGTGATTTTTGTTGTTAGAGGTGGAATCATGTTTGTGTGGCTATTTCTTTTGAGCTTGTTGAAAGAAGATTACTTTCTTGCTTTTTCTAGGGTGTAATTTCTCTCCTTGTGTTGGAGTTTCCATCTATTATCCTTTGTAGGGCTGGATTTGTGGAAAGATATTGTATAAATTTGGTTTTGTCATGTAATATCTTGGTTTCTCCATCTATGGTAATTGAGAATTTTGCTAGGTGTAGTAGTCTGAGCTGGTATTTGTGTTCTCTTAGGTTCTGTATGAGATCTGCCCAGGATCTTCTAGCTTTCACAGTCTCTAGTGAGAAGTCTGGTGTAATTCTGATCAGTCTGCCTTTATATGTTACTTGACCTTTGTTCCTTACTGCTTTTAATATTCTTTCTTTGTTTTGTGCATTTCGTGTTTTAACTAATATGTTGCAGGTGGCATTTGTTTGCTGGTCCAATCTATTTGGAGTTCTGTAGAATTCTTGTATATTCATGGGCATCTCCTTCTTTAGTTTATGGACATTTTATTTTCTCCTTTTTATTTTCTTTATTTACATTTCAAATGTTTTCCCCTTTCCAGGTCTCCCATTCAGAAACCCTCTATTCCATCCCCCTTTCCCCTGCCTCTATGAGGGTGCTCACCCACCCACCCACTCTTGTCCTACAGCCCTGGCATTCCCTTACACTGGGGCATCAGATAACCTCAGGCCCAAGGACCTCTCCTCTCACTGATGTCCAAAAAGGCTATCCTCTACCACATATGGTGCCAGTGTCATGGGTCCCTCCATGTGTATTCTTTGGTTGTTGGTCCAGGAGCTCGGGGGTTCTGGCCTGTTGACACTGTTGCTCCCTCCATGGGGCTGCAAACTCCCTTAGCTCCTTCAGTCCCTTCTCCAACTCCTCCATCAGGGACCTTTTCTTCTGTAATTTTGTTGAAGATATTTACTGGCTCTTTATGTTGGGAATCTTTGTTCTTTTCTATAGCTATTATTCTTAGGTTTAATCTTCTCATTGTGTCCTGGATTTCCTGGATGTTTTGGGTTAGGATCTTTTTGTTTTTTGCATTTTCTTTGACTGTTGTGTCAATGTTTTTTATGATATCTTCTGTACCTGAGATTCTCTCTTCTATTTCTTGTATTCTGTTGGTGATGCTTGCACCTATGACTCCTGGTCTCTTTCCTAGGTTTTCTATCTCCAGGGTTGACTCCCTTTGTGATTTATTTCTTGTTTTTATTTTCATTTTTAGATCGTGGATGGTTTTGTTCAATTCCTTCACCTGTTTGGTTGTGTTTTCCTGTAATTCTTTAAAGGATTTTTGAGTTTCCTCTCTAAGGGCTTCTACCTGTTTACCTGTGTTCTCCTGTATCTCTTTAAGGGAGTTATGTCCTTCTTAAAGTCCTCTACTGTCATCATGAGATGTGATTTTAAATCTGAATCTTGCTTTTCTGGTGTGTTGGGGTTTCAGGACTTGTTGTGGTAGAACTGGGTTCTGTTGCTGCCAAGCAGCCTTGTTTTCTGTTGCTTAGGTTCTTGCGCTTTGCCTCTCACCATCTGGTTATCTCTGATATTAGTTGGTCTTCCTCTCTCTGACTGGAGCTTGTCCCTCCTCTAGGGCTGTGAGGTATGATTTTAGGTGTGTCAGTACTTCTAGAAGATTAGCTCTCTCTATGTGGCATTTGTGTTTGGAGAGCTGTGTCACAGGGCTAGCTCTGCAGCACAGATAGAGACTGGATTGGTCCTGTCACTGGCTTTCCTGTAGTTTCTGTGCCCTGTGCACTCCTGTTGGGTCCCTCTTTGATCAGTTATCAGAACAAAAATGATGGTCTCACCTGTGAGCTTAAGAGTGACTGCACTCTTGGGAGACCAGCTCTCTCTGGGCTGGATTCGTGTGTGGATGGCTGTGGGCTATCCTTAGCTCTGGAGGGAAGATTGGTCTTTGTTTTTTAATCACAGCCCTAGGTGACCAATATTAATCTTCTCCAAAATTTCCCTTTAGCAGTTTTAATTCAATCTATAATATAAATGGCACTGGTAGAGTCCTTGCTTCCCTCTTAAATGGCACAATCCAGGCTTCTATCACCTGAACTTCTCTCAGCATTATCTTCTAAGTTCCCACAATAGCACATTAAACTATTGCTTTCAGAAGCCCAACAAACATTCCACTGAACTAGAAGTTAAAAATCTATAACTCCTCTGCTCTGTGCTTTTTGTTTGGTAACCTATGGCTTCTGAACTGGTCAAAATTCCCTGTGAAACTCCTTTAAACTACACACACGTACACACACAGGGTGGGGGCATACATATGTATATTTAAGAAGCTTACAGAATTTCCATATTGCTTTTAAAATCATTCTTAGTGTTACTTATCCCCCATTGTGCTCTACCCTCACATATCTACACACACACACACACACACACACACACACACACATCCCCAATATTCCTCCTTTCTCCTTCATATCACCTAGTTTCTACTGTTCTCCTTTCTTAGGATCCATATTTCCCCTCCCCACCAACAGTTATTCTTTAGTTTCCTGTCTACTATAGGAACTGCAAATTAAACATGAAAATCATAACATTTGATGCTAAGGTCTACATATCAAACAGAATGTGTGACATTTATTTTTCTATGTTTAGATTCCCTCAGTCAGTCAGCTTTCAAGATGATTGGACATGAGGCTCCTTACAACTACTAGTTATTGTGAATAGAGTTGCTATGGACATGGTTGGCTGTGTATGTCTGTAACAGGATATGGGTCCTTTGTGGGATATACTCAGGAAGTACTTAAATTAGTTCATACACTGAGTCTTTTACTAGTGTTCTTGGGAATTGCCTCACTGACTTCCATAATGACTTCACCAACTTGTCGCACCAACAGTATATGACAGTTCCCTGCTTCAACAGCATTTGTTATCTTTATTTTCTTAATCTTAATCATTCTGACTTGTGTAAGATGGATTCTTAAAGAAATTTTGATTTGCATTTCTCTGAATGCTAAGGGAATTTTACTTAAAGAAAAATAGCCATTTGTAGGGGTTTTTTTGTTTTGCTTTTTTTTTTTTTTTTTTTTTTTTTGAACTCTCTGATTAGTTCCAAAACCTACTTTTTAATTAGGTTGTTTGTTTTCTTGGAGTTTCAGGTTTTGTTTGTTTTTGTTGTTTTTATTTTCCTTTTGGTTTACAACTAATTCATTGACCTTTGAGAATTTAACGCATGAATACTGTATTACATCTTTATCACCCCAGATTTGCCCACCTCAATTCCTCTCATGTTTTCCCTACTCCCTCTAAAATTTATGACTTCTTCTTTAATTATTATTCTAAAAACACATAACACTATATATATATATATATATATATATATATACATATATATATATATATACACACACACATACATACACACACACATACACACACACACACACACACACATACAGGTCCACATATATAAATAAAATGTGCTAAATATACTTAATGTTGCTCATATGTACATGTGTTTAGGGCTGACCATTTGGAATTAGATAACCTATCTGAAACTCATCACTGGTATAAACTAATTCTCCCTCTCTTAACAACCATTAGTTGTTTATAGATCTTCATTTGAGGGTGAAACCTTGCAGCATGCCAACTGATGTTATTGGGTAAGTCTTGTTTAAGTGACCATATTGTTAAGAATTCATGAATGCCAACTTCTGTCACATATAGAAGAAAGAATTTTGCAGAGGATTTCCAGGTCCTCTGGCTCTTACAATCCTTCTATATTCTCTTCTATAAAATTCCCTAAGCCTTAGATATAAGGGGTATATTATAGGTTTATCGAATGAATCTGAGCACCACATTATGCTCAGATCATAACAGTTGTGACTTTCTGTGCTAGTCTACATCTGCTGCAAAGAAAAGCTTCTTGGATGAGGGGGGAAAAACTTCACTCATATGTGGATTTATGTTTCTGATGTAATTAGGAATTAACTGGTTTAGGAAAGTGGCAACAGTATCTTCTCTAGGACACATAGCCTCACTAGCCAGAGATAGTTAATTAGGCTTACAGTTACAGAAATAATAACTGAATAGGTTGCCATAAGTCCAATTATACAGCTGTTGTTTACCCTCTTCCCAAGTTATAAGTGTCATTGTTGCCATTGTTGCATATAAATTTTGTTGTGCTGGTAATTGTTTGCTGTGTTGATCATTGTTGTAGTTTATAAAGTATATAGCTGGATAAAACTTTTAATTACCTTCTTCCTTATATAGTACCTTCAGATACTGTGAGAGCTAGTCCTTGTGTACAAGCCTTGTGTACAAGCAAATTATGTGAAGTCTCCAGTAACGGGGTCCAAAATTCAGGTTCTGGGTAGCAATCAAAAGTGATGGCAGTAGCCTCTTTTGTTTTAGGAGTTTCTTGGAGTCTTTTAACAAACAACTAAGAGGCACTGGGGTTTTGCGAGATAGGCAATCTGTATTTTTTGGAGAAAGCATTTATCACACCAAGTGGTATCATTTCATTTAAGTTATTCACATATTTATATACTTAAATTTACATACATTATATATTTTAATAAAAGTAAATGCTTTCATGTGGCTTTTTTGATCATTCCTCATGTTCTACATATGCCATGAGGTTTTTTGTCTTGAGTATTCTTGTTGCTTTTTGTATCTGTATAGGCATGTTTTTCTCAGTTTAGGACAGTTTTCTTCTGTGAACTTCTTGAAAATCTGGTCTATGTTGTGGATCTGGGATTCTTTTCCCTCACTTATGCCTATAAATCAAATACTTAGTCTTTACATGGAGTCCCATAATTTGTGTATGTTCATTTTCTGTGTTTGTTATAATTTTCATAATCATTGATTATGCTGTCTAGTTTCTCTGCTTTTATCTTTGAGTCATAATATTTGATCTATTGTATCTATTAAAGCCTAGAACCACAACTCAAACATTTACCACTCTCTTGGATTATTTGTGTTTTTTAAGGAAATTGATTCTTTCATGAAAGTTGGTGAATTATTTTGAAGTAAAATTGTTTGTGTTTATTGTGAATATCTGTGAAATCGCTGAGAAAGGTTCCTTCTCATATACTTGCTCTTGGTAATTTGATTTTTTCTTCCTTTTTCCCTTAATGAGACTAGCTAGATGTTTATAATTGTGCACTATAATATAAAATAACCACTGCCTTTCTTTAGTGTGATTCTGCTTTTTGATGTGTGCCATGATAGTGGTCATTTCCATTTTCTACTTTGAATTATCCATGTTCATTTTGTAGTTTTTTTTCTTTTAAATTATAACTGAAATATAATTATATCACTGCCTTTGAATCCTTTAAACCCCTCCTTCCTATATCACCTCACTCCAACCCCTTGCATGCCCTTTGGTCCTTATAAATTGTTGGCATCTTTTTCTTTTATTATTGTTGTCACATACACATATAACCATTTACACACATATATACAAATAGTCATATAGATATGACTATATATCATATATCACACACACACACACATATATATATATATATATATATATATATATATATATCCTACTGTGCATGTATACGAAGCAGAGTTCATTGACTTAAGAATTTTCTTCTTTATTAATATAATATATAGCACAATTCCTTCTTAAATATTGCCTTAGCAATGACCTTTAAAATGCTAAATATTGTACTTTTATTTTGATTCTGTCCTAAATTCTTTTTAAGTCTTGCTTTGAATCAAAGATTACTTAGAAGTGAATTATTTTATTTCTAAATATTTAGAGAAAAATTAAAGAGTTTTTTGTATTGAAAATTTCAGAGCTGTTCAGGACACTGGATAGGCAATTTGGTTGGATAGGCAATTGGTGTGCTTTTCCTTGGGGAATACTAGCTCTCCTTCTTCTAGCACTCCTTGGTTGCCTTTCATTCATAGTGTAGGACCGAGGGCTTCCTAGGCTTCCCTTGCTCTTATTTGCAATGTCTGTTGTCCTTGTTCAGCTCATGTTTAGTGAGTTATGTTCTTGAGATATAGCTTCTGATATTTCTAAGATTTCTAAGATAACACAATGTTAGCAAACTCCACAATCCTCTAGACCTTGCAATCTTTCACTTACTCTTGTAATGCCTAAGTCTTAGGTATCAGAATCTATCAAAATAATCATCCCTGAAAACATACATACAAGTCATATTACCTAGACTGTGAAGATTATATTTCTATATTTGTGAATACACACACACACACACACACACACACAGCAGCCCTACTGACTTTCTCTTTGTAGTCACCATGGTGGCTGGGACTCTGTACATATCTTGAAAACTATAGGGCCTTCAAGGCCCTCACATATGCTCGGTACAGCTGTGCTCTGACATCATCATCCCCAAATGCACCCCTGGATTTCGCTGCAAATTTCCTTATGGCAAGGTTGCATTTGAGGGTGATGATGAGATCTATGTGTATGGAACAGTATTATTGGCTACTAAGTGAGCAAAGAGCAACTGCAGTGTAGAACTCCAGAGGCAGCAGCTCAGATGGTGCAGTGGGTGAACTTTGCTTCTAGTGACATAACTCCTCCAGCCAGAACTTGTGTGTTCTCCACTATAGGAAATGTTCTTGAACAGAACACCAATGGCTTGTGCTCTGAGGTCAAGAATTGACAGATGGGACCTCATAAAATTACAAAGCTTCTGTAAGGCAAAGGACACTGTAATTAGGGCAAAATGGCAACCTACAGATTGGGAAAAGATCTTTACCAATCCTACATCTGATAGAGGGCTAATATCCAATGTATACAAAGAACTCAAGAAGCTAGACTCCAGAGATACAAATAACCCTATCAAAAAATGGGGAAGTGAGCTAAACAGAGAATTCTCAACTGAGGAAACTTGAATGGCCGAGAAGCACCTAAAGAAATGTTCAACATCCTTAGTCATCAGGGAAATGCAAATCAAAACAACCCTGAGATTCCACCTCACACCAGTCAGAATGGCTAAGATCAAAAACTCAGGTGACAGCAGATGTTGGAGAGGATGTGGAGAAAGAGGAACACTCCTCCATTGATGGTGGGAATGCAAATTGATACAACCGCTCTGGAAATCAGTTTGGTGGACCCTCAGAAAATTGGACATAATACTACCTGAGGAACCAGCTATTCTACTCCTGGGCATATACCCAGAAGATGCTCCAACATGTAATAAAGACACATGTTCCACTATGTTCATAGCAGCCATATTTATAATAGCCAGAAGCTGGAAACAACCCAGATGTCCCTCTACAGAGGAATGGATACAGAAAATGTGGTACATTTACACAATGGAATACTACTCAGCTATTAAAAACAATGACTTCATGAAATTTGCAGGCAAATGGATGGATCTTGAAAACATCTTTCTGAGCCAGGTAACGCAGTCACAAAAGAATGAACATGGTATGTACTCACTGTTAAGTGGTTATTAGCCTAAAAGTTTGAAATTCCCAAGAGTCACTTCGCAGGAACAGTAGTACTGAGTCCGAGGTCCCAGATGGAGGGCTTGGAGAAAGGACTGAAGGAGCTGAGGGAGTGTGCAGCCCCAGGGAGGTAGCAACACTGGCAACTGGCCTGACCCCCCATATTTCTGGAGGCTGATCCACCAACTAAAGAATACACATGGAGGGACCCATAGTGCTGGCCACAAAGACTGCAGAGGAGGGTCTTGTTACCTGTCAGGGGGAGGAGAGGCCCTTGGGCCTGAGGGTGTTATATTCCCCAGTATAGGAGAATGTCAAGGAGGGAAGACTAGAGTGGGTGGGGGGTAGGGTGGGGAGGTGGGTTGGAGAATATCCCCATAGAGGCAGGGGGAGGGCAGAGGGAATGGGGAGGTTCCAAAGGGGAGATCTGGAAAGGGTGAAACATTTGAAATGTAAATAAAATATGAAAATAAAAAAAATAAAATAAAAGGAATCACATATTACAACAGGCAGGTCACTAAAGATGGCAGAGGAGGAAGAGAGGGGAATCCCAGGACTGCTGAATGCTCACTTAAAAGTAAGGACTTTTCTGGGAGCGAATGAGTGACACTGGCTCATATCACTGTTTTGTATCCCCTGTTTTGGCTCTGTAAACATGTCTTAGAGCATTTTGCCAGAATTTTCCCCAATACCAACTGTTGATTCCACAACTGCGCTAACCTGCCCCAGTTCAGAGGTTAAGTTGTGTGAGAACATGGTCTGTTTAGATGTTAAGAGATTTTTAGAGAGCCAGCCTAAAAGGGATACTACATGAAAAGAAAACAGTTCATGTGAAGAGAAACAGAAGATGCAGGCTGAGCAGAAAGAGGAAAAATGGCTGATATCCCACACAGTAACAGAAGAGGAGGTGAATGAATTTTCATAGGCACTGGCTACTGATCTCAAGGCCAAGGACTTTTAGGCTCACTTGTTTAAATAGTTTAAATAGGTATGCCTTCTACAGTCTCATGTGTCTGAATGCTTGACCCATTGGGAGAGGCACTATTAGGAGGTTTGGCCTTATTGGAGTAGATGTGACCTTGTTGGAGGCCTTCTGCTGTCTCTAAATCGAGATGGAGAATTCTCAGCTCCTTCTCCAGCACCACATCTGCCTGCATGCGGCTATAGTCATGGCAAGAAAATAATGGTCTAAACCTCTGAAACTGTAAGCTAGCTCTAATCAAATATTTTCCTTTGAAAGAATTGATGTGGTCATGGTTGTCTCTTCACAGCAATAAAATCCAAAGTAAGTCACATGCTCAAGTGTACCTTTATGTTGTGTGAGTACAAGGGTAAGTGCTCTAATGAGGACATCTTCTTTATAGCACTTCTGTATTTTGGAGAGAACCTTTGTAATGATGAGTCATCCCTATGGTGTGCTGGGGTACCATTTCCATGAAAAGCTTACTCAGACTGCCATAATTTTCAACCTCATCACTGAAATGTTCCAGTTATTGGACAAACAGAAAAAGAATGTGTTTTCCAGTGTTATCTACTTTATAACCAAGAGCAGTAGCTTCATTTCTGGAGTTTAAATCCTTTGATGACAAGAGATTGCCTTTCTGCTGCATCGAGATTGTCGGACAGAATAAAAGTTGTGTACATGGTAGAAACTGTATTGGGACAGCCAGGAGACAAGATTCTGGTTTGAGAGTACTTTTTTGTGGAGGCAACCTTCAAGCAATTAAGCAAAGCCTTCAATCAAGGTAAAATGTTCAGTCTTCAAGTGAACATCTCTTGCCATGACTCAACTGCTTATCCTCACCCCTTAAACAGATGAGTCAATCAAGGGAACTAAATCTTGAAAAAGTAATTTCTGATTTAATTTTACTATAGTGTTGATGCAACAAAACAAAACAACACAGTGCTCACCTTAAAGGGACTAAAAGATAGTCTAGCTGAACCATTTTGGATGACCATGGTCTAGAAACACAGATTCAGTTTACCCTCAATTACATGTTCTAACATGGAAGAAGTTGTTTTATCATTTATAGAAGAACGAAAGCCATAAATCAAGGCAAGTTAAAAATATATTGGTGCATTCATTAAAGAAATTGTTACAGTAAGATGAGGGAAGCTTTTCTATGGGCTTAAGATGCTACCTGATACTATTAGGTTTTTTGTTTGATGAGAGCTAGTGGTCTGCTAAGTTCATAGACTCAAAAGGCATTTAATCTGTTAGTCACAAGATGCTAGTTTTGAGACAGAGGAGGACAAGAGATGGCTAATCTTGGGACTAAAGCTAGCTCAAGATAAAGTAATTAGCCTGTATACCTGTAACATTCCAGTATCTCTACAACACTGCAGTTCTGAGCACTCATTCACAGTGGTAATAGAGTATAATGCATGATTTCAATTCTTAGGGAAATTGTGCTATAGCCCAGAATACTGTCAATCTTTGTGCTCATGAAAAGAACGTGTTCTTTTGTAGCATGAAAGTGGCCTATAGTTCTGTATCTCTTATTCAGATTCAGATTCTTATACTTATTCAGATTCTGTCTACTCGTTTTCTGTTGATGAGGCAAGACTATTATGCTCTACTGTTTGAATTCGAGTTTTCCTTCAAGATCTATTAGCTTTTGCTGTACTTGTCTTTAAATTCTGTTATGGTTGAATAATCAGCATTTTATTCATAAAGATATTTCATATCTTTTTGCTGGATAGTGTGGCATTTCTTCATGAAATCAACTTCTTTTCTTTGCTGCAATATTATGTGATCAAAACTTACTCAGAAACCAATATAGAAAGTTTTACCACTTTTTGATTAGTAGAATATCATATTTTTTCTACCTAAAGTATGTGTTTTTAGAGTTTGTAAGATAATTAGGTCTCTTGCTTTGGTGTGTGTGGACCATTTATGCTTTATGTGCGTATTTGTAGGGTTTGGGTTACACCCATCATCTTAGTGTGTGTTTCCTTTTTCTTCCATGACTTCTTCATTAGATGTTATTTTATTTGTAACTTTCTTCCTACATATTTCATCACCTTTTTTATTTTTTATGGAGAGCAAGGGTTGACTTTGTTGACATTTAGTGATTATTTGTTTGGTATCTGGTGACTATTGTAACATTCATTTGTTTTGGCCTTTATTTTCAAAGGTAATTTTTTAATTTCAGTCCTTAAAGAAGCTATTGCTTCAGGCTTTCATCCTTTGTTCCTTGTATGCTGTCTGACTTTTCTTTGCCTCGTTTCCTTTGTTACTTTAAAGGGTTTTTCTCTTTAAGGTTTCTGTTGACCAATTTATGTCTGGTGTATCTTGATGTACTCTTATTCATTTTGATAAACTCTGGATTTATGATGATTCTAAGATCTGTTCTACACACTTTATGGCATTAACAAGAAATTAGCTAAATAGTTTTCTTTGCTCATGTTTCTTTCCATTTTACTTACAGGGACAATATTTTTCCTTCTGGAAGTAGAGTTGGCTTGTTTTGTTTTGCTTGTATACTGCATTACTCTACTTAATGGGTTGAAGAAATGAATTCTAATCATTTTATTGTCCTTGACTTCTGGATTGACCACAACTGACTGTTTCCTTAAGGAGGTCTTAAAATTGAATTCGAAGTTTTGAAATTTAATTAGATACATTGTGAATTTTGCCTTCTCGAATGCAGATTTTTTTGGTGTTTTTATCATTTTTTTTTTGTAGGAAACATAACTTATTAGAAAAATGTGGGATTTAGGAGATATTGTTGCTAAGATTTGTTAAGTAGTCATTCCATTAGTGAGACATACATGTGAGAACAGGTATTATCCTTGCCAGATACTTTACTTCTTCTCCTCTTATGTTGCTTTTTGTCTTTATTGGGTATTTCCATGCATGGATTGATGGGCATTCAGTTGAATACTTGAAGGGTTCTCTCTCTCTCTGTCTCTCTCTCGCTCGCTCGCTCTCATATGCTCTCCATTATTATACTCTATCTCCTCAGCTAAGGGATGCCACTAGGCTCTGCCCATACATTCTTCTCTATGCCATGACTTGGAAATCATGACATTTGCTTTAATTTCAGGAATCACTGTTCTTAATTCCTACTATTTCATATGTCTTATTCTTCTTAAATTTTGTATTTTAAAATGGTCTTAAGTGAGAAAGAAAAAAGAAATATGGTCCTCATTATTTCTTTTTGTCTAAAAGAAGTCATTTCCATGATCCTTAAATTATTTCATATTCGCTATGCCCTTCTCAACCTACATATCCACTTTTCCTGTATTTTCAAATTCATCTTTCGGCTACTTAATATCATTAATATCCTCAGTGTGTTTTGAATTTTAATAGTTGTAGATTTCAGTTTTACTAAACCTGTAATATTTATTATTTCTATTGCATGTATTATCTTTAAATTATTCAACTTGGAAAGAATTATCTTACTAAAATTAAAATAATATTTTTGTGGGTTTTAGTTCATAGAAAATTTGTTCTTGTATAAAGGATCTGTTGTAATTTCTCCTTTGTATAAATTTTTCTTTAATTATATAATTTGGGTTTCTGTTACAAAGAACTGCAATCCTCTGAACCTGAGTTAAAAGAGAGATACTACATTAGAATTGTTATAAATTTTCTTCTACAATGTGTTTGATGAGTCTTGATAAGACTTTGCTCTAGTGACCTGTGTAGTGTTGACATACTATACAGGTTTTGCAAATTCTGGTTCTGCACCTTCTTATTTAAAAGGCAAACTTATTTCCTTTTCTCATTACACAATATCCTTCTTCCTCTGCCAGATAGTTTATCTACCAGAGTATCCATAAATTTACTTAAATATTTTGTATATTTTACCTCAACTTTAATTTCCCTAAAATTTATAACACCCTTATCAATTTCCCAACCATCAGCACTATGCTGAAATAACTCACCAAAGAAATGTTCAGAAAAGCCATGAAGAGTCTGGCATAGTCTTTATATTCTTTTAACTCTAACATTTGATGTTGTTGATACCTTTCATCTTTTAATACTCTTCTTGTTCTTGCTAAAGCTGAGATTAGCAAGGAGAACTTGCCACTGGATTAAAAAAAAGCTCTACATTTATTATTATGAGGAAGACATCGTATACAAGTAATATATATAAAGTACAAACACTAACCACAAACAGCTTATTTGGTGTTGGGAATTATTGTGCCTACTCTTCCCAGTATGGTTACTAGTGCCACAAGTACCTAACAGTCCAGTGAAACACATATGATACCACAAAATTATACTTCCAATCTTTATTAGTATTCAATTAATTTAAATTTAGGTTATATATATGGCTAATAGCTGCACAAGCTTTTTTTTTCTATAAAGGGATCTGTGTCACATATAAGATAGAAACAATAACAATAAAAACATACAACCAATCAAAGAGCTAGGAGAAGTTAATATATACAGAGTTTTTGACCTAACTAACTAAGAGAAAGGGATGACACAAAGTAATAGAGTCAGAAATGAACCAAGAAACATTACAAGAAACATGAAAGAAACACAGAATATTATAAGGCTATATTTTAAGTCCTGTGCTTCATGAAGTCGGAAAATCTAAAAGAAATGGATGATTTTTAAGAGTCATCCAAACTACAATGTCAATCCAAGAAGAGGTCCATAAACTAAGTAGACTGACAACATATTAAGGAAATGAAACCGTAATAAAGCCCCTCTTCCATTTGGCAAAGCTAAAACAAGCAAGTGCAGAATAGATTCACAGCAAAATTTTACCAACTGTGCAAAAAGTATCAACAGTTATTTCTTCTTATATTGAGACAATGATAAAAAGAAGAAACACTTTCAAACTCCTTCTACAATGGCAGTTAAGGAAAAAGAACTAGGTAAAGACACAATGAAAAAAGAATACTACATGACAAAACTCTGATGCAGACATATGTGAAAACCCTTGCTAAATTGCATGTAAACCAAATATATATATATATATATATATATATATATATAGTCATACACTATGATCAAATTGGCCTTATCCCAGAGATCACTTAACTTGATACATCAATACATGTGATAAATAGTATAAATAATCTTAAACACAAAAATCACATGATTGTTTCAACACATGTACAAAGCTAACAAATAGGCACACCTTCATGATGAAAGTCCTAGAGAGTAGGATTGGTCAGAACATACCCCAATATAATAAAGTCTATGCATGACTAACCTATAGCCAACATATTCTCAAATGGAAAAAATTGAAGCAAATCTCATTAACAGCAAGAATGAAATAGGGCTGTCTTCTCTTCTTTCTGCTTTTCAATACAGTACTAAAGGCACTAGCTGGAACAATAAGTCAAGAATAAAAAATTAAAGGTATACAAATAGAGAAATAATTCTAAATATTTCTGTTTGTACATGATATAATATTGTGTATAATGTATTCCAACAATGATATCTCAAATTTTCTAGAAGTAATGAATATTTTTAGCAAAATGGCAGAAAGCAAAATCAACTTAGAAAAATCAGTATCCTTTCCATACACCAACAAGACACATGCTGAGAAAGTTCATGGTAACATCTTAATAGTGTCAAAGAAAATAAATTATCTAGGAAGATATATAATCAAGAAACTGAAAGAACTCTACAATGAAAATTTAAATATCTTAAGAGATTGAGAAAGAAACTTGAACATGGAAATATTTCCCATGCTCATGAGTTAGCAGAATTAAGACTGTGAAGATTAATATTTTAACAAAAGCATCTTACAGGCTCAATGTAATTGCAATCAAAATTTCCACAACATTCTTAACAGAAATGGAAAAAAAATAATAAAATTCATACAGAACCAAAAGAACCCTAGATAACCAAAATAATCCTGGTGAAAAAGAACACACAGCAGATTTCAAGATATATAAAAGAACTACAGTAATAAAAACAGACTAATATTGGCACAGAACACAAAAGTAGACAAAAAGACAGAAGACCCAAATGTGAGTACACATGATACCCATATGATATTTGATAAAGATGCACTAAAGACAGCAACTTTAAAAAATGACCTGTGAAAAATGAATATCAACATGTAGAAGAAAGAAGATAGTTAGACCTGTATATATCATCTGCCCCAAAATCAACTCCAAATGCATGAAATATCCCAATATAAAAACTAAAACTTCTAGAAGAAAATGTAGGCAGTGCCCTACAAGATACAGAAGGAAGAAAGAATTTTCTGAATAAGATTTCATTTGCCTAAAAATTAAGGTAAATAATTTAATAAGTGGAACCTCATGAAACTAAAAAGATTCTGCACAGATTAGTAAACAATGAAGTGACAGTGAAGCTCATGGAGTTGGAATGAATCTTTGCCAGCAAGATAGTCAGTTGAAGATTGACATCTATAACATATAATCAGCTCAAAAGAAAACAGTCAAGACCATTTAGTGAGGTTAGAGATATGACTCAGTAGGTAAGAGCACTGGCTGCTTTTCCAGAGGTCCTGAATTCAATTCCCAGTACCCATATCGCAGTTCACAACCATCTATAACTGTAGTTCCAGGGGATCCAATGCCCTCTGCTGATGTGCATATATACACGCAGACAAAACACCCATGGACATGGATCTCCTCTCCCCAAGTACTACCTTTTATGCTATAACAAGGCACCATAAAGCTTTCAAAGGTTTGAATCAATCAATAGTCCTACCCAGCTATGATATATAGAAACCACAAAAGCTAGCATGTCAAGGCAACTCTAAGAATAAAGTAGTGGCATACATGTCTTGGTGGTAACCAGCCATAATGAGGATCCTCTTTCCCCACAAACACACCAGCATTTGTTGCTGGCTAGGAATTATTGTTTGTTTGTTTGCTTTTTTAATCTTAGCTATTCTGACTGAGGTATAATCACATCTCAAAGTGATTTTACTTTTCATTTCTTTGATAACCAAGCATAATGAATTCCTTTTGAGATAATTCTTGACCGTATTTATATTTTAGCTTGGGAATTCTGTTTTCAAATGCATAATTTTAATTGGGCATTAATGTTTTTTGAAAGATTTATTTATGTATGTACGTTATTTCACCCTCCTGTTTTTATCTTCCTCTACTTTCCCTACTAAGAGCCTCTCCTTTTCCCTTTTGCACAATAAGGTCACCTGCACCTATTATTCCAATCTCTATTGCCCCCTACCACTCTATCTCAGCAATGGTCCTTTTTTTCTATCTGTGTTTCTTCTGCATTCCAAGAACATCAGAAGATTTGGAGCTAAGGACCTCCAATGGGAGAGAACATGTAACTTTCATCTTTCTGTGATTGGGTTACTTCACTTGATATGTTTTTTTCTAGCTCCATCTTTTACCTGCAAAGTTCACATGGTAGTTTGAATTGAAATTCCTTGCATTGGCTCATATCTTTCCATGCTTAATCTCCAATTGGTGAGCTGTTTTGGGGGACTGGGCTTGCTGGAGTAGGTATGTACTTATTGGGGTCACTAGGGGTGGGCTTTGATGTTTCAAAACCCACATTAAGCCCAGTGACCTTTCTATTCTTTCTATTCTTGCTGCCTGGGTATCATGATGGCTCTCAGTTATTGCTCTAGCGCTTTGCCTGTCTACTTTTTACCATGATGATAATGAACTAACATTCTGAAACTATGAGCAAGCCCCTAATTAAATGCTTTCTTGTATGAGCATTGCCTTTATCATGGTGTCTCTTTGCTGTAATATAACAGTAACTAAAACAATTCATGGTTTTATTTTTATTTATAGCAGAATAGTTTTTCATAGTGTATATGTGCCATATTCAAACTATCCATTCATCAGAGGAATGGTTGTTTTTATTTCCTAGCTATTGTGAATAGGGCATCAATGAACATAGCTGAACTAGTATCTGTGGAGTGGAATGTTGAATCCTTTGGACTTAAGCAAAGGAGTGGAATACCTGAGTCAAATGATAAGAATTATTTTTATTCTGGGTCTTCAATTCTATTCCAATGATTTACCTGCCTGTCATTGTACAAATATCATGCAGTTTTTATCACTACTGCTCTGTAGCACAGCTTAAAGTCAGGGATGCTGATTCCCCCAGAAGTCCTTTTATTGTTGAGAATAGTTTTGCTATTCTGTTTTTTTTTTTTTGTTATTCCATATGAATTTGAGAATTGCTCTTTCTAAGTTTATGAAGAATTGAGTTGGAATTTTGATGGGGATACATTGAATCTGTAGATTGTTTTTGGCAGGATGGCCATTTTAACTATATTAATTGTGCCAATCGATGAGCATGGGATATCTTTCCATATATTGAGGTCTTCTTCGAATTCTTTCTTCAGAGACTTGAAGTTCTTGTCATACAGATCTTTCACTTGCTTGGTTAGAGTCACACCAAGATACTATATATTGCTTGTGACAATTGTGAAGGGTATCATGTCCCTAATTTCTTTCTCAGCCTGTTTATTCTTCGAGTATAGGAAGGCTACTGATTTGCTTAAGTTAATTTTGTATCCAGGAATGAACCCACACACTTACAGTCACTTGATCTTTGACAAAGGAGCTAAAACCATCCAGTGGATAAAAGACAGCATTTTCAACAAATGGTGCTGGTTCAACTGGTGGTCTACATGTAGAAGAATGTGAATTGATCCATTCCTATCTCCCTGTACAAAGCTCAAGTCCAAGTGGATCAAGGACCTCCACAAATAAAATCAGGTACACTGAATCTAACAGAAGAGAAAGTGGGGAAAAGTCTCGAACACATGGGCACAGGAGAAAAGTTCCTGAACAGAACACCAATGGCTTTTGCTCTAAGATCAAGAATCAACAAATTGAGACCTCATGAAATTACAAAGCTTCTGTAAGGCAAAGGACACTGTAAATAGAACAAAATGGTAAACAACAGATTGGGAAAAGATGTCCCAATCCTATGTCCAATAGGGGGCTAATATCCAATATATACAATGAACTCAAGTAGTTAGACTCCAGAGATCCAAATAACCCTATCAAAAAATGAGGAACAGAGCTAAACAGAGAATTCTCAACTGAGGAAACTTGAATGGCTGAGAAGCACCAAAAGAAATGCTCAACATCCTTAGTCATCAGGGAAATGCAAATCAAAACAACCCTGAGATTTCACCTCACACCAGTCAGAATGACTAAGATCAAAAACTCAGGTGACAGCAGATGTTGGTGAGGATGTGGAGAAAGAGGAACACTCCTCCATTGCTGGTGGAATTGCAAGCTGATACAACCTCTCTGGAAATCAGTTTGGCGGACCCTCAGAAAAATGAACATAATACTACCTGAGGTCCCAGCTATACCACTCCTGGTCATATACCCAGAAGATGCTCCAACATGTAATAAAGACACATGTTCCACTATGTTCATAGCAGTCATATTTATAATAGCCAGAAGCTGGAAACACCCAGATGTCCCTCAACAGAGGAATGGATACAGAAAATGTGGTACATTTACACAATGGAATACTACTCAGTTATTAAAAACAATGACTTCATAAAACTCACAAGCAAATGGATAGAACTTGAAAATATCATCCTGAGCGAAGTAACTCAGTCACAAAAGAATGAACATGGTATGTACTCACTGATAAGTGGTTATTAGCCCAAAAGTTCAAATTACCCAAGAATCACTTCACAGCAACCATTGGGTTGAGTGTGAGGTCCCAGATGGAGGAGCTGGAGAAGGAACTGAAGGAGCTGAGGGAGTTTACAGCCCCATGGAATAAGCAACAGTGTCTACTGACCTGCCCTCCCAATGCACCCGGAGACTGGATCACCAACCAAAGAATACACATGGAGGGACCCATGATGCTGGCCATATATGTGGCAGAGGATGGTCATTTTAGTCATCGGGGGAGGAGAGACACTTGGGCCTTTGTGTGTTAGATGCCCCAGTATATGAGAATGCCAAGGAGGGAAGCCGAGAGTGGGTGGGTGGGTGGGTGGGTGGGGGATTACCCTCATAGAGGCAGGGGGAGGGGGAGGGGATATTGGGGTTCCAACGGGGAGATGTGGAAAGGGGAAAACATTTGAAATGTAAATAAAGTACTAAAAAAATTATTTTTAGCTTTTTGACAATTATCCACACTGATTTTCAGAGTAGCTAGACCAGTTTGTCACCCCATCTATAATGAATGGGTTCTTTTTCCTCCATATCCCCTCCAGCATTTGGTATCAATTTTTTTAGCTAATCTTTTCTGACTTGGATTAAATATTCTCTATTTGGAATTAAGACCCAGTCAACAAGAGAAAAATTATGCCTCGTGCTAGAAAACTAGCCAACTATCCAGGGCTAGTGAAGTCATGGATCTTGAAGAACCTGTGACCACTACTTTACTAAACTAACACTATCCGTAACTACATTCTAAATATTTTTATTTTTACACACAGATAAGGGTAGTCCTTATCCTATATTAAGGAAACTTTTCTTTGTAACAGCTGTATACAATCATAGAAAACCATAGCCAATCAAAATAAAGGTTTGTGGAGTCCAGTCCCAATGAATACCTCCACAGAAGAAGTCCTCTACCTGAGCTCAGAAATCATAAGAAAGGGTGGATTGAAAGAGTGTAAACCAGAGGATAAGGGAGTTTGCTGTGAGATTGAGTTTCCTAGAAATGTCAGAACCTAAATCCAATAAATTCCCATTAATATTACTTCCTTTAATATTCCCTAATATTACTACCTAATATTACTTTAAACATTAGCTAAACAGAGACAGGAATAATAGTCATTCTAATGTGGATGAGAGAAACCCAGGTTGCCTCAGTCCTATAGAAAGATATATAGGCAAGTAAGGAATGCTGAGAATGGGAGAAAGACTTTTCCCCAGGGAAGAAGGGGCCAGTCAATTATTCAATGCCAAATGGTCAATCCTAAAGACATGCATACAATTAGCACTATACAAACTGAGCTGGTTATATTTATTCATTTAGGATTAAACACACATGCACACACACAGATAATTAATTAAAACATGGACCATAAATTTGATAGAGAACAATGTGGAATATGGAAGCGTTGAAAGGAAGAAAGGGAAGGGGGAAATGATGTAATTATATAAAAAATAAAAAGTAATTTATAGAATAAATTAATCTTAAAAGATTTAAAAAATGATAATATAAATCTCAAAGTTTTATATCCCAATTGAATAGCCACTCTAATTATATAGTTCATTGAGCTATATAGACTTTGAGCCTGATACTTGTTTGCTCTCTTTTTATTTGCCACATCGTTATTATAAATTTTGAAGTAAGTAAAATTTACATAAAAAGTAATATGCCATATTAAAAATATGTCAGTTAGAAAAATCATCTTGAGTGAGGAAACCCAGACAAAAATGAACACACATAATATGTACTCACTGATAAGTGGATATTAGCCCAAATGTACAGAATACCCAAGATACAATTCACAGACCATATGAAGCTTAAGAAGAAAGAAAACCAAAGTGTGGATACTTCAATCCTACATAGAAAGGAGAGCAAAATAATCACAGTAAGTAGAGGGAGGGAGGGATCTGGCAGGAAGAGAAGAGGGGGAAGGAAAAGGGGGGTCAGGATAAGGTATGAGAAGGGACAGGAGAGAAGTAGAGAGTGTCAGGAAATTGAATAGAAATATGTAGCAGTCGGGGATTGGGAACTGGGATCCGTAGGGATCCATCCCAGCTGCAGACAACATACCTAGACACTATTGTTGATGCCAAGACACAATTTCTGACAGGAGACTGGTATGGCTGTCCCCTGACTAATATAGATGCAGATACTCACAGTGATCCATCAGACTGAGCCCATGGACCACAATGGAAGAGCTAGCAAAAGAGCTGAAGAGCTGAAGGGGATTGCAACCCCATAGGGAAAACAATATTAACTAATTGGACCACTCAGAGCTCCTAGTGACTAAACCACCAACCAATGAGTATAAATGGAGGAATCCATGGCTCCAGCTACACATGAAGTAGAGGATGGCCTTGTCTGGCATCAGTGGGATGGGAGGCCTTGGGTTTTGTGGAGGCTTGATGTCCCCAGAGTAGGGAGATGCTAGAGCAGTGAGGCAAGAGTGGTTGCGTAGGTAGAGGAGCACCCTCATATAGGCAAAGGAGAGGGAGAATGGGAGGGAGGTTTGTGAAGGGGAAACCTGGAAGGAGTATGTCATTTGAAATATAAATGAATAATATGATTGATAAAAAATATGTGTGTTGAAGACAGTTTTAAAATCTAGCTTATTAAGATCCTACTTTGCTTCCCTGATGTTGTGAATGTAAACATTGATCAAATACTACTTGGGGGAAAAGAGTTTATTTTACTTTACAGCCTAGAAATCCATGATGGAAACTCAAGCAGAGACCATGGAAGAAGGATGGCTACTGTTTTGATCCTACTGGCTTTTTCAGCTTGCTTTCTTATATACCTCAGGACCACATGCACAGGGTTGACACTGCCCACAGTGTTGGGACCTACCTCATTAATCATTAGTCAAGACAGCTCCCCTCAGAATACCCTAATGGCTAATATGATGGAAGCAATTTCTCAAATGAGATTCCACTTCACAGGTGACTCAAACTAAGCAATAACAAGAGAGGTGACAAAGCTACTAAAAACACTTATTACTCTCACAGAGGACCAAAGTTTCATTTCCAGCATCAACTTTAGGTCATCTGTATCCCTAGATCCATTGAGATCTGATGCCTTTTCATGGCCTCCAGTGGTATTTTCAGTGATATAGTACATTTAACTCAACCAAGCGCGCGCACACACACACACACACACACACACACACACACACACACACACACACCACATATGTAATAAGCCTTTTTTATTGGATATTTTATTTATTTACATTTCAAATCTTATCCCATTCCCAGTTTCCCCTCCAGAACCCCTCATCCCATCCTCCCTCCTTCCTCTGCTAATATGAGAGTGCTCACCCACCTGCCCACCCTCCCACCTCCCCGCCCTGGCATTCCCCTACACTGGGGCATCAAGGCTTCCCAGGAACAAGGGCTTCTCCTCTTATTGATGTCTGACAAGGCCATCTTTTAATACATATTTGTCTGGAGCAATGGGTCCCTCCATGTGTACTCTTTGGTTGGTGGTTTAGTCCCTGGGAGATCTGGGGGATCTGGTTGATTGATATTGTTGTTCTGAAGTCATTGTTTTTAATAGCAGAGTGGTACTCCATCATGTAAATGTACCACATTTTCCATATCCATTCCTCTGTTGAAGGACATCTGGGTTCTTTCCATCTTCTGGCTATTATAAATAAGGCAGTTATGAACATAGTAGAGCATGTGTCATTGTTATATGTTGGAGCATCTTTTGGGTATATGCCCAGGAGTGGTATAGCTGGGTCCTCAGGTAGTATTATGTCCAACTATCTAAGGAACCTCCAGACTGATATTGAGTGGTTGTAACAGCTTGCAATTCCACCAACAATGGAGTAGTACTCTTTCTACACATCCTTGCCAGCATCCGCTGTCACCTAAGATTTTGATCTTAGCCATTCTAATTGGTATGAGGTGAAATCTCAGGGTTGTTTAGATTTGCATTTTGCTTATGACTAAGAAAGTTGAACATTTCTTTAGGTGCTTTTCAGCCATTCAAGTTTCCCCAAATGAGTATTCTTTGCTTAGCTCTATACCACATTTTAAAATAGGGTTATTTGGTTCTCTAGAGTCTAAAATCTTGAGTTCTTTGTATATATTGGGTATTAGCCCTCTATCAGATGTAGGATTGGTAAAGATCTTTTCCCAATCTGTTGGTTGCTGTTTTGTCCTATTAACTGTGTCCTTTGCCTTACAGAAGCTTTGCAATTTTATGAGGTCCCATTTGTCAATTCTTGATCATAGAGCATAAGCCATTGGTGTTCTGTTCAGGAACTTTTCCCCAGTGCCCACATGTTCGAGGCTTTTTCCCACTTTATCCTATATAAGTTTCAGTGTATCTGGTTTTATGTGAAAATCCTAGATCCACTTAGACTTGAGCTTTGTACAAAGAGATAAGAATGGATCGATTTCCATTTTTCTGCATACAGACCACCAGTTGAACCAGCACCATTTGTTGAAAATGATGTCTTTTTTTCTCCGCTGGATGGATTTAGCTCCTTTGTCAAAGATCAAGTGCCACTAGGTGTGTGGGTTCTTTTATGGGTCTTCAATTCAGTTCCATTGATCTACTTGCCTGTCACTGTGCCAAGACCATGCAGTTTTTTATCACTATTGCTCTGTAATACAGCTTGAGGCCAGGAGGCTGATTCCCCCAGAAGTCCTTTAATTGTTGAGAATAGTTTTTGCTATCTTGGGTTTTTGTTATTCCATATGAATTTGAGAATTGCTCTTTCTAAGTCTATGAAGCATTGAGTTGGAATTTTGATGGGGATTGCATTGAATCTGTAATTGCTTTCAGCAGGATGGCCATTTTAACTATATTAATCCTGCCAATCATTGAGCATGGGAGATCTTACCATCTTCTGAGGTCTTCTTTGATTTCATTCTTCAGAGACTTGAAGTTCTTCTCATACAGATCTTTCACTTGTTTGGTTAGGGTCATACCAAGGTATATAATATTATTTGTGACTATTGGAAAGGGTGTTATTTCTGTAATTTCTTTCTCAGACTGTTTATCTTTTGAGTAGAGGAAGGCTACTGGTTTGAGTTAATTTTATATCCAGCTACTTTGCTGAAGTTGTTTATCAGCTGTAGGAGTTCTCTGGTGGAATTTTTGGGGTCACATAAGTATACGATCATATCATCTGCAAATAGTGTTATTGTGACTTCTTCCTTTCCAATTTGTATCCCTTTGACCTTTTGTTGTCTAATTGCTCTGGTGAGGATTTTGAGTGCTATGTTGAATAGATAGTGAGAGAGTGGGTAGCCTTATCTACTCCCTAATTTTAGTGGGATTGCTTTAAGTTTCTCTCCATTTAGTTCGAAGTTGGCTACTGGTTTGCTGCATATTTCTTTTACTATGTTTAGTAATGGGCCTTGAATTCCTGTTCTTTCCAAGACTTTTAACATGGAGTGTTTTATTTTGTCAAATGCCCTTTTAGCATCTAATGAGATTATCATGTGTTTTTTTTCTTTGAGTTTGTTTATATATCGGATTACATTGATGTATTTCCATATATTGAACCATCCCTGCATCCCTGGGATGGAGCCTACTAGTTCGTGGTGAATGATCATTTTGGTGTATTTTTTGATTTGGTTTGCAAGAATTTTATTGAGTACTTTTGCATTGTTATTCATAAGAGAAATTGGTCTGAAATTCTCTCTCTTTGGTGGGTCTTTGTGAGGTTTTGGTATCAGCGTAACTGTGGCTGCATAAAACAAATTGGGTAGTGTTCCTTCTGTTCCTCTGTTGTGTAATAGTTTGAAGAGTATTGGTATTAGGTCTTCTTTGAAGGTCTGATAGAATTCTGCACTAAACCCATCTGGTCCTAGGCTTTTCTTGGTTGGGAGAGTTTTAATGACTGCTTCTATTTCTTTAGGGGTTATGGGACTGTTTAGATGGTTTACCCAATCCTGACTTAACTTTGGTGTTTGGTATCTGTCTAGAAACTTGTCCATTTCATCCAGATTTTCCAATTTTGTTTAGTATAAGCTTTTGTAGTAGGATCTGATGATTTTTTTGAATTTCCTCAGAATCTGTTGTTATATCTCCCTTTTCATTTCTGATTTTGTTAATTTGGTTACTGCCTCTGTGCCCTCTGGTTAGTTTGGCTAAGGGTTTATCTATCTTGTTGATTTTCTCAAAGAACCAGCTCCTGGTATTGATGATCCCTTGTATGGTTCTTTTTGTTTCTACTTGGTTGATTTCAGCCCTGAGTTTATTTCCTGCTGTCTACTCTTCTTGGGTGTATTTGCTTCTTTTTGTTCTAGAGCTTTCAAGTGTACAGTCAAGCTGCTAGTGTATGCTCTCTCCAGTTTGTTTTTGGAGGCACTGCTTTCATTGTGTCCTATATGTTTAGGTATGTTGTGTCTTCATTTTCATTAAATTCTAAAACGTCTTTAATTTCTTTCTTTATTTCTTCCTTGACCAAGTTATCACTGAGTAGAGCTCTGTTCAGCTTCCATGCATATGTGGGATTTCTGTTGTTTTTGTTGTTATTGAGGACCAGCCTTAGTCAGTGGCAATCTGAGAGGAGTCATGGGATTATTTCAATCTTCTTGTTTCTATTGAGGCCTGTTTTGTGACCAATTATATCATCAGTTTTGGAGAAGGTCCCACGAGTTGCTGAGAGGAAGGTATGTTCTTTTGTTTTAGGATAAAATGTTCTATAGATTTCTGTTAAAGCCATTTGGTTCATAACTTCTGTTAGTTTCACTGTGTGTAGTTTTTGTTTCCATGATTTGTGCATTGATGAGAGTGAGGTATTGAAGTCCCCCACTATTATTGTGTGAGGTGCAATGTGTGCTTTGAGCTTTAGTAAAGTTTCTTTTATAAATGTGAGTGCCCTTGCCTTTGGAGCATAGATGTTCAGAAATTGAGAGTTCATCTTGGTAGATTTGTTTTTGATGAGTATGAAGTGCTCTTCTTTATTTTTTTTTTATAACTTTTGATTGAAGTCTATTTTATTCAATATTAGAATGTCTACTCTAGCCTATTTTGGGGGAACATTTACTTGAAAATTTGTTTTCCAGCTTTTTACTCTGAGGTAGTGACTGTCTTTGATACTAAGGTATGTTTCCTGTATCTAGCAAAGTGCTGGGTCCTGTTTACTGATCCAGTCTGTTAGTGTATGTCTTTTTATTAGGGAATTGAGTCCACTGATGATAAGGGATATTAAACAATAGTAATTATTGCCTCCTATTTATTTTGTTGTTGGAGGTGGAACTATGTTTGTGTGTGTATCTTCGTTTATGTTTGTTGAAAGATTACCTTTTTGCTTTCTCTAGGGTGTCCTTTCCCTCTTGTTTTAGAGATTTCTATCAAGATATTATGTAAATTTTTTTGTCATGGCATATCTTGCTTTTTCCCTCTATGTTAATTGAGGGTCTTGCTGGATATAATAGCCTGAGCTGGCATTTGTGTTCTTTTAGGGTCTATATGACATCTCTCCAGGGTCTTTTGGCTTTTATAGTCTTTGGTGAGAAGTCTGGTGTAATTCTGATAAGTCTGTCTTTATATGTTACTTGACCTTTGTTTCTTACTGTTTTTAATATTCTTTGTTTCTTGCATTTGGTATTTTGATCATTATGTAATGGGAGGAATTTCTTTTCTGGTCCAGTCTATTTGGAGTTCTGTAGGCTTCTTGAATGTTTATGTTCATCTCTTTCTTTAAGTTAGAAAAGTTTTCTTCTTCAATTTTGTTGAAGATATTTACTGGCCCTTTATGTTGGGAATCTTCGCTCTCTTATAAACCTATTATCCTTAGGTTTAGTCTTCTCATTTTTCCTGGATTTCCTGGATGTTTTGGGTTAGGAGCATTTTGCATTTTCTTTAACTATGGTGTCAATGTTTTCTATGGTATCTTCTGCATCTGAGATTCTCTCTTTTATCTCTTGTATCTGTTGGTGATGCTTGCATCTATGACTCCTGATCTCTTTCCTTGGTTTTCTATCTCCAGGGTTGTCTCCCTTTGTGATTTCTTTATTGTTTCTATATCCACTTTTAGATCCTGGATAGTTTTGTTCAATTCCTTCACCTGTTTGGTTGTGTTTTCCTTTAATTCTTTAAGGGATTTTTGGTGTTTCCTCTTTAAGGGCTTCTACATGTTTACTTGTGTTCTCCTGTATTTCTTTAAGGGAGTTATTTATTTCCTTTTTCAAGTCCTCTATTATCATCATGAGATGTGATTTTAAATCATAATGTTCTTTTCTGGTGTCTTGGGGTATCCATGACTTGCTGTGGTGGGAGAACTGGGTTCTGTTGGTACCAAGTAGCCTTGTTTTCTGTTGCTTAGGTTCTTGTGCTTGCCTCTTGCCATCTGGTTATCTCTCATGTTAGTTGGTCTTACTGTCTCTGTCTGGATCTTGTCCCTTCTGTAGGCCTGTGAGCCTGCGAGCCTGTGAGCCTGTGATCTTAGGAATGTCAGCACTCCTCCGGAGACCAGCTCTCTCCTGGTGGGATTTCTATATGGAGGATTGTGGGACCACCTTAGGTCTGGAGTGCAGATGGAGACCAGAAGGATCCTGTCCCCAGCTGCTTGGCTGGTCCTGTGCCCTGTGTGCTCCTGGCAAGTCCTGCTTTGGACAGTTATTGGGGTGAAAGTAGTGATCTCACCTCTGAGCTTAGGAGTGAGAGCCCTTCTGGGGGACCAGGTTTCTCCTAGCAGAATTTGTGTGCAGAGGGCTGTGGGACAGCTTTAGGTCCAGAGTGCAGAAGGAAACCAGAAGGCCAAATAAATCTTTTTTAAAAGTTATTTCAAGAAGGTTGGTAGATCAAGTAATTCACTGTGGAATATTCTGGAAGTTCTAGTGTCACTTCATCTGCCACATACAGCTTTAGTCCTTGTATAATAGACAAGTAGGAACAGGAGAGCTATATCTGTGAGTATCTCCTGAGAGGTGGCTTCTCAGAACTTTAGAAACACTTGGAAGAGCAATTAAAACCCATGGTCTCTTGGTGAGGAATACAAACCTTGTGGACAATATAATTGAGGAAATGGAGAGTTCCTGGCATGAATTCAGTGGAGAGACATTGAAGACAGCAGTCAGAAACCATAACTGTTTAACAAGGAGGAAATGTTTCCCCAATAGGAAAACTTAAATTCCTCCACTGCTCTGTTAAACTGTGGAGATGCAAGCTTGAAAATGAAATTGGCTGTTGGGCAGCCCTAAAGAAGCACCATGTACATACACACACACACACACACACACACACACACACACGTATAAATGTGTAAATGTACATGTATATACATATGTGTAAATGTATATGTACATAATGCAATACATAAAATATATATTTTACATAATTATATAATATAAAACAGGAGGTGTTGAAAGCAGGAGAGTGGGCAGGGGTGGAAAAGGTATGAATATAGTACACATGTAGGAAAATGTCAAAAATATTTTAAATTATAAGCAAGTCTTAAACAAAGGCCCAGAGCATCTTCTTCAAAACATCCCTTTCTAAAGAGTATTTTGGACATGGAGCTTCCAGAGTACCAAGCTGTGACTTCATATATTTCCCTCCTGTTAAAGCTATTTTCTTGTCTGCTTTGTACCTAGGAAGACTAATATTTTAGCTATTTTCTGCAGGAATATTCTCCCTCAACTTGGCCAAGTTATGTTCATTTCTTCTATGCTTTTGGAGGTTATTTTTAGTGGCATTCATGTGAACACTTTTCTCTCAAGTACTGATGATGCATAGATGATGTCCAAGTGCCTCTGCTTGACACTGCTAGCCATGCCTGTTCTCAAGCTGGCTTACAGCCTAAGTTGTCCAGTACATGATGTGCATGAGCCTTGTGTATTTATCCCAGGACTGGGTTAGTATACATACTTTGGGATGTGGCCATAGTAAAGATAAAACTGGACCAAGTGATTCCAGCCCACATGTCTGCCCGCCTTCACATTCCCATACAGACCAAATGGGCTTTTCCTATAGTGTTTAAATTTTATTTAGTTTAATGATGTGGTGACTGCTATCTGTATCTAAAGGGTATTTCTAGGGTAACATTTTATATTTGTCCTTCTTAGACACTCATCAATTACTTTTGGCCTCCTACGTTACAGACTGTAAAGGCAAGAGTAGAGGAGAATGCTGGAGCCAAGTGTCAGGGGCAAACTCTGTTTTACTGTTGGAAGGATGAGTGAAGAATTAGCAGCCCTCAATATCAGTGATAGCTGGCAGCAGGCTGCAGTTAACCCAGCCCTAATATTGAACTTAAACAAAGAACACAAGATAGTGTGATACTGGCCACAGCAAAATTCTCACTTTGACACAAAAACAATCTTCTTTTTGTTGCAGAGTTTTATGACTGTGATGTCATTGAGCACTGCCAACAACAGAAGTGTTATATCACAGATGAAAAGCTCTTAAACTAATGAGGGACACCATTATGCCAAGCCTGGTGTTTGCCATAAAACTACGTGTCACTGAAGCCTGTGGACTTCTGAGCTAGGACCTCCAGGGAAAAGAACTGTGAATTTAGAGTTCAATTTAGTTGTTTTGATCTGGACTTCTTTATGAGTAGAAAGAATTAAATTGGCCATATGTGACTTTGTATTTCAAGGAAATCAAATCATTCAAACAAGATAATTTTGCCTCTTGGCCAACAACTTCTTTTCTCTTCAACTCCAAGGTTATGAGTCTCTGTCTGAATACATTTTACTAGCATTTAGTGGATTGTAATTGTTCTATTGTTGCTCTGGTTACAACCTCAAAATGTATTGCAGACTTCAGCTGAAATCATTCTCTGCATTAATCCATTGTGGGAGTGAGAGGCAGATTTCAACATTCAAATCTCCCACAAGAGGAACCAGTGAGAGCACAGCAGACATTTTCTCCTGCATTCATCTGTCCATTTGTTTATCTATTCTGTCCTTCTGCTTACCTAAGAAATAATGAGAATCCAAAGCATGTCATATAATTGCAGTAGATGGTGCTAATTGAAATGTCAGGAGAAAATACTGTTCCTTGCCTTCCTGGAATTTTTGTTTCTAGCATGAAAGATACCTTTAAACATTCTCTCTCTCTCTCTCTCTCTCTCTCTCTCTCTCTCTCTCTCTCTCTTCCTTCTTCTTCCTCTTCCTCCTCCTCCTTCTCTCTTTCTTCTTTTCTTCCCTTTCTTTTTTCTTCCTTTCTTCCCCTCTTCCCTCCTTCTCTTTTCCCTCCCTCCACTCTTCTACTTCACTCTCAGTAAACTTAAAATGTTTACTAGTTTACTATTTTAAGTTGGCTGGAGAATACATGGGTGGTTGCAATCTATAAATGTCTAAACAAACATCCAAAACTGTATACATAGACATACACATACATATGCAAATACGTGTTGAAAACACGTTGCAATTAAAAACTGTAGCTATGGCCATGGCACTGGAAGTCAGATATGGGCTCGGGAACTCAGGGGGGCTTGCTTGTATTTCCTGCCTATCATATCTTCATCCACAGGAGCAGTTCTCCAAAGCACATATTTCTATTTCTCCAGGATCTTAGTTTTAGTTTGACCACATGCTCACCTGTTTTCTAGAGTATATATCTTTGTGTGGGACCTTTCCAAAAAAATTATGTTAGCAAGTAACAGAAGCTTTCAGAGTAGTAAGGAAGGTGGCAATGAACAGTGCCATACCACTTTGGGTCATCTTTGCATATTTAGTTAGGAATGATGTGGACTCTGAGAGCAACCTTAAATGTCTAGTTCAAACATGTAATATTTATTTGGCTCATTTTGTAAAATATGAAGAATGTCCTGAAGCTGAGATATGATACAGAACTAACCCAGTTATATGAGGGCTTGAGCAAAAGTCTATGTCTTCAGGATTTCCTAATTGGAATATTGCTATGAAATTTTATTTTAAATTATCTTGAGGGGGATGATGCAGTATTAATTGTTGTGAAATTCTGTGCTTTGTGAATCTTAATTAAGGTATTGATTTTTGTAGAATGATCTCATTTCTCACAGGTAAGGGCTATGTGCTTATAACAACACTGGAGAAATCTAACAGGGCTAGCTCAGAATTGTTCTGTTCAATGAACATGTGAATTGACAAAGTCTAGACTGTACAAAACACTAATTTCTGTAGCCTTTAACACTTTTTTGCCTTTTAAGACTTTCACAGCCAACAAGTCAAAATCAAGCCATCCCCTATATCATACATTCAAACTGATATTTCAGAATTCAATCTGGGGTCTGTAAGATGGCTCAATAGATAAAAGTTCTTGCCATACAAGCTTGAGAACCCAAGTTGAATCTTTGGTACCCAGTATGGTAGGCAAGAATTGATGTTGTTTTTTGACTTCTGCACATGCAACATAGAACATGCATATTCATATGCACATACACACACATACACACACACACACACACACATGCACATACATACACAAGCACACACAAATATTGTCTATGGTAATTATTTTAGTGATGAACCATCATGGCCAAAGCAACTTGGGAAGAAAAGGGATTATTCAGCTTAAGCTTCCCAATTATAAAATGAAATCAACACAGGAACTCAAGCAGGGCAGGAGCCCAGAGCTGAGATCTGGATGAATACTGTTTATTGACTTGATCCTCATTGTTTTTTCAACCTACTTTCTTATAGAATCTAGGACAACCAGCCCAGGGATAGCACCATATATATTGGGGTGGTTCCTCCATGAGAAAGTCACCAAGAAAATGGTTTATAAGCTTGCCTTATGGGCTGATCTTATGGAGGCTCCCTTCTCTCTGATAAGTCTAGTATGTGAAGTGGACATAAAACTAGCCAAAGGATATTTCTAAAAAAAAATGATCTAAAATGCCAGGTTTAGGTACATTATATGACTTGATGTGCAGTTGGCTGGTAGAAAAAGGAGAATAAAGTTAGGGGAATAGACAAAGGAAGTGAACTTCACATGTTGAATTTACTTGAGGTGTTAGGGCTCTCAGAGAAAGTGTGGCAATCTGAGAACAGTTTGCCTGAAAGAATTTCAGAAATTTACACTGCCATTGAAATTGGTTTTATATTCTTTGCCTTGGAAGTTTCTTCATCTGTATCTATGTATATAAACTGTGGATTGAGAATTTCTAGGACAAAATGGTATTCATAGCTTTTTTTCTTTTCATTCTTCCTTAATTAAATTTGAAAAATATCTATATAATATTTACATTTTATGAGATATCAGTAATCTAGACAAGACATGAAGAACATGGAAGGGTGTATGTGGCATATATGCCACAAATTTATATTAAAGGCATTTGAACACCTGTATACTTTGGTGTTTGTGGAGAATTCTGAAGCCTATTCCCATGGATACAGAGGACCAAGTACGGTTCTATGTATTCAGGGAAAGCTCACCATTTCCATTTCTCTTCTTGACATTCTCTGGTTTAGTCTTCCTTCCTTTATCTGCTTGTATTTTATTTCTCTAATTATATAACCACTACTATAGTTTCACACAGCTCCTTCAATTACATCCCAGTCATTCTTTTTCTGTAAACAAGAGGAAGTTGCCATAGAGTAAATAATGCTGGTTACCAACTCAACTTATGTGCACACATGTATTATATGCATAGGATGCTATGATATAATATGTGTATTTAGTTTTCTTGATTCAACTTAAAAATCTAAAATTTTCTACTTCATAAATAATGTGATTGAAAATCACTGTGAGACACTATATATTTATATTTCTTTCCTAGATTTTTCCCTAATAAGAAAAAGAAATGGGAATGAAATAATTCCCACCACAAATTAGAATTTATTTATAAACCCAAGTATATTTTATTCAACCAAATAAGATTTCTCCTTGAGAGAAATGGTGTCTGTGCCTTTTGGAAAAGTTGACATTCATACAGAGGATCTGGGTGAGCAATGGCCTCTAAGAGTTCCTTAAAATTGAGGTTTTATTGCTCTGGATAAAGCAACTTAATCCAGAAATATTAGCCATGCTGTGCACATTTCCAGGGTCACTCTAGAAATTGACTAGTACAAAATGACATATATAGCTATGTCTTTAAAAACAACTGAAGAGACTAGCATCTTACCCCATTATCTTGGGTTCAAAGTCAAGTCAATAAATATTCTTGAGTGTCTGCTGCAGGAAGGAAGTGGGTTAAACACCCTGGATGCAAGAGAAATGAGAACATATCTTTACCACAGAAGAGTTCAAAGTTTGGGGAAGAGACAGATTCTATGGTCCCAGCAAGGAACAGAGAAGCAATGTCATCGGCTAGTCTGGCTGTCCACCCAGCAATTAGAGGTAGACTGGAAGCTACATGTTAACAACCACAAGGGACTCATCACAATGAATCATTTACAGAGACATCCTACTTTCTGCCACAGGTGGGTCATTTATATTTTTCCCAAAAGCCATCTGCTAGTCTAAATGCTGGGGTAGGCTAACTTGTTTTTCTGTTGCAGACAAGAGGGTCACTTTCCCAAAAGCAACAAGAATATCCTTAGATTTGGGCTGAAGCCTAAAACAAACCCAAAATGGTGTGCTTTTTCTCCCCCTATTCTATGCAAAGATTTTTGGCCATTTGGAAGTTAGTGGGACTTTCAAGTATTCAACCTTGAAAGAATACTTAGGTTCAGGGTAACACAGATATTTGCTGACTTTCTGATCTCTTAGACATAGTCAAGAAAGGCATATGCATAAGTTTCTCAGACACTATTAATTCATCTCAAACCCAAACTTTAACTTAAAAACACTTTAACGGCTATTCAAACCTAAGAATAGAAATTATGGCTGTGTTCATGCATGTCTTTATACAAGAAAATTTGGCAACATTAAAGAAAACTAAGGTTTCAAAATGTGAATTTAAGTATGGGAGATTCAGTGGCAGGTCTCTTTGTCTACATGAACATGTGCATTCAATACTACCTTTCAATGACATTTCTTGTGCTTACATTGGTTTTTCCTTAGAGTTGAAGTTACACTTTTCTAGAAACTTCTATAGAACATTGGTGTAATAAAATAATGTTTAATATTATAATGGGGTTTTAAATAAAATATATGGAAAAAATGTAATTTTCTAAGTAATTATAACAATGATTCTATTAGGAATGATGCCATGTTACTTTCAGATGGCAAAATAAACACATGAAAGGGGAAAATGAAATATCTTGTCAAAGTACCATCCAGTTCAGCTTGCATTTTGTATTTCTTACATTACGGTATCATGACCTGGCAAATTTAGACATTTTCTCTGGTACAAGATGGTGAAGCAAGTGATCAAAAGCAACCCAAGAAAATCCTATGTCCTAGAGCCTAATCCCTCTTAATCCTAATCCTAATCCTAATCCTATCCCTCTTCCTTATTTGGGTCCTTAGGGTGTTTAGCTAGCCCTAATATTTACCTATCTCCAGTCCTCTTTTCTGAGAAAAACTCTGCTTAAACACCTGGGAGCTCAGCCTATGCTAGAACATCTCTTGGGAATGTAGCCTGTACTGGAGAATCTCTTGAGAGCTCAGCCTATGCTAGAGAATCTCTTGGGAACTCAGCCTGTGTTAGAGAATCTCTTCAGAGCACCACCTCAGGTAGAGCATCTCTGAGGAGCTCAGCCTGCGCTAGAGCATCTTTCCAGTTTAGTGTCGACACTGTTTTACTTGGTGTCACCTCATAAAATTGCCAACAAAACCAAAATTTACAATGGCTTCCACATGTGTATAGGTAGTGATTTTGGGACAGAAGAGTAGGAGTTAGAGCAAGAAGAAAGAAATGCCCCAGGAAACATGTGAGTCATATGAGTGACACATTTGTCTTTTCTCTGATCAGTGACAGGAAGAAATGCCACATTTCTTGGCCAGCTTAGATTTATAGCAACTTTTCCTTTTGTCAGTGTTTTGCTTAGTATTTTAGGCCATGATCCATTTTCAAACATCTTCCCAATGTTAGTTCTATAAAAATAACTTTTAATCCCAGAGCATTACTTCCTATTATGTATTTGGTTTTTAAATATCAAATGAAAAGCATTTATGAAAACAAGACCATCAAATATTGGTGTATTTAATATTTAGGAATAAATTTCTCATTTGCTTAAGATAGTAGGTAGTGAGTACTGACCAAGATATTGAGATAAACATTTGCTCACTGAAGTTTACCCATGACTTTTTAAACTTTACCACCTATTAAATAAACACATGGCAAATTCACTCAACTCATCAATTCAGCTACCCATCCACTGATAACTATCTGCTTGGAATAGACTTTTTCTTTGCTCTGGTTATGAATATATATATTGATCACCAGTCATAGCTGCTGTAATTCAGGGAAATGTCTTACTCTTCCAAGGCTGAGAAAGTCATAACTAGTGTCCAAATGTCTCTTGTAGTCAGCTACAGTGATGTCAGGGAGAGCAAAGCTCAAGCCCCCATCACTTCTGTTGTCTTCTTTAATCAACATTTGGATGAGTGTATTCACTAAAGGCAGTCTAATATTTCTGAATTGGTGAAATAAATGTAGATGATTGATCCAGGCAAAATTAAAAAATTATCATAAAAATACGAGAGCAGCTTTCCCTTAAAAATTACTTGTATAATATAACTCTATTCAAATACAAGTGGTAAGTCCAAGAAATGGTTCAGAAGGAATCTTTTTCTTTGATTTTGGATTAGTCACAAAAATAAGGGAGATTCACACTGGGGGAGTAACTTGGCCGTATATAGGAAAATAACAAAGACAAAAATACCTCATGACTCTGAACCAATAAGAGCCAAGTGTGGGAATCAAAACCTCCTGAAGGTCAATACTCTTGCTTCTCATGGATAATAGGTGGGGCACAGAGTGTGTACAGATGCTGTTTTAGTTCTGCTGCTATACATTTCCATAACTATTTTGAATTTAATCTTGAATTACTGTGGGCCTCACCATTTTTCATCATATACCTTAGTAACTGGTTTAGTATATCCCCTACCCACCCCCCAAACCAGGAAGAAAACCTCTCAAATTTGTTTATTCTATCTGTGCTTTAGCTATAATCAAGTGACATGAGGCAGGAGGATGGCTATGGATATCCTTCCCTCTCACCTTTCATCCTCTCCCCCTTCTCTCTTCTAATCTTCACTTATTTCCCCTTCCCTCTCTCCCTCACCAGAGGCTTTTCTATTTATAGATTCAAGGGAAGATATCTAGGAAACATTTAATAAACATATTAGGTTCTCTGAACTCGTCCAAGAAGTGTTATGACATGCTCCTCTGGACATAACTTCTCTGAGAAAGGGATCTCAGAGTGATTATGATGATGTACAAAACCTACACTCCTAGTATCCACCAATGATATGCCTTTCTTAGGTCTGGCTGAGACACATCTGCACTCCAATCAATTGGCATGGGCTTCACACTTACCCTTATTAGACTAACTTTCATTCTCTTCTTTCTGCTTTAAAATCTCTATTGGTAGTTTGCAGCTTCCAGGAAAGTTCCATTCTTTCTTTTCCCTCAGGAAAGTCTTAATCACTTTAAAGTCACACCTCTAGGAAAACATTCCACAGCTTTCCTACAGGACTGTAGCCCTAGCTCAGTGATTCTATTACATGGTTCTTATTTCCTTCTGGTGCTCATTGTCACTATAATGATATACTTTTACATGTGTTATCCCTTATTTAAAATATGTTGACTAGCTTCTCCTGTGATGGAAGACACTATGACTACTTTGCTCAGCATGGTATTTTAGCATTGAGCAAAATGTCCAATCAAAGTCAATACTAAATTCTAATTGTATAAAGTATTTTTTAATTGCTAACCAATGTCTAGAATTGCATTTACCAGTGAAAATACAATAGATACTATAAATATATTAAAATATATATTGAACTGGAAAATGCTTATGGTCTAGTATGTACTTAACATATACAAAGCCCCTGACACAGTAAACAATAAAGCCACACAACAATAGCCACACAACAATAAAAGCAAGGAAAAAATAAAGTAAAAATTATTAGTAATCACATTAGCTATGGTAAAAAGAAACAGGTAAGAGGTTCTGATTCTTGGTACAATAAACTCATCCTATTCACTCTCTCTAACTCTCTTTCTTTATTTCCTTCTTTTTTCCTTTCTTTCTCTCTCCATCTGAATATAACTATAAAATCTGGTTATGATGCTGAAACTTGTTTAAGCATTTATAAAAGAAAATAGTAGTAGAAAAACTGGGGAAGTGTACGGGTGTCATTGAACTTTCTATTCTCTTTCCTGCAGTGGTCCCTAGTCTTTCCTTCATACTTCCCCCAAGCATAGAATAAAACATCAAGACATAGAGAGATAAGAAAGGAGGTAGAGAG
>JADRCH010000130.1:5482461-5502868 GCA_019843965.1 Rhynchomys soricoides | reverse complement strand
TCTCTCTCTCTCTCTCTCTCTCTAGTCCCCCCAAATTCCAAAGCATCAGAAGTAGCAACTTATAGCAAGAACATAAAGGAACTGACTCTGTAGAAGTCAGAGTTCTGAGTATTGGCATGGGATTCTCTTTTGTATTTTTGTTGCATGTGCATGTGCATCTTTGTTTCTTTCCTCTACCAACAATAAAAGAAAACTTCAGACCAATTTCCCTTATGAATATTGATGCAAAAATATTCAATAAAATTATCGCAAACCGAATCCAAGAACACATCAAAACAATCATTCACCATGAACAAGTAGGCTTTATCCCAGGGATGCAGGGATGATTCAATACCCGGAAATCCATCAATGCAATCCACTACATAAACAAACTCAAAGAAAAAACCCACATGGTTATTTTGTTAGCTGCTGAAAAAACATTTGAAAAATTAAACATCCCTTCATGACAAAGTCTTGGAAAGATCAGAAATTCAAGGAGCATACCTAAACATAGTAAAAGCAATATACAGCAAACCAGTGGCCAACATCAAACTAAATGGAGAGAAACTTTAAGCAATCCCACTAAAATCAGGGACTAGGCAAGGCTACCCTCTCTCCCTATCTATTCAATATAGTACTGGAAGTTCTAGCTAGAACAATTAGACAACAGAAGGAGGTCAAAGGGATACAAACTAGAAAGGAAGAAATCAAAATATCACTATTTGCAGATGATATGATGGTATACTTAAGTGACCTGAAAAACTCCACCAGAGATCTGCTACAGCTGGTAAACACCTTCAGCAAAGTGGCCGGATACAAAATTAACTCAAGTAACTCAGTAGCTATCCTGTTTGAAGAATAAACGAGCTGAGAAAGAAATTAGGGAAATGAAACCCTTCACAATTGTTACAAACAATATAAAATATCTTGGTGAGACTCTAACGAAAGAAGTGAAAGATCTGTAGGATAAGAACTTCAAGTCTCTGAAGAAAGAAATTGAAGAAGACCTCAGAAGATGGAAAGTTCTTCCATGCTCATAGATTGGCAGGATTAATATAGTTTAAAATGGCCATCTTGCTGAAAGCAATCTACAGATTCAGTGCAATCCCCATCAAAATGCCAACTCAATTCTTCGTAGATTAAGAAAGAGCAATTCTCAAATTCATATGGAATATCAAAAAACCCAGGATAGCAAAAACTATTCTCAACAATAAAATGACTTCTGGGGGAATCAGCCTCCCTGACCTCAAGCTGTACTACAGAGCAGTAGTGATAAAAACTGCATGATATTTGTACAGTGACAGGCAGTTAAATCAATGGAATAGAATTGAAGACCCAGAAATGAACCTGCACACTTACAGTCACTTGATCTTTGACAAAGGAGCTAAAACCATCCAGTGGAAAAAAGACAGCATCTTCAACAAATGGTGCTGGTTCAACTGGCAGTTTACATGTAGAAGATTGCAAATTGATCCATTCCTTTGTCCCTGTACAAAGCTCAAGTCCAAGTGGATCAAGGACCGCCACATAAAACCAGATACACTGAAACTAATAGAAGAGAAAGTGGGGAAAAGTCTCAAACACATGGGCAAAGGGGAAAAGTTCCTGAACAGAACACAAATGGCTTGTGCTCTAAGATCAAGAATCAACAAATGGGACCTAATAAAATTACAAAGCTTCTGTAAGGCAAAGGACAATGTAAATCGGACAAAATGGCAACCTACAGATTGGGAAAAAAATCTTTACCAATCCTACGTCTGATAGAGGGCTAATATCCAATGTATACAAAGAACTCAAGAAGCTATACTCCAGAGATCCAAATAACCCCATCAAAAAATGGGAAGTGAGCTAAACAGAGAATTTTCAACTGAGGAAATGCAAATGGCTGAGAAGCACCTAAAGAAATGCTCAACATCCTTAGTCTTAGATTTAAAAGACATCTATAGAATATTTTAACCTAAAACAAAAGAATATACCTTCGTCTCAGCATCTCATGGTACTTTCTCCAAAATTTCCATATAATTGGTCACAAACCAGGCCTCAACAGATACAAGAAGATTGAAATAATCTCATGCATCCTATCAGATCACCACAGACTAAGGCTGGTCTTCAATAGCAACAAAAACGGCAGAAAGCCCACATATACATGGAAACTGAAAAATGCCCTGCTCAATGACAACTTGGTCAAGGAAGAAATAATGAAAAAAACTAAAGACTTTTTAGAATTTAATGAAAATGAAGGCACAAAATACTCCAACTTATGGGACACAATGAAAGAAGTGCCAAGAGGAAAACTCATAGCTCTGCGAGCCTCCAAAAATAAACTGGAGAGAGCATACACTACCATCTTAAGAGCACATCTGAAAGCTCTAGAACAAAAAGAAACAAATACACCCAATAGGAGTAGACAGCAGGAAATAATCAAATTCAGTTTTGAAATCAACCAAGTGGAAACAAAAAGAACTGTATAAAGAATTGTCAAAACCAGGAGCTGGTTCTTTGAGAAAATGAACAAGATGGATAAACCCTTAACCAGACTAACCAGAGGGCACAGAGACAGTATCCAAATTAACAAAATCAGAAATGAAAAGAGAGATATAATAACAAAAACTGAGGAAATTCAAAAAATCATCAGATCCTATTACAAAATCCTATACTCAACAAAACTGCAAAATATGGATGAAATGAACAATTTTCTAGACAGATTTGAGGTACCAATGTTAAATCAAGATCACATAAACCATCTAAACTGTCCCATAATCCCTAAAGAAATAGAAGCAGTTATTAAATTCTCTCAACCATTAAAAGCCCAGGCCTAGATGTGTTTAGTGCAGAATTCTATCAGACCTTCAAAGAAGACCTAATACCAATACTCTTCAAACTATTTCTCAAAATAGAAACAGAAAGAACACTACCCAATTCATTCTATGAAGCCACAGTTATGCTGATACCAAAACTACACAAAGACCCAACAAAGAATGAGAACTTCAGACCAATTTCTCTTATGATTATCGATGCAAAAGCACTCAATAAAATTCTTACAAACTGAATCCAAGAACACATCAATACTATCATTCACCATGATCAAGTAGGCTTCATGCCAGAGATGCAGGGTTGGTTCAATATATGGAAATCCACCAATGTAATCCATTACACAGACAAATTCAAAGAAAAATCACCATATGATTATTCCATTAGAGGACAAAAATGAATTTGACAAAATTCAGCACGCCTTCATGTTAAAGGTCTTAGAAAGATCAGGAATTCAAGGCCCATACATAAACATAGTAAATGCAAAATACAGCAAACCAGTAGCCAACATTAAACTACATGGAAAGAAACTTGAAGCAATCCCACTAAAATCAGGAACTAGACAAGGCTGCCCACTCTCTTCCTATCTATTCAATATAGTACTTGAAGTTCTAGCTAGAGCAATCAGACAACAGAAGGAGGTCAAAGGGATACAAATTGGAAAGGAAGAAATCAAAATATCACTATTTGCAGATGATATGATAGCATACTTAAGTGACCTGAAAAATTACACCAGAGAACTCCTACAGATTATAAACAACTTCAGCAAAATGGCTGGGTATAAAATTAACTCTAACAAATCAGTAGCCTTCCTATACTAAAAAACTGATTTGTAATGGGAAATAATTGAATACAATGCTGATCATAAGAGCTATAAATGATCAGCAGGTATAAGAAAAGGTGGTCAACCCTCACTAGTGATCAGGGAGTTGTAGACAAATGCCACCATAAAATAATATCTCATACCTTAAAATAGTTGTTATTATTATGGCAGGAATGTTGGCACAAAAGCAACTGGAAAAGAGAAACTCTCAAGCACTGTTTCTGGAAATGAAAATAGGCAGAGTAGTTATAAAAACAATATGGAGTTCCTCAATAAGTTAAAAGTAGAGTCACCAGAGGAAACAATAATCCTTCTTCTGGGTATACGCTCATAGGAAATATAATCACTCTAACTCAATCTGCAAAAAAGATTTTTGCCTTTTACTACAATATGAATAGACATGGAGCACATTGTGTTAATTGAAATTTAATATAGGTAAAAAGAAGTTACATAATTGTGTAGTCTTATTGTTATACGGATTGGGAAGGGAAAGGGAGGATATTTTATGGTTGTGTAGCTGGGTGCTCTTATAGGACTCTCAACAGTGGGAATGAGGGTAACTCTGACTCTTTTGCCTGAACTTGGGACCCTTTACTTCCTACTGGTTTGCCCTATCCAGCCATAATATGAGAGTCTGTGTTCAGTCTTATTTTACCTTGTTAGGCTATCTTCTGTGGATAGCCCTGTGAAGCCCGCTTTTGTTTTATTTTGTTTGGTTTTTTATTTTGTTTTGTTTTTGAAGGAAATGAAAGAGAAATTGATTTGGGAGAGAGAATTGTGGGGAGGGACAAGGGGGAGTGTAGGGAGGGGAAACTTCGATTGGGAGGTAATGTATGAAGGAAGAATAAAAGTTTAAAAATATAAAAAGAAAAAAGAAGCCAATGGCATGGTATAACTTGAAGTTACAAAGTAGAGCTATGCAGAGCAAAAGTTATGAGGATCTAGCATAACATGAACAATATTGACAGTGTATTCAGGATTTTTTCTAAAATTATAGCCCAGGCAGAGTGTGGCTGGTGCTTATGTGAGGTGATGAAGATGTTTCTTTTACAGCAGAAGCTGTTTTGAATCACATAACAAAAATATGCTGCATATCTTAAATATGCACAATAAAATTTATTTTTAAGGAAAATAATGGTGTATGATTACATTCATCCTAGAGTAGTCAGATTTACTGTGACAAAAAGTCTAATTGTAGTGTCAGGTGTTGGGTGTGAGGTAGAAAACTAGAGTTAGATACAGACCACATTCATTTGGGAAAACAAAAGCATTCCCAGAGTGAGTGCTGTAGCACCCAAGATGTTCACGTGCTAACTACAAAATGCATATTTATGTAGATGAGCTGATAAATGTTTTACTATACATATCTTGACATAATAAAACTTCATAAAGTCATTCAAATATAGATTATATTTTAGAAAAATTAGCTTTCCCTGACTGTAAATGAAATCATGAGTAAATGCATTTAATAAATACTTAGTTATTAAAGTCTCATTATGTAGTCATCTTGTGCCATTCCTCTAGACTCCTAGAAGATAGGGATGCTCTTAAATTCCACGCGTATGTTCTCTGCTCCTTAGCACAATGTGTGGCACAAAGTTCTGTAAAAAGGAATCCTTATGTGGCCATCCCTTCTAAAGCAAGGCAATTGAGTTAGCAGTGCCAATAATCCCATATGAATGTTTCCCAAATTAAAAATCCAAACTTAACTTTATGAATTTGAGTTTATGGAGATGTCTATGGAGCCAGCATAATGCACTGGTAGTAAAGACATGAGTTTGCTCTCTCTCTTCCTGTTTGAGAGGCTCATTTGTAAAATAGTTCTTCCATGAAGGTAAGGCATGGGTCATAAACTCATGCATTGCTCAAGTATTGCTAATTCCCCTCCTTCAACTTCTCTCAAGGTTTATTTTCTCCAAGGAATTAACTTAACTTAAAATACCCATTCATGTATAATAATTAGCTTTACTTTTAGCTCTGCCTGGATTCTATACAGTGACTTGAGTGCTGAGTATTGATTGTCTTGTTCTGTGATATTAGGCAAGTCATGCCATATGTCATCTATCCTTAAATGACACCTGGGTTCCTGTCATGCTCCTGAGATCATGCTTCTAAAACAAAGTAATTTCTTTAAAATCATTTTATCCTTCCTAGGCAACCTACTGCTATTGCATTTTCCCCTATATAAATATGTCTATTGGATTAATGACAATTCTACATCATTCCTAAGCCTTAAACATTCTTTCACCTCAATTGCAATCATGAAGATAGTTATGTTTTTGTGGATGTTTCATTTCTCACAAAGGATTTGACTGACCTAGAGATTTGCTTTCAGCAATGAAGAATAACATTTGTGTTGCCATGTGGAACAGGAGTTTGCATACTCCCAGACACCCTGATGAAGAACTGGAGAATGTTATTCATATGAGGCCAGCAGCAGATTCTGGGCAAATCAGTGGGGATGGTTGTAAGATCTGAATCACGACTATTATCTTAAGATTCTTAGTGTCTCAATGAAGTTGGTTGAACTGACAAAAATGTCTGTTCTCACCTCTGCACACCACCAGAGAGCTATAAAACTGATTTGAGTGGAAAATTCAACTCTAGCAGAAATTACAAGTCTGAAGCCAACATTTCCAAGTAAACTGAGAACCGACCAGAATGTTTAAAAAAATAAATGACCACAAACCATATAAAATATTCAGACCTTGGTAAAAAGAAAAATACTCCCAGTACTCCAAAAGTTTGATTTATTAAAGTCCCTGGTTCTTGGAAATGCATAAAATTTCACAATTGCTCATAGAAAATCAGTCCTCAATGCATTTTGTACCAGGTAGAAGCTAGGAAGAAAAACTATATTTTATGTATGGAGCCTATGAGCAGTATGATTTATTAGTCAATTTCCCCCATGTGTAAAGCTGTGCACCCGGCCCAGAGTGGAACCCTAACCAGGAGAAATCAACATGTAGCACAGAGTCTGAAAAGTGTCTGGATTCAAGGGAATAATTGTGTGTGATCTGGCAGAAACAAGACTAACTAGGAAGTCTGGGAATCTTAAAAAAGAAAAGTGTTCCCTTTGTAGTCCATCAACTGAAGCAGGAAGATTTGTCCAGAGGAAAGCCATTTGATCCTTACCTACCTATGTTTACCCCACTCCTCTTCCGAGAAAACAGAGGTAGTCATCCAGTGGACTGGCATAAACAGTACAGACATTGTGATCTTCCAGCATGTGAGCTGGAAGCTCATCCTCCTTGGACTACATTCCTAAGTGGGCAATTCAGTTGTGCTTATCCACAGGATTAAATTTTGCTCCACACTGCAAGAATCATTCTACTTTGGGAATGTGAAAGCAGGGAAGACAAGACTCAATCATAATCTTTAAGTCATATCTGTTCCTGAGGGAAATTTGGTACTTCAGTCTAAAATCACCCAAACCTATACATCTACAACCTGGATGTTTGGGATACTCAGCATTCTTTAAGGAAAGTTTCTTCCAACAAATGGCTAGGAAATAGATACAACCAGTGACGCTTGTTCTTACAAGCAGAGACAGTTCACAACAAAATGCCATGTATTTATTTCTTCAAGTAGTTTGAAGGAATCTTGCCATTTTGCATGGTTTCTTTTCAACATATTCTTGGGATGATTCCATAGCTAAACTTAATATAAGGTTGTATTAAAAAGCTTAACTAGAAATCCATATGTAAAAATTCAAGTTTTTCTTGAATCATAAAGGTTTCGTGTCCCAGCTAACTCATTGCAAACTTAAAATACAGTAAGTTTTTTAAAAAATACATTTAATACTCACTTATTGAATGTAAGAGCTTAAAGCAGCCTAGTCTAAATACTCAAAACCCCACACCTATTGATACCAAAGTGCTGCCTTTCTGCTGAGTACTGTCGTGAGGTAAACAGCATAAAGATCCTATGGGTACACATTTGTAGCCTTTAAAGCCAAATCTCCTTTGTGGAGCTATACAAGCCAAGTACTGCTACCATGTATATACTTGCAAATATGTACATGTACAAATCTGCAGATGGATAGCCCATTGTGTCTCCTCTGAGAAAGCTCATGGCACACGAAGCTTAGTTTAGGCTTCAATGTTTGTCGCTGTGGAACGTCCTCCACCATGGTGAATTTTTACTCTCTGCTAAGTGCTGGTGCTGCTGTCCACAAGCCTGCCTGAAGAAGCTCCCACTTGGGCTCTCCTTAAGAGAAGGAATGATTTTAAAAATGTCCATGGCAAGATGGCTCTATGAGTAAGAATGCTTATCACAAAAGTTGGTGACTAACATGGTGGAAGAAAAAAAACTCTTGTAAGGTGTACTTTGAGCTCCATCCAAGAATAGTGGCGCCCCTTTCTGTCTCTCCCCTCAAACTCTCTCTTTCCCTCCAAACTATCTTGCCCCCACCCCACTCACACACACATGAATAAATATTAATTTAAAAAGCACATTTCACAATTTTATTGTTGGAGTTCAGACCTCACATTCTCCTTATAATGACTTTTGTTATTAAATCCTTATCAAACTATATGATTTCAAAGAGAAACTAATAAAAGTTTTTAAGTTAATATTATTCATTCATTATCCTAGTAGAAAACCAATATTTGAAGGGTTCTTTCATTTTATCCTTTAAACTAGATCTGAATTCCTCTTCTATTATCAGAAACATTATTATAACAATAATAGTAAGAACATCAATGACTTTTTCCTTAACATAGCAACCAGTAAGCAAATGTCACTGCTAGACAATTTCCAGGGACCTCTAAGTGCTACCAGTACATTGCTATTGCCCACCAAGCAAGATGTCTGACATTTCAATACACCAAGTCTTACCATACACATAATTACTGTCAATGTACTATCATGAAACACCATTCATTTTCAACCTTCATTTTTAGAGCTTTGTGAAGCTTAACTGCTAAGATTTCAGTTCATAGAACTCCAATTTAAAATAGAAAATATACCTTCTTGTTCTCTTTCAAATTAATAGCCTCTTTCCTCCTTAATTATTATTACATTTATATGTATATGTACATACAGATATATTCTTAAATACATAAATACAATATGGTCAGTTCATATAATGTTACTTGTATATATGTTTTCAGGGATGACCATTTTGTATTAGATAGCCAGTTGGTGTTATTTTCCCTGGGAAAGGCTATTTTCCCACTTCCAGCATTCTTTAGTTCTCTGTAGCTATTTTATGGGGTTGAGGCCTCCTGGCCTTTACCTCATCCACATTAGCCATTGCTATTGGTGTTGTTCTTGTTCAGCTCATGTTTAGACAATAGTGTTGGTGAGACTTTATATGTATATTCCTGAAATTCCTAGGAGACACACTTCACAGCAAACTCCCTGTTCTTCTAGATCTTACAATCTCTTTTCTCTCCTTCTTCTGCAATGATGCCTAAGCCATAGGTCCAAGAGTTGTCAGCAGAATATGGGAGGATTTAGAGAAAGGAAAAGGAATTGGAAATGATGTAACTATGTTACGATCTCAAAAAGTAAAATAAATCACTTTTAAAGATATAAGTACACTTTAGCTTGAAAACGATGCTATATTTGGTCAATGTTGTTTCAAGAATTTAAATTTTAAAAATACCATGCAAAATTATAAAAGTTAATGAAGTAATTACATATATTACATGTCTAGCTACCATACTCTTTGAGACATCAAAAGAGACATTACACTTGACATTTGTATTTTACAAATACTGAGATGTACCAGTCAAATCCATTTTATATTACCAATAAATTAAAGTTGCAGTGACTACTTGATTAATTGGAGGGTGGATAAAAGACTATTGAATGCATCTTTCCAAGTAAGACTAAGTGATGGGGAAGAAATGTAAAATGTAAGAAAAGAATGGCGTCACAGTCAATACTAATCAGGTCATCCAAAAGTATTGCACGGTTTCATAGTTCCCCTATTTAGGGTTCATCCTGACTCACAGCTAATATGTTTTTTAAAAACAAGAAACCTACCCAAACCTAAGCTCAACAGGAATGGAATTAACACTGCTATAACAGTAGAAGCAGGGAAGTGAAAACCATACTCAGCTGACTAGCAGGTTCTGAGTTGAGTAGACATGACAGCCCTGTGGAGCATTTTGGAAAGAATGTTTCCCTCACATTCTCATAAGAGACTTGACCCTTTTAATCATCCATTAGGAACAGAGCTTCTCATATCAAACATATTAGAAGCCATCAAAATTATTTCAGAAATAGAAGGAGACTGTGGGATATATCATCCATGTATCTGAAGACCATATATAAGATTGACAAGTGAAATGTTCTGTAGACTTGTTTTTTTCCTTCTGCATCTTTTTTTCAAAGAAAAATAAAGAGCTAAAGAATAAAGCTTTGTGGAAAGAATTCAAAGTTTGTTTTTTTTTTCAAATAAAAAACATTACAAGAATTATTTTTAAACTTGGGTCCTGCTTTTAAACAAATATGACACATGTCATTAAAAAATTTCAAGATGGGAGAATAAAAGACATATCCTTGCAATTAAAAATAGATTATTTCAATCTTCGAGTAAGTACTTAAATATCCACAGGAGCCTGGGGAGTGAGTGCGGGGGTTTTGGCTGTTGCTTATTTTTAGATCTTGTTTGTTTCTCTCTGTTTTTGAAAACATTATACTGCAGCCATTTTCCAAGTCCTTGGTATGTATAATGACCTAGTCTCTGCATGTTTTCCAATTTTCTTGGAATAGGAAGGTGCTCTCTAGCAGTTGAAACAGACATTTCTTTTACATTATCTGGCAGGTCATGTTGATTAACTGGATTAGCCTCAAATATTAAACACACAGTGGCTTATCTCTCATTCACCCTGGACAAATATCCATTCATCAGTGTTGCCTGGGACCTCTGATCTCCAGAATTATTTTAAGTGTACATCTAGATTTTAGAGATAGAGATATCCTGTACAAAGAGAGCTCTGGAATAACTTCCAATGAAATGCTTAGCCTTAAACCAATCCACAAGAAACGTTGGCCAAAACGTGTCACATAAGCTAGAAGGTACAAGTCTGCTATGCACCAGAAATATCTGTAAAATCATGTTAATTATGACCACATTACTCTGGGCCTGGTCTTCATTTTTTTCCCCTAGTATAAGACAGTACCTCAATTCTGAAAACACTTAGACTATAGCCTGTGATATTATTTTGTCTCCTCCTACCTCTTTGTCACCAGACATCATTTTAGGTTAAACATACAGACCATTTGAACATTGTTATCAATGAACTAGACATTATCTATATAGTTACCTTTAACCTTATGTTTTCATAAGCCAGATAACAGATAATTCACTATAGTAGTTATACTTGTCTTAAATTTTGCTTCCTATAATAGCAATTAAATGTGGTCAACCACTATCTGAAAATATTCATAAATCATTTTTAGAAAACATATCCATATATTTTCATTTGCATGCCATCATGAGTAACATGAATTCTCATCTGTCCTGCTCCATCTTGACAAACATGTGACTCTTCCTTTGTTCAGTGTCTTTGTTCTGGATACATCTCTTAACATTAGTCACTTAGTATCTATTTCAGTGATCAGATTGGTTCATTCTGTTGGGATAGACTGCTAGCTAGTCTGCTTTCGTGAAGATACCACATCCTGAGCCATTCCAGGAAATCTGCTGCACTCAGAGTGTCTGGTAAGAACCCTCCTGAAGTTCTGCATCTGCCATTGGAAGTCCAGTGGACTCAAGACCCATCATACCCCAAAACCCCCACCTGCCAAATTCCATTGCCCTTCCAGCTGGTCCTTTCTGCTGGGACAGATTTCTAGCTAGTCTGCTCCCCTGAAGATACCACAGCCTGAGGCATCCTAGGAGATTGCCTGCACACAGGGCAGCAGAACAACTGTAGCTAGCATTTCTGCTCCTCTGAAGACATCACAGCTTGAAGACATCCCCAGGAGTTCCTCTACACATGGGGCAACTGGGCAACTGACACCATAATCTGAAGCCTCCAGGGACTCTGCAGCATGTGGGCAACTAACCCAACAAACTGAAATCCTCCCTGGAGTTCTGCTGTACTCAGAGAAACAGAAACCACAGTCCATAGGCTTTACTGGAAAACAGCTTCACACAGGACAACAGCTTGACTATTCCTCTGAAGACCAGTCTGAAGGTCTCCCAAGAGATTGGCTGCATCCAAGGCAACAAATCAGCAGCTCCTCTGCCCCTCTGACCCCACAGTTGGAAGGCCTCACAGGAGGTCTGCTACAGCCATGGCCACAGGTCTAATAGGAATCTTGAGCAACCCATGGACAAAAGAGGCAGACTCCAGACAGAGTCACCTAGACCAGCAAACACCAGTGATAACCAGATGGCAAGAGGCAAATGCAAGACCATAAGTAATAGAAGCTAATATACATGGGCATCATCAGAATCCAGTTCTCCCACAACAGCAAGCAATGAATACACATGAAAATCAGAAAGATGACCTAAAATTCTATCTTATGAAGATAATAGAGTCCTTTAAGGAAGATATAACTAACTCACTGAAAGAAATACAGGAAAACACAGGTAAACAGGTAGAAGACCTTAAAGAGGAAATACATATAAGAGAACAACCTCAAACAGGTGAAGGAATTGAATAAAGCAGTCCAAGACCTAAAAGTGGAAGTAGAAAGAATAAAGAAAACACAAATGGAGGCAATCGTGGAAATGTCAAACCTAGGAAAGTAGTCAGGAATTACAGATGTAAGCATCAACAACAGAATACAAGAGATACAAAAGGGAATCTCAGGTGGAGAAGATACCATAGAAGAGATTGACACAACTGTCGAAGAAAATTCAAAATATAAAAAACTCCTAACCGGAGGCCCTTGGGCCTAAGGGTGTTAGATGCCCCAGTATAAGGGAATGCCAAAAAGGGAAGATGAGAGTGGGTGGGGGAATACCCTCATAGAGGCAGGAGAGGGAGAAGAGATAGGGGGTTTCCAAAGGGGAGATCTGGAAAGGGGGAAATATTTGAAATGTAAATAAAGTATTTTTTAAAAAAAAGCAAAAAAAAAAAAAAATTCCATACTATATGGAGACTACCCATAAATTTTGTGACTCTAGAGAACCATGACTAATACACAGGGTCTCACTATATGGCCCAGGCTGGACCTGACAAATTATGTTGCCCAGGCTAGTCTTGAACTCATAAGCCTCCTAACTTAGAAGGCTAGGCAATTGCATTTCTGATGTCAGGTAGTTTGGAACAAACTATCCAGTCCATCTTTGTTGTTTAAAAACACAGCAAGATTTATCCAGGAGACTGAGGAAACCATATCAGCTGCACAGGATGCTTAATGAGCCAAACATTCCTGACACACATTTAAACATGGACACTGAACTATCTCTTCTCTTCTGAGCTCTAACTGACTCCCCTGACTTGTCTTCTGTGGTCTGAGTTGACTAATGAAGCATCCTCTGCAGCACAGAACTGAAGACTGGGGGGCCTGGCCACAGGGTGAGGGCCAGATGAAGCCCTCAAGAAATCTTGCTTTAGCAAGTCTAAAGCCAAATCACCTTATGCCATTTCTCTTCCCCAAAACTGAGAACAGATTAAATACTCCATAGTCCCACAAAAACAAAAACAAAACAAAACAAACAACAACAAAACTCTTAACCCAATACATCCAGGAAATTCAGGACAGAATGAAAAGACTAAATCAAAGGACCTGAAAACATCTAAAACAAAATCAGAAGAAAATGTCCCCAACCTAAGAAAGAGATGGCCATAAATGTACAAGAAGCCCATGAAACACCAACTAAATGGGATGAGAAAAGAAAATCCTCTTGTCACATAATGAAAACACTAAATGCACAGAACAAAGAAAGAATATTAAAAGCTGCAAGGAAAAAAAGGCCAAGTAACATACAAAGGTAGACCTACCAGAATTACACAGACTTCTCAACAGACACACTTAAAGCCATAAGAGCCTGGTCAGAAGTCATGCAGACTATAAAAGAAGACAAATGCCAGCCCAGGCTACTATACCCAGCAAAACTCTCAATCAACATAGATGGATAAAACAAAATATACCAGGACAAAATCAAATTCAAACACTATCTTTCTACCAATCCAGCCCTACAGAGTATGCTAGAAGAAAAATTTCAACACAATGAGGATACCTTCACAAAAGAAAACAAAAGATATTAGTCATCTCACAACAAAGCCAAAAGGAGAGAACCACATGCACATGAAGCCACTTACAAAAACAAACATAACAGGAACTAAAAGTCATCTCTCTTTATTATCTCTCAATATTAATGGACTCAACTCACCTATAAAAAGACATACGCTAACAGACTGGAGATGCAAACAGGAGCCAGCATTTTCCTGCATACAAGAAACACACCTCAATAACAAAGACAGAGAATAACACAGAGTAAAAAGATGGGAAAAGGTCTTCCAAACAAATGGTTCCAAGAAACAAGCTGGAGTTGCCATCCTAATATTCAATGAAATAAACATTCAACCAAAAGTTACCAAAAAAAAAAAAAAAAGAAAGAAAGATAAGGAAGACCCTTCATACTCATCTAGGAAAAATCTACCATGATGAAATCTCTATTCTGAACATCTATGTTCCAAATGCAAAGTCACCCACGTTCATAAAAGAAACTTTACTAAAGCTCAATCCAAACATTGAACCCCATACAAAAATAGTGGGAGACTTCAACACCCCACTCTCACCAATGGACAGGTCATTGAAACAGAAATTAAACAGAGACACAATGAAACTAATAGAAGTAATGAACCAAATGGATTTAACAGATATTTGCAGAACATTGTACCCTAAAACAAAAGAATACACTTCTTCTCAGCACCTCATGGTACCTTCCCTAAAACCGACCATATAACTGGTCACAAAACAATCCTTAACCTATATACAAGATGATTGAAATAATCCCATGCATCCTATCAGATCACCATGGCCTAAGGATGGTCTTCAATAACAACAAAAACAACAGAAAGACCACAAACACTTGGCAAATTAGCAAAATTCTACTCAATAATAACTTGGTCAAGGAAGAAATAAAGAAATTAAAGACCTCTTGGAATTCAATGAAAAGGTTGAAACAACACACCTAAACTTATGGGAAACAATAAAAACAGCACTAAGAGGAACATTCATAGCACTAAGTGTCCTGGTAAAGAAACTGGAGAGATCTTACACCTGGGAGCTCTAGAATAAAAAGATGCAAGCACACCCAAGAGGAGTAGACCACAGGAAACAGTCAAACTCAGGGTGGAATTCACCCAAATAGAAACAAAGAGAACAATACAAAGAATAAAAAAAAAAAAAAAAAAGCTGGTTCTTTGAGAGAATCAACAAGATAGATAAATCACTAGCCAAACTAATTTAAGGGCACAGAGGCAGTTTCCAAAATAACAAAATCAGAAATGAAAAGGGAGACATAAAAACAGAAACAGAGGAAATTCAAAGAATCATCAGATCCTACTATAAAAGCCTATACTCAACAAAACTGGAAAATCTGGATGAAATAGATGGTTTTCTAGACAGATAACACATACCAAAGTTAAATCAAGAGCAGATAAACCATCTAAACAGATCCATATCTCATAAGGAAATAGAAGAAGTCATTTAAAACCTCCCAACTAAAAAAAGCCCAGGGCCAGACAGATTTAGGGCAGAATTCTATCAAACCTTTAAAGAAGATCTGATACCAATATTCCTCAAACTATTCCATAAAATAGAAACAGAAGGAACACTACTTAATTCATTCTATGGAGCCACAATTACTCTGATATGTAAACCACGTAAGGACACATCCAAAAAAGAAAACTTCAATCTTGCTGATGAATATTGGTGCAAAAATACTCAACAAAATTTTTACAAACCGAATCCAAGAATACATCAAAACCATCATTCACCATGATCAAGTAGGCTTCATCCCAGTGATACAAGGTTGGTTCAATATAGGAAAATCCATTAACACAATCCACTATATAAACAAACTCAATGAAAAAAAAAAAAAAAAACATGATCATCTCCTTAGATGCAGAAAAAACATTTAACAAAATATAACACCACATCCTGTTAAAAGTATTAGAGAGATCAGAAATTCAAGGCCCATACCTAAACATAATAAAAGCAATTTACTGCAAACCAACAGCCAATATCAAATTAAATGGAGAGATACTTGAAGCAATCCTATTAAAATCAGGGACAAGACAAAGATGTCCACTCTCCCCATATCTACTCAATATAGTACTTATGTGCTAGCTAGAGCAATAAGACAACAAAAAGTGATCAAGGGGATACAAATCAGCAAGGAAGAAAAAAGGTATCACTATTTGTAGATGATAGTATACAGAAGCAACCCCAAAAATTCTACCAGAGGCGTTACCCAGCTGATTAACAACTTAGGTGGCTGGATATAAGATTAACTCAAATAAATCAGTAGCTTTCTTTTATAAAAATGATAAACAGGCTGAAAAGGAAGTTAGGAAAATAACTCCCTTCACAATAGCCACAAATAATATAAAATATCTTGGTGTAACTCTTACTAAACAAGTGAAAGATCTGTATGACAATAATTTCAAGTCTGTCAAGAAAAAAAATCAAAGATCTCCGAAAAATGGAGAGATCTCCCTGGCTCATGCTTTGGCAGAATTAACATAGTAAAAAGGGCAATCCTATCAAAGCCAATCTACAGATTCAATGCAATCCCCATCAAAATCCCAAAACAATTCTTCAAAGTCATGGAAAGAATAATTCTCAAGTTCATCTGGAAGGCAAAAAAAAAAAACAAAAAAAAAAAAAACAAAAAAACCTAGAATAGTGAAAACAATTCTTAACAATAAGAATTGCTGGGGGAATCCACCATCCTTGACTTGAAGCTATACTACAGAGCAATAGTGATAAAAACTGCATGGTATTGGTACAGGTTGTTCAATGGAATAGAATTGAGCCAGAATAATACCACATACTCACAAACACTTAATGTTTGACAAAGAAGCAAAAAATACAAAATGGAATAAAGAAAGCATTTTCAATAAAACTGTTTGTATGTAGAAAAATGAAAATAGACCTATATTTGTTACCTTGTACAAAGCACAAGTCCAAGTGGATCAAGGACCTCAACATAAAATCAGATACACTGAATCTAATAGAAGATAAAGTGGAAAGGAAAGAGCCTTGAACTCTTCGGCATAGGGGGAATCAGAACTCTAATGGCTCACACTCTAAGATCAAGAATTGATAAATGGATTGGTAGCGAGAGCAGAGAGCGGACCCCAGAGAGCCCTGAGAGGCCCACCGCTGCCGGCCTAGTCACAATCACACCTGGGAGGAGCCGCAGCCATCGCCACCGGCCCTAGTCACCATAACCGCAACAATGAGCATCTAGGCCGAGACCCAGCAGCCGCCCGCCATCCCCGCCGCTGCCCTCTGCGCAGCCAACACCAAGCCCAGCTCCACAAGCAGCTGCCCGGGTAGTGGCGGCCCGGAGTCCTCACATCGGCGCTGTCCAACGGCGGGGACAAGAGGGTCATCGAAAGGAAGGTTTTGGGAACAGTAAAATGGTTCAATGTAAGGAATGGATATGGTTTCATCAACAGGAATGACACCAAGGAAGACATATTTGTACACCAGACTTCCATAAAGAATAATAACCCCAGGAAGTACCTTCACAGTGAAGAGATGGAGAGACTGTGGAGTTTGATGTTGTTGAAGGAGAACAGGGTGCAGAGGCAACAAATGTTACAGGCCGGGGTGGAGTTCCAGTTCAAGGCGGTAAATATGTAGCAGACAGTAACCATTATAGACACTATCCACAGCGTAGGGGTCCTCCACACAATTACCAGCAAAATTACCAGAATAGTGAGAGTGGGGAAAAGAACAAGGGATCGGAAAGTGCTCCTGAAGGCCAGGCCCAACAACGCCCTAGGCGAAGGTTCCCACCTTACTACATGCGGAGACCCTATGTGCGTCGACCACAGTATTCCAACCCCCCTGTGCAAGTAGAAGTGATGGAGGGTGCTGACAACCAGGGTGCAGGAGAGCAAGGTAGACCAGTGAGACAGAATATGTATCGGGGTTACAGACCACGATTCCACAGGGGCGGTCCTCACCGAAGACAGCCTAGAGAAGATGGCAATGAAGAGGACAAAGAAAAACAAGGAGATGAGACCCACGGTCAGCAGCCACCTCAATGTCCCTATCACCGCAACTTCAATTACCAACGCAGAAGCCCAGAGAACCCTAAACCACAAGATGGCAAAGAGACAAAAGCAGCCGATCTATCAGCTGAGAATTTGTCCGCTCCCGAGGCTGCGCAGGGAGAGGCTGAGTAAATGCCTGCTTACCATCTCTACCATCATCCGGTTTGGTTATCCAACAAGAAGAAATGAATATGAAATTCCAACAATAAGAAATGAACGAAGATTGGAGCTGAAGACCTTAAGCGCTTGCTTTTTGTCCGTTGACCAGATACATTAGAACTATTTGCATTATCTATGCAGCATGGAGTTTTTATTATTTTTACCTAAGGATGTCTCTTTTTGGTAATGACAAACGTATTTTTTAAGAAAAAAAAAAGGAGCCTGGTTTTTCTCAATACACTTTTAACGGTTTTTAAATTGTTTCATATCTGGTCAAGTTGAGATTTTTAAGAACTTCATGTTTAATTTGTAATAAAGTTTACAACTTGATTTTTTCAAAAAAGTCAACAAACTGCAAGCACCTGTTAATAAAGGTCTTTACTATTACTACTACTACTACTACTACTACTACTACTACTACTACTACTACTAATAATAATAATAATAATAATAATAAGAATAATAATAATAAAACAATTGATAAATGGGACCTCATGAAACTGGAAATCTTCTGTAAGGCAAAGGACATAGTCAATAAGACGAATTGGCAACCTACAGATTGGGAAAAAAAACTTAACTAATCCCACATCCGATATAGGGCTAATATCCAAAATATATAAAGAACTCAAGAAGCTAGCCACCAAAAAACCAAACAACCCAATCAAAAAATGGGCTATAGAACTAAACCGAGAATTCACAACAGAGGAATCTCAAAAGGCTGAGAAGCACCTAAAGAAATGTTCAAAGTCTTTAGTGACCATAGAAATGCAAATCAAAATGACCCTGAGATTCTACCTTACACCAATCAGAATGGCTAAGATCAAAACCTCAGGTGACAATACATGTTTGCGAGGATGTAGAGAAAGAGGAACATTCCTTCATTGCTGGTGGGATCACAAACTGATAAAAACCACTCTGGAAATCAATCTGGAGGTTCTTCCAAAAATTGGAAATAGATCTACCTGAAGACCCAGCAATATCACTCTTAGCAATATACCCAAAAGATGCCCCACCATGCCACAGGGGCAAGTTTTCCACTATGTTCATAGCAGCCTTGTTTATTATAGCCAGAAGGTGGAAATAGCCCAGATGGCCCACGATAGAAGAATGAATATAGAAAATATGATTCATTTACACAATGGAATAATACCCAGCTACTAAGAATGAGGACATCATAAGTTTTGCAGGCAAATGGATGGAACTAGAAAATATCATCCTGAGTGAGACTTAGACCCAAAAGGACATGCACAGTATGTACTCACTTGTAAGTGGATATCAGCCCCCCAAAAAGTACAGAATGCCCAAGATACAGTCCACAGAACTGAAAAATGTCAACAAGCTGAATGACCCAAGTGAGGATGCCTCAGTCCCACTTGGGCGGTAGAAGAAAGCAATCACAAGCGGGGGTTGGGGGGACCTGGGTGGGAAAGGGGACAGCAGGTAGGGAGGAGGTATTGGATGGGGGAAAAGGACTGAAGCCCCGAGGACCAGCAGAAAGAATGGGAACATGCAACCTTGGGAGGTTGGAAGTAGGGGACCCTCTAGACTATACCAGAGACCTGTGAGGTGGGAGACTCTCAGGAGTCAAAGGGAGGGACCTTAGATGAAATGTTGTACATTGGGGAGAGGGAACTTGTAGAGCCTACCTCCAGCAGAAAGACAAGGCATCAAGTAAGGGATTGGGTTGCCATCCCAGAATCAAAACTCTGATCCATAATTATTCCTTTCTGATAGAACTGCAGGGACAGAAATGGAGAGGAGCCTGAGGAAAAGGAGGTCCAGTGACAGGCCCAAAGTGGGATCCAGCTCAAGGGGAAGCTCTAAGACCTGACACTATTTCTGAGGCTGTGGAGTGCTCACAAAAAGGGACCTATCATGACTGCTCCCTAAAGACCCAAGAAGCAGCTGAAAGAGTCAGATGCAGACATTTGCACCCCACCAATGGACAGAAGCTGCTGACCCCTGTAGCTGGAAGAAACTGAGGAGGAGGGTGACCCTGTGGGAAAACAATTAATCTAGAGCCCAAGATCCCTCAGACACTGGACCACCAGCCAAACAGCATACACCAGCTGATATGAGGTCCCCAACATATTTACAGGGATGACTGCTGGGTCTGGGTTCAGTCAGAGAAGATTCACCTAACTCACAAGAGACTGGAAGCTCCAGGAAGTTTAGAGGTCTGGTTCAGTTAGGGATGGAGGTGAGGACATCCTCATGGAGACAGAGTGGTGTGGAGGAGGTATGGGATGGGGAACAGCCCAAGGGTGGACTCGGAGGGGGATAAACTCTGGAGTGTAAGAGAAAAAAAAAGTTTTTTGTTTTGGTTTGGTGTTTTTGGTTTTTTGTTTTTTTGGTTTTTTTTTTTTAAGAAAGAAAAGAAAGAAAGAAAGAAAGAAAGAAAGAAAGAAAGAAAGAAAGAAAGAAA
>JADRCH010000130.1:5403023-5478481 GCA_019843965.1 Rhynchomys soricoides | reverse complement strand
TTTTCATGTCTTTATTTCTATGGTATGTACTAATACCACTTTTTCATTTCTTTATTTCTATGGTATGTACTAATACCACTTTTTCATTGACTTGGATTTAAATTAGTTTCTATCACTTAAAACCAAATATTCTTGCTAAATGAACATTATTGAAAGTCATTAGTACCTTTAAACAGAATTAAGAGAACAATCATAAGGAGAAACAGACTCACTTAACAAGTGAAGTCATTCTAACAAGTGATCTTGCTTTATAAAAACAGGTCTTGTATCTTCATCTCAAAAAAGATATTTCTTATCTCTGCTTAAGGAGAAAAGAGAGGGTCACAGAAGATGTGCTTCAACTGAGATATTTGTTAACACGATTTCAACTTTCAAACTGAAACACAGCAGAAATGTGGACACAAAGAGGCTGAACAACATCTCTGTTAGAGTCACATGACTCCATCTCAGCAGTGACATGTGTAAAGGTCATAGGAGATCAAGGGGAAGCACACATTCCTTCTTTCTTCTCCCTGAATCCTTACAAGAAAAGAGTCATGAATTATTTATTCTTTATGCTGTAGTACATAGCCTATAAAAATGATGAACTTTTGGTGACCAGTCATCTAAAACTATAAAGTACCAACACATATTCTAACAGGAAGGGGCTGGTTATCTAGACTTGGAAGGTGTGGGATGTGAAACAGTCAGAGGGTGGACCAGGAATGGGTTATAGTCTGGACTGTAAAAAAAAAGAAGAAATATATTGAAAAGTGTTCATCATCTTGAGAAATCAGGGAAATGAGAATCAATACAGTCTTGGGGATTCCTCTTACCACAGTGGGAATGGCTTATGTTCAACAAAACAACCAATACAAATGTTGGGCATAATATGGAGAAAGGGAGAGCCCTAATTCATCATTGATGGGATTGCAAACTTGAGCAGTTTTTCTATAAAGCACCATGAAATATGCTCAAACCAAACCAAAACAAGAAAGTTTATCATACGATCCAGTGATGCCATTGCTCAACATATGCCCAAAGGTCTCAATAACACACTCAATAACAGATACTTGTTCAACTGTGCTCATTGCTGCTCTATTTGCAATAGATATAAAATGGAAACAATCTAAATATCCTTTAGCTGAGCAATGGATAATAAAACTGTATACACTATGAAACACTATTCAGCAATTGCAGTGGGGCTCAGTGACCACAAGGACCAACATGCCTCCTACCAGCAATAAAGAAAATAAAATGGTGAATTTTGCAGGTAAATATATTGAACTAGAAAGATCATATTGAGTAAGGAAACTCAGACCCACAAAAATAAACATTACAACTTCTTTCTCATCTTTAGTACCTAGCTCCAAATCTTCAGATGTGAGCATATAACCTGAAGTAACCACAGAGACCAGAAAAGAGAAAAATAGCAGAAATCAAATAATTTAAAGGGGGAAATAGAAAAAAAATTGGGTGAGGGTAGGGGTTGTGGTAGTTCTCATGAGAATGGATCCCATTGGCTAATATATTTGAATACTTGGTCCCTAGTTAGTAAAACTGGTAGGGGTGGTCTTTCTGCAGGAGGTGTATTACTGGGAGTGAGCTTTGAGGTTTAAATAGCCCACACAATTCCCCGTTATCACTCTTTCTTTCTGCTTAGTGGTTGTGTTTCAAGATGTAAGCTTCCATAGACTGTTCTAGAATCATGCCTGCCTTCCTGGTGCTATCCCCCCCCACCCACACACACATCATCATGATGGTCATAGGCTCACCCAATGAAACTCCCCCAAATAAACTCCTTTTCATAGGTTGTCTTGTTTATGATTCTCATTCCAGAAATAGAAAAGTAACTATTGCTGAAGACACTATATAATTGGACCCAAAGGATCTGTCTGAGCTGGATTTGAGCTAAAACTCTCTCCATTGAGGACTAGCTTTTATAGTAATGGAAGATGCTATGTAAAGCTTCCAAGAGGCGGGTGGACATAAATAATAGTGCTATCAATGTGTGATATATATGATTCACAATACTGAGGAGCTTTTTAAGATACTCCTAAAGGTGCATTAGTGATACTTATACCTTGGCACTAACCCGGCAACTAGGATATAAGGCCAGTTGAACAGGAAAAAAATATATGCTTGTTACTAGAAATTCAGCCAACTACCCAGAGCTAGTGAGGTCACGGATCTTAAAAGAGAACCTACTACTGCCACTTTATCAACCAGCATTATTGATAATTGCAATCTAACAATTTATTCTTAGAACAAAGATAAATATAGTTCTTGCCCATCAACAAATAAAGTTCTGTTTACAACAGCTGGTAACCATTTCAGAAAACCACTTTTCAAACTGCAGATGACAAGTGACTAAGTGGTACTCATTCTTTCTACACCACAATTCCTGAACCTAAGGCTTAGGGAACATGGCAAAAGAGGGATGGAAAGACAATAAAGGCCGTCAGACCTGGAAATCTGCTGTGAGATTGTATCCCTTGGGAGGCTTCACCAGTATACCTCAACAGTATGGCTGGCAAAATAAAACTTAAGCAAGTACAATGATAATAGTCAACCTAAAGTGAAAGGGGAAAATCTCAGGGGCCCCATCCCTAGACAAAGAGCTACAGAAAACTAAATGCTGACAGTGGAAGGAATACTTTTTTTTCCCAAGGATAAGCATACCAATTAGTTATCCAATCCCAAGTGGTCAGCCCTGAATGTATGTGTTTGTGCATATGTATGTGATGATGTATATGCACATGTATATGTGTATGCACATATGTATATATGTGTGTGTGTGTGTATATATATATATATATATATATACTGAAAAGATTGTATTTATATAGATAGAGAGTTATGTTTATGTGTGTGTGTGAGTGTGAAACAGTAATAATTAGGAAAAAGAGGCCATGAATTTGAGAAACAGTGGTTGTAAGGAAGAAAGAAAAGGAAGGAATGATATAATTATGTTTTAATTTAAAAAATAAAAATAATTGTAAATCATAAAAAGTCATATCTATATACCAACAAGACAGACAGTTGGCACAGTAATCATCATATCCTCAAATATAGGCAATCTGGAACTGTTTTTATTTTCTCTTTTCTACTAACTTATAAAACCAAAATTGAAGACAAATTTTAGATAATTGGCAATACAAAATAAGTGGTTTGTAAATATGTCATCATTGCTTAACTTTGGTTTAGAATCAAATATTGAAATGAATTGTAAAAAGATACTTATTGTAGAAAAGAAATGTTGACATTAGACCTAAAGAATAAATGTCACAGCATAGGTGAGTGACAGAAGGTTTCAGAGTAGAATATGCTTAAATGGTGCTCAAGGAGATAATTTTATGGGTGAAGGGGCCAATCACCAAGTTTGACAACCAAGTTCAATCCCTAAGACCCACTGATAGCATGAGATAACTGATTTCCTCTGTGACATGTGTATGCCCATACATACGTAAAGGCAAGCACAAAAAAATAAGTAAATAACAACAATAATAATTTTAAAAGAATATGTTTAAATATCCTCCATACACAATATTTAAGAATACTGGTTTTAAGCTTCTGGAGATGTTCCAAGAGGGATTTGGGATATACAATGAACCTGCTCCTGCACCAGCCCCTGCTTCCAGATCACAGTCAATCAGGGGGTTGTGTTGTTCCCAGCCTCTGCCTGCCACATCAGAAGATGTCCAGGAGCCTGTGGGGCTCAGCCATGGCTGACCTGAATGACTTCCAGTGCATATTAAATCTTGAGGATCTGTTTTTCTTCTCTTTGAACAAGCTTCTCCAAGACAGGGGAGGTATTTATTTCCTGACTGTCTCACTAAAAATATTCATGGATGTGAGCCTACAAGAATTCGCAAATTTCCTCTCTCCAATCTATGAGACAAGGAAGAATCAATTCTCCAAGCAGAGGGAGGCGAGGTGCTTGACAGAGAGGATTTGTGGTGGGAGATGCCCAGAGGTCACTAGATACAACATAAAGTCTGCCTTTTACTCCTCGTAGTCTTATCCCTGGGGAAAAACCATCGACCCTGGGGATTTTATTCCGATCCTCAGATGGCATTAATGCTTTCAAAACCAACACAGGTCAAACACCTTTCCATCCACTCTCTGACTAAGATAATCCCATGTACCCTGAAACACTTACCCATGCATTAGAGAGAGAACCTTCTTCCTGAATGGCTGTTCTCCAGCATGGCTAATAAACAGGCAACACACAAGCCTCATCTGGGACTTAGAAACTGGCTGCAAAACAGTGAGCTGAGTAAAACATGCAGTTGTTTCCAAAAGCATGTAAACCAAATGCTGGGAGCAGATGCCTAGGATCTCTTGGCAAAAGTCACTTCTAGAGCTTGCTTGTGGTCTGAGGTCAGCACTTTGATAAGCATTTAGAAGAGTCACTATTACGAAGGAGAACTACTAGGCAGCTGCCTGACTGGATTTTGGATGAGTCAGGAGAAGGTCGTCTTGTATGGGAGATACCAGGGGCCCTGCATAGGGTCACCATGACAAACAAGGCAAACACAAGGCAGGTGCTGTTCTCAGAGCATCAAGAGAGCAGCCCCATGTGCCTTATACTCAGGAAGGCTAGCTGCAAGACCTGGCCCTATGGCCCAGTGAGCCACCTACACTGCAAATCATGAATCTCTAAACAAGAGTGATTTTCAGAACTTAAGTGTAGTCAGCTATGGGCACTTTCATAAAGACTTTGAAAGGGTCCTGTTACTATAGAAAATCACCATGTAGATGCCAAGGCTGGATTTGACCCCAGGAGATGTGTATGCTCATATCCTGCATGCCCACCCAGTGTTCTGGAATCCAGATGTTCTATTGGACAGACCCATGCAGTTACATTACAGCTCTCTTGGTCGATTACAGAATCCAAAGAAGACTCTGTATGTGCACAAGATAGAAAACAGGAAATGGTGTTTACATCCTGTTCACACTCTAGCCATCAGCAAACTGTCCCTTAGGAATGATGCTCAAAGAATGAATGGTAGTTTTTGCAACTCTAGGAGGAAAGGAGGGGTCTGAGGGTAAAAGGAACACAGGATTGATTGTTCTTGCAACAAGACAGATGTTCCACTTTCAGACAGTATGGCTCAAGGACTCCTGCTTTAATCACATATTACCCCATAAAACCCTTTAGTACATAGTCTAAGTTCTTAGAATGATGTAGAGGCCCTTCATATTTGGGCCCCTTGCCCTTTTGCAACATATGTGGGTGTTCCCAGTCTCTTCAGCTACACCATCATCAGTATAGCCCCAGGTCACTCTCCATTCTCCATCTTGTCCTTTCTTTTCTTTTACATCTAGCAGGGTCAGAGTCTTTCCCCTCTCATCCCCAGTACCTCCTCACCTTATACATATTAGTACTGATGACCCTTCACTGAGGGACCTTTCTGTGAACAGTACTCTGAACTTCAAAAGTAAGTCTGTGATAGCCTCCTCAGTCCTCTCTGGTTTGTACTGTAACTATCTGCATGGTTCCATGCTCATGCTGTTAATCTTTTTAACCCTGTGATAAAAATACATGGCATGAGCAATATAAGGGAGGAAAGCTATGTTTGGCCTTTTTGGTCTATCATGATGGGGAAGGCATAGCTAACAAGAGCAACTCACAGCATGACGACAGGTGAAGGGAGAGGATGAGAAGGGAAGATAGGCAAGGAGAGAATCACATGTAATGGGGGATTTCTATCTTGGGATGTTTGTGAGATTGATGCCTAGATTCAGAACGGGTCTTCTCTCTGAATGCTCTTACAGACCCCTCCCTAAGGGTACTTTGCTAATACCCTACGGCACATCTCAATACAAACAAGTCGATAATCAAGACATACCCAACGACCAAACATACCTTGTCTCTAATATCTGTTAGACAGGAAGCTTTATGATGGTAACTATGATTAATTGTATTTGTCTCTGTCTTTCACATACCTGGAAACTAGAAGGAACACAGGAAAACTGTCTCCTTTAATGAAAGAGATAAATGAGTATGTGACCCTTGCTTGGCTCCATTGGTTGGTTGGGATTACACTAGCCTCTGTACCTGCTGCTTGTCTGTGTCCCTGGATAATCTACAAATGGTGCTAGCAGATAACTTAGACTTCCTTTCACATTGATGACTGGTGCCAGCAAAATAACTGCCCTATTCCTATGGGGGCCTGATGTCCAGCCCTAGCCTTTTAGTCGGCATAGATTCAAACTGACTGGCCTTTCTGTGTGATGTCTAGACACTAACCATTAAAGCTGTATAGTGATGTAGTTTGATAATAATATGCAAGAAACATCCTCAGAAATTTAATTAGAAGCACATTCTGTGAGTGTCTGGGCACTGAGTTGTAAGGACATTCGCACGCTGAAAGGGCTCAATGGTCCATAGTTCCGGGAAAGCTCACTGAGCTAAATGCAGAGCCAAATATAGGTCAGGACAGCATTCAAAGGGGAAAAGAACAATTGGGAAAGATAGGTCAATTTGAAGGCAAATAGGGAAGAGGAAGAATAGTGGAAAGTTTATAGAGATGCAACAGCTGTCCTCTTAAAGGCACATTAGCACCAATGGGGGTCTCAGAGGTGACCTGTTGGGAAAAAGCTGGTCCATGAACTCTGTAAACTACAGGCAAAATTTCAAGTGCATTTAGATTTCTTTTCTGGAATGCAAATTTGTAATGACTCTTGTTTCTGAAAGAGGTTTCCAATATATTAAAAATTAAGATTTGATTGGAAGTCAAAATTTATTAAAATCTATTAATGACAGTTCTAAATTGCAGATCAGCTGAAGAAAGGATCAGGTATGAGTCAATATTTTCAGTAGGAGTGTGGGCAGATGCATAGATAGAAATGAGCTTTTCATGAACATTTACTGAAGTCAGGCCATTTCTGCAGTTTGCTACAGTGGAAACTTCAGCTGATTCTCTAAAATCCAATACCTTTAAGATGATTTAACCTTTCAGTGTGCTTTTGTATTTTCTTCTACAATATCTTTAGCAATGTACATTTTTTTGGTTATCATTACAGAACAATCAGTCCCAGAAACAACTCTTGATGGCTTCTGAATCAAGGTGCTCTGCCCAACCATTCAGAATCCCTAACACATCTGCACCCCCCAGGTCAGCTAGACAAGTCATATGATTACCCAGACTATGTAGGAAAGATTTGTTGGTGTTTCCTGCTGGGCCAGAGGGAGTCAGTACAGACCATCACCCTCTAAACCTGCAAAAGAGCCAGCTTCCAGGAGCATGACAGAGTTGAATATTAATTGCTTGCTGGATTTTATGCTGAATAAAACCACATGTGTCTTTCAGCTGTGGTTTGGAAACATTTTCACCCTGGATATTATCTGTGAAAATTGGATAGGATTACATCACTCCACTGCTGGTTTATACATGTTCAACTCTCATGTCAGCAGAGAAGGCATTTCTGTGGAGTTCTCCTGGAGATAGTTGACAGACAGTTGGAGCTCTGGCTTCTGCCTATACAACATAGAGAACTACATCTGACATCTTGAGAGCTCAGAACTGGCATTTTAATAACAAGAGGTCCAGGACAAGGTTATTTCAATACAACTGAATAGGAGGTTCAAATTAGCCTGGTGATAGAACAATGTGAGAAGTAGGTCAGAAAAAAAGTATGGAAAAAGGCAAAGAATCTCAAAATGGTATATAAATCAAGTAGGGGTCATTTTTAAAGTGACTAAGATGAAGAAAAAAATAACAGGTTGAAAACAAACAAACAAACAAACAACAACAAAAACCCCAATGTGTTAACTAATGTCTCTTTGGCTGTTACACAGGTGCATAGTCCCCTGACAATATTGTTCCATAACACTTTACTTCCAAAGTGCTGCTGCCTCCCAGTAGCACCACAGGTTAGAGACTAGGTTTTAACACATGAGTGCTTGAAAGCTACAAATAATAGCACCAGTGGTATTTCCATAATGAATGCTGAAAAGAAATCCTTGTGTTTGAAGATGATGTATCAGATAGGAGTAGAGAGGAAGAAAAAAGTATATTTAGAGATATGTAAAATGAGTAAGGGGCCATCTGAGAAACCAAGTGTATACAGAATTTCAAGTAGACTAATAAAATACATGAAATTATGGAGAAAGTCAAACATAATAACCCAAAAATAAACATTTTAATTAAAATGTCAATAAGATCATTGATTCTGAGGATATTTGAAAATATCCATTTGCCATATGAAAACTCTCTATTTTGTAAGCTTCATATTTATACTCACACAAAAGAGTTCAATTGGCATTACCATACACAGAGTATTATGCTCATTTCAGATGCAACTGTTACCAAGGTAAACAAAAAGACAAAATAAAAATCCCAGTATCTGATGTGAAATATGCCCCCTTGAATTGTTGGACATAGGTATCCCCGAGATCTTCAGGCTATTGCTATTTATTTTTGGTTGCTCTTAAGAATTTGATGGTGAAACACTATTGCTAACAGCACCATACATATCAGTCATGGGACATGGAAAAATTGACCAGGAAGTTGATGCTAGCTATTTCTGCTAGTACTACAAGGTGTTATGCAGTCTGATGAGAGAAGGTGGGGATGGGGGGGAGTAATTGGCAATTTTACCTAGCTTGGAACCCTGTGAACTACAGTAATAAATGGCAGAGTAAACTACTCACATCAGTGCAATGGTGGCATGAATATTATAGGGGTAACCAGCCAGTTTCTGATTGGATTTACAAACCATTCCACAGGAGGGAACATCTGCCTGTACTGTAAGTCTGACCAAGAACCCATGGTTAGGACTCACAGGCTTCAGATTTGAGCCTAACATTATTCTGTTCAATAAACATAGTATCATATTGCCCTCTAAATTCACATAAGTTTACCAGTTGATTAATTCAGCTCTTAGAATTCACCACAAAAATTTCTTTGTGCTATAGTGAGTAGATAACACAAACTCAAATTGCTCAAAAGAATAAGTGGCTGTAGCATGCTAAGCCACAAATGGGACATGGACATTACATCTCTCTCCCTCTGTAAGGGGACAGAAAAGTTTTTAAGTCCAAAGGTCAAGGAGAGTCAGAACAAACCAATGTCTTCTAGAAAACAAACAAACCAAAAGCTGCACAAGAAAACAAAAACATAACCCAAGATTCCTGAGCTCATGTGGTTGCCTGCACAAAATCTACATAAGATCAAGCCATCAATAGTCTATCACCAAGTGGCAAAGGATTCATGAGCCTCCACTCTGAGGAGTTATTGACAGTTGATGGGTTCTGGGAGAAGGAAATTGGTTTCCTTTTAAGAGTATGGCTTTTGGTAGCTTGAACCCACTCCAGTGGATGGCCCTACACAGAGAAATCTTGGACAGCACAAGATGAAGTAGATGGGCTAACAATTTTTTTAAAGGACACAAGATTGAGAGGGAAGGGAGATGGAAATAGATCTGACAGAAGTTAAGGGGAGGAGATGGGAGTAAATAATATCAAAAGACATTGCACAAAATTATAAAATAATAATAATATTTTAGAGAAAAAAGCATAAGTTATTTATGAGGATTTAAGATGAGAATTGGTAGAAAATTTTTAGAGAGGAAATTTCTTTGAATTTTTTAGGATGCCAAGTCACAAGAGAAAAGGACTAGGTCAAGAATGAAACTTATACTGCTAAGAAAATGGTTTAAATTTGAGGAATTTCTTTTTCATGAGAGAGACTTAAAAATATTTATAAACCAAAGGAAGTGATGTGGTAGCTCAGGATAGGGTGAAAGCAAAGAAAAACAGCTATAAGTGATCTTCTGAGTTCATGAGGAAGCAGTGAGAAGCACAGAATAGCTAGATAGTTCAAGAATAAAGTACCCACAAGTTGAGAATTCCAAAGACAACACAGTATTCCAAAATGATGTAGGATGTAAGGTCACCTTATGAAGGGAAAAAGACACATATGGAATAGGCTTGAGAAAGATGTGAAGATTTTATGTTATTGCTTGGCGAATAGAAAGTGAGGAAATCAAAGACAAATGGAGAAGTGTCAAGAAGTATCTTCTGGTGACCAGAAAATTGTAGCCATTCCAAGATCTAGAGTTACAGTGCTTCTGACAGCTTTCAGCCTTGGGAGTATAGCAGCAGGCTGGGTGTTTGAAATGCTGCAGCTGACCACCCATAAAATTCACATCTAAAGAAACAAACAGTTGAGTCTTCTTTCGGCAAACTAGTGAAAATGAGGCACAGTTGGCAGTATACTTAACAGCATGAATTTTAAAACCAAATATATCTAAGTTTGAGTCTTAGTTCAACCACTGATTACGTGTAAGATCTGAACAGAGGTCTCTGGCATCTTTTGTCTCACAGACTCTAGTTCTGGCTTTATGGAAGGAAGGAGTCAAGATGGGTATGACTAAAATACAGTCTATGCATGTATGACAATTTTGAGTAATAAAAGTATGGTTTATGGAAGGCTGAAACCTATTTCCAGAAGGTAACACAGTGCCAATAACATCTTTAGGAAAACAGCTTCAAATACAGCTGGAATCAGGCCCAAGGTTGGCTTCTGGCAGGTCTCTCCAAACCTGCTTCCCACCGGACAAATAAATCTGTACCCTCAAATACAGTTAACTGTAGATGCCGGCATTTCCCAGGCATTGCTTGGCCTGCTCAGAAGCATGGATAGCTGTTGGCATTCTTCCACCAAGGCCTCTTTGAATTGACTGTTTGCAGTGGTGTTCGCTCAGAAATATTTTTCTGCCTGGAAGATTAACTTTCATCTTGGAACTCTGGTTCCTGATTTGAAGGCCACAGTATAAAGCTAAGCAGTCTCCCTTCGAAGAGAAGTCCTTTTACTTAGCATGGACAGTCTTTTACACACAATGTTGCTGCAAGCCAACTAGGGTTATGTCAAGTTGATGTAACTTCAAAGGCACACTTACAAACCTCCCCGGTACTCCCCTATTGTAACTGATGCTTTTAGCAACATTCACAAAATACAAAGGTCTTGAAGCTATACAGTAATCTTCTGATCCTCTTTCACTTTTCTCTGTGAGCTATTTTGTTATATTTTTATGAGTATTAAAAAATTAAACTATGGAGATATCTAGATAGATCATGATGCAGAAGTAGGAAATGAAGATTAAAACAATACAAACACTGGACAAAGGCAAATAGGCATATGATAGCGGGGAAGTTAAGAGTCATGCACCAGAAGCAAGTCGCTTGGGAGAATCTGGTTGAAGAAATCCTTCATTTGCGCTGTTTGAGTTTTGAACTTATGAATATTGTAGGTAAAAATACTTCTCAATGCCTTCTCCAACTCCTCCATCAGGGCTCCGTTTGCATCTATGGCAAAGGAGGGCCTTGTTGGACATCAGTGGGAGGAATAGCCCTTGTTTCCGTGGGGATTTGATGCCCCAGTGTAGGGGAATGCCAGGGTGGGAAAATGGGAGTGGGTGGGTGGGTGGGTGGGGGGAGCACCCTCATAGATGCAGGGGGAGGGGCAGTGGGATAGGGGTTTCTGAAGGGGAGACATGAAAAGGAGATAACACTTGAAATGTAAATAAAGAATCCAATAAATTTTTATTGGAAAATATCCAATAAAAGAAAAAAAATACTTGTCAAAACCCATGTTTATTGTCCCTTGGGTCTGACTTAGCAGTAAAAGTAGAAATCAGTGGTATTGAAAAGTGACTTTTTTTTCAACTTCTCTGGGAGCATTTAATCTCCAAGATATTTTTACTGTTAGGGTTTTTTATAACTTTAATGGTCAAGAAACTACTTAACTATTAGATCTGAACTATCAAAGTTTTAGTTTCATTTGGTTTATTATAAAACATGGCCTATGCACAGAAACCCATAATTCACATATACTTGTGTTAAATAAACCTGGGAATGAACAAACTAATTTTGTATGTAAAACCATGTTAATTTCAAAAATAAAATATTGAGACATTAACCAGAACAAAAGAGTATATGATAAACTCACAGCTTTCTGTTTCTATAAAATAAAAAAATGTTAAGTTATACATTTCCAATTACACAATGACTCAGAGAAAGTATTTCCATTACAAAAGGAAGGATAAGAAAAAGACTAGACAAACATGCAAAAACCTAGCGGAGGAAACATCAAAATCAAGGATTGCGGTGGCATCATGTCATCTCCAATGGGTCTGAGGATCTCTATTCTTAGGTCCTGCAACCTCGGTTCACATGAGTCTTCACTTGGGGTCAGAGAAGCTTGACAAAATTTCCAGAAAACTGCAAATGCTAGACAATGTGTGTCTGGGTTGGATTTCCAAAAGGGAGTCCCTTCAAGGCTGTTGCAGGAAACTGTGGCAGTACAGCACAATTTATAGAGGAAATCCTGGAGTTTTGCAGATGTCAGGACTGTGGGATGCCTTATGGTGTGTAAGGTTCCTGGTTCACCACATCCATATCAGCATCATTCATATTCATGATGGTGGCAATTATGACTCTAATGAGATGTAATCTTAAAGTAGTTTTAATCTGCATTTATGTGAGAGCTAAGGATACTGATCACTTTTTACAACGTTTAAAAACCATTTTTACTTTGTCTTTTGAGAATTTTCTCTTCAGGTGCACAGTTCATTCATTCTTTCTTTCTTAATTAATTAATTAACATCACAAGTGCTGCCCTCTTACCTGGCCCCATATCCCCCTACCCTGGTGCATCAAGTCTCTGCAGGATTAGGCACATCATTTCTCACTGAGGCCAGGCAAGGTAGCCCTGTTGGAGAAGAGATACCACATACAGGCTACAGCTTTGGGGGCAGCTCCTCCTTCAGTTGTTGGGGGACTCAAATGGAGATTGAACTGCACATCTGCTACATATGTGCCAGTGGGGTTCATTCCAACCCCTGTATGCTCTTTGGTTGGTGGCTCCATCTCTGAGAGTTTCCAGGGGTCCAGGTTAGTTGACTTTGTTGATCTTCCCGCGGGGTTCCTATCCCCTTCAGGGCCTTCGATCCTTTCCCCAACTCTTCCATAAGAATCCTCAGCCTCCACTCAATGTTTGACTGTGGGAATCTGCATCTGCTTCAGTCAGCTGCTGGGTAGAGCCTCTCAGAGGACAGTTATGCTAGGCTCCTGTCTGCAAGCATAACATAGTATCATTAGTAATGTTAGGGATTGGTGCTTGCACACAGGATGGATCCCAAGTTGGGCTGGTTATTAGTAAGCCATTCCTACAGTCTCTTCCATCTTTTACCCTGCATTTCTTTTAGACAGGACAAATTTTGGGTCAAAAGATTTTTGGGTGGGTTGATGTCCATATCCCTCCACTGGGGGTCCTGCCTAGCTACAGGAGGTGGTCTCTCCAGGTTCCATGGCCCCATTGCTAGGCATCTCAGCTAAGGTCATCTGTGCACAGTTCATTCATAATTGAATTTGTTAGCTTCTTAATGTTTAGTTTCTTTAGTGACTTGTATATTATAGACATTAATCCTCTGTCAGACGAATAAGCTGCAAAGACGTTCACCCAGTCTGAGGGTTGCCTTGCCTCACAATTCCTTTGCTATACAAAAGCTTTTTAGCTTCATTAAACCCCATTATTTTTTCTATTACCAAAATCTTACACTGACATAAGGACTTACAAAGTCCTTATTAGTGCCTCTAAGTTGAAATATGCTCCCTAATTGTTTTACTAGCTGTTTCAGAGTATCAGGTCTTATGTTGAGGCCCTTGATTCATATGGACTTGAGTATATATATTCATGATCTTTCATTTTCTTTAGGTTTGTGAGAGAGGGAGATGTTTACTTGTAGCTATTATGAATGAGATTGTTCTTTTGACTTATTTTTGGTATTTTTGTTATTGATATATAGGAGAACTTCAGGTTTTTGTGTGCTAATTTTATTTCTGACACTTTCCTGTATGTATTAATTAGCTCTAGTAGTTTTTGATTGAGTCTTTGACGTCCATTATATATAGAATGAGATCATCTGCAGAAAGGGATACTTTGACTTTTTTGCCTATATACATAAATTTTATATTCTTCCCTTCTAATATTGCTCCAGCTAAGACTTTATACATATTATGTTAAACATAGGTAGAGAATATAGACACACTTTTCTTGTTCCTGATATTAGAGGAAATGTGTTGAGATTTTCTCTATATAAAATGGTGCTTATTATAAACTTGTCATAAATAAACTCATTTATGTTGACGTGTGCTCTCTCTACCCCTGGATGCTCTATGATCCTTAGCAGGAAGGGAGGCTGTATTTGTTAAAGGCTCTTTATACATCTTTTGAAATTATCCAGTGATTATTTACTTTAGTCTATTTCTGTGATGTATTACATTTATTGATTCATTAATGTTAAACATCTATAGTTGTTGCAGCTAAATCACTTTTGTTATGATGAATTATCTTTTTAATGTGATAATGAATTGTATACAATTCAAATTGTATTTTATTGAGAATTTTTGTATCTATGCTCATCAGTAATATTATTTTGTAATTTCGTTTTATGTTGTCTTTATTTTTTTGAATGGATATTTTCTTTATTTACATTTCAAATGTTTTCCCATTTCCAAGACTCCCCTTCTGAAACCCCCTCTCCCATTCCCCCTCCCCCTGCCTGAATGAGGGTGCTCCCCCTCCCACCCACTTCTGTCTTCCTGCCCTGGCAGTCCCCTACACAGGGGCATCTAATACCCTCAGGCCCACAGAAGTTCAAAAATGCCTCTGCCACACATATGGCCAGAGCCATGGGTCCCTCCATGTGTATTCTTTATTTGGTGGTACAGGCCCCAGGTGCTCTGGGGTGGGGGTGGGGGGTCCTGGCCTGTTGACACTGTTGGTCCCTCTATTGGGCTGAAAACCCCCTCAGCTCCTTCAGCCCCTTCTCCAACTCCTCCACCGGGGACCCCCAAGCTAAGTCCAATGTTTGGCTGAGGGCTTCCACCTCTGTATTTATCAAGCTATGGCAAAGCCTCTCAGGAGACAACTTATCATGCTTCCATCAGCCAGGACTTCCCAGCATCCACAATACCATCCAGGTTTGGTGACTGTATATGGGATGTATCGGGGTTGGGGGGGGCAGTCTCTGGATGACCTTTCCTTCAGTCTCTGCTCCACACTTTGTCTCAATAAGTCCTCCTGTGAGTATTTTGTTTACCCTTCTAAAAAGCACTGAAGCAACCACATTTTGGTCTTCCTTCTTCTTAGGCTTCATATGGTCCGTGAATTGAATTATGAGTATTCTAAACTTTTGGGCTAATATCCACTAATCAGTGAGTACACACCGTGTTTTTTCTTTTGTGACAGAGTTACCTAACTCAAGATGATATTTTCAAGTTTCATCCATTTGCATGTGAATTTCAGGAAGTCATTTTTAAGAGTGTGTAGTATTCCACTGTGCAAATGTACCACATTCCCTGTATCCATTCCTCTCTTGGGGGACGTCTGGGTTGTTTCTACCTTCTGGCTATTATAAATATGGCTGTTAAGACCATAGTGGAGGATTTATCCTTTTTACATGTTGGAATATCTTCTGGGTATATGCCCAGGATTGGAATAGCTAGTTCCTCAGGTAGTATTATATCCAATTTTCTGAGGACCCTCTAGACAGATTTCCAGAGTGGTTGTGCCAGCTTGCAATCCCAACAACAATGGAGGAGTGTTCCTCTTGTTCCACATTCTCACCAGTGTCAGCTGTCAGCTGAGTTTTTTATCTTAGCCATTCTGACTGGTATGAGATGGAATTTCAGGGATGTTTTGATGTGCATTTCCCTGATGACTAAGGATGTTGAACATTTTTTTAGGTGCTTCTCAGCCCTTCAGGTTTCCTCAGTTGAAAATTCTCTGTTTAGCTCTGTTCCCCATTTTTAAATAGGGTTATTTGGTTCTCTAGAGTCTAACATCTTGAGTTTTTTAAATATACTAGATAAAAGCCCTCTATCAGATGTAGGATTGGTAAAGATCTTTTCCCAATTTGTTGGTTGCCATTTTGTCCTATTGACAGTTTCCTTTGCCTTACAGAAGCTTTGCAGTTTCATGAGGTCCCATTTATCGATTCCTGATCTTAGAGCATAAGCCATTGGTGTTCTGATCAGGAACATTTTCCCTGTGCCCATATGTTCAAGACTTTTGAACACTTCCTCTTCTATTCAATTCAGTGTACGTGGTTTTATGTGGAGGTCTTTGATCCACTTGGACTTGAAATTTGTACAGGGAGAAAAGAATGGATGAAATTGCATTCTTCTATAAGTTGACCACCAGTTGAACCAACACCATTTGTTGAAAATGCTGTCGTTTTTTCCACTGGAAGGTTTTAGCTCCTTTGTCAAAAATGAAGTGACTGTAGGTGTGTGGGTTCATTTCTGGGTCTTCAATTTTATTCCATTGATCTACTTGCCTGTCACTGTACCAATACCAGGCAGTTTTGATCCCTAACACTCTGTAGTACAGCTTGAGGTCAGGGACGCTGCTTCCCCCAGAAATCCTTTTATTGCTGAGAATAGTTTTCGATATCCTGGGTTTTTTGTTATTCCATATGAATTTCAGAATTGCTCTTTATAACTCTATGAAGAATTGAGTTGGAATTTTGATGGGGATTGCATTGACTCTGTAGATTGCTTTCAGTAAGATGGCCATTTTTACTATATGAATTCTGCCAATCCACAAGCATGGGAAATCTACCCATCTTTTGAGGTCTTCTTCAATTTCTTTTTTCAGAGACTTGAAGTACTTGTCATACAGATCTTTCACTTGTTTGGTTAGGGTCACACCAAGATACTTTATATTGTTTGTGACAATTGTGAAGGGTGTCATTTCCCTAATTTCTTTCTCAGCCTGTTTATCCTTCGAGTATAGGAAGGCTACTGATGTGTTTGAGTTAATTTTATATCTGGCCACTTTGCTGACGGTGTTTATCAGCTGTGGCAGTTCTCTGGTGGAGTTTTTTGGGTCACTTAAGTATATGATCATATCATCTGTGAATAGTGATATTTTGATTTTTCCTTTCCAATTTGTATCCCTTTGGCCTCCTTTTGTTGTCTAATTGCTATAGCTAGAACTTCACTTAGTATATTAAATAGATAGGGGGAGAGTAGACAGCCTTGTCTAGTCCTTGATTTTAGTGGGAATGTTTCAAGTTTCTCCCCATTTAGTTTGATGTTGGCTACTGTTTTGCTATATATTGCTTTTACTATGTTTAGGTATGAGCCTTGATTTCCTGATTGTTCTAAGACTTTTATCATGAAGGGATGTTGAATTTTGTCAAATGCTTTTTCAGTATCTAATGAAATGACCGTAAGGATTTTTTCTTTGAGTTTGTTTATGTAGTGGATTCCATTGATGGGTTTCTGGGTATTGAACCATTCCTGCATCCCTGGGATGAAGCCTACTTGATCCTGGTGAATGTTCGATTTGATGTGTTCTTGGATTTGGTTTATGAGAATTTTTTTGAGTATTTTTGCATCGATATTCATAAGGGAAATTGGTCTGAAGTTTTCTTTTACTGTTGGGTCTTTGTGGGGTTTTGGTATCAGTGTAACTGTGGCCTCAGAGAATGAATTGGGTAGTGTTCCTTCTGTTTCTATTTTGTGGAATGGATTGAAGAGTATTGAGATTAGGTCTTCTTTGAAGGTCTGATAGAATTCTGCACTAAACCCATCTGGTCCTGGGCTTTTTTGGTTGGGAGACTTATAATGACGGCTTCTATTTCTTTAGGGGTTATGGGAATGTTTAGATGGTTTATCTGATCCTGACTTAACTTTGGTATTTGGTATCTCTCTAGAAACTTGTCCATTTCATCCAGATTTTCCAATTTTGTTGAGTATAGGTTTTTATAGTAGGATCTGATGAATTTTTTTTAATTTCCTCATAATCTGTTGTTATATCTCCCTTTTCATTTTAATTTTGTTAATTTACATACAGTCTCTGTGCTCTCTGGTTAGTCTGGCTAAGGGCTTATCTATCTTGTTGATTTTCTCAAAGAACCAGCTCCTGGTTTTGCTGATTCTTTGTATAGTTCTTTTTATTTCTACTTGGTTGATTTCAGCCCTTAATTTGATTATTTCCTGCCTTCTACTCCTGTTGGGTATATTAGCTTCTTTTTGTTCTAGAGCTTGCAGGTGTGTTGTTAAGCTGCTAGTATATGCTCTCTCCAGTTTCTTTTTGGAGGCATTCAGAGCTGTGAGTTTTCCTCTTAACACTGCTTTCATTGTGCCCCATAGGTTTGGGTATGTTGTACTTTCATTTTCATTAAATTCTAGGAAGTCTTTAAGTTCTTTCTTTCTTTCTTCCTTGACCAAGTTATCATTGAGAAGAGTGTCGTTCAGCTTCCATGTGTATGTGGGCTTTCTGTTGCTGTTGCCATCGAAGACCAGCCTTAATCTATAGTAATCTGATAGGAGGCATGGGATTATTTCAATCTTCTTATATCTGTTGAGGTTTGTTTTGTGACCAATTATATGATCAATTTTGGAGAAGGTACCATGAGGTGCTGAGAAGAAGGTCTATTCTTTTGATTTAGGATGAAATGTTCTATAGATATCTGTTATATCCATTTGGTTTATAACATCTGTTAGTTTCACTGTGTCTCTGCTTAATTTGTGCTTTCAAGATCTGTCCAATCATGATAGTGGGGTGTTCAAGTCTCCCACTATTATTGTGTGGGGTGCAATATGTGCTTTGAGCTTTAGTAAAGTTTCTTTTATGAATGTGGGAGCCCTGGCATTCGGGGAATGGATGTTGAGAATTGAGAGTTCTTCTTGGTAGATTTTTCCTTTGATGAGTATGAAGTGTCCTTCCTTATCTTTTTTGATGACTTTTGGGAAAATCTATTTTATCCAATATTTGAATGGCTATTCCATACTATTTCTTGGGACCATTTGCCTGGAAAATTGTTTTCCAGCCCTTTACTCTTAGGTAGCGTTTGTCTTTAACCCGAAGGTGCATTTCCTGGATGCAGCAAAATGCTGAATCCTATGTATGGATCAAATCTGTCAGTCTATGTCTTTATTGGGGAATTGAGTCCATTGATGTTAAGAGATATTAAGGAATAGTGATTGCTGCTTCCTGTTATTTTTGATGTTATTTTTATGTTTGTGTGGCTATCTTCTTTTGAGTTTGTTGAAAGATTACATTCTTCCTTTTTCTAGGGTGTAGTTTCCCTCCTTAGTTGGCGTTTTCCATCTATTATCCTTTGTGGGTCTGGGTTTGTGGAAACATACTGTATAAATTTGGTTTTGTCATAGAATATTTTGTTTCACCATCCATGATAATTGAGAGTTTTGCTGGGGTATAGCAACCTGGACTGGCATTTGTGTTCTCTTGGGGTCTGTATGAGATCTGCCCAGGATCTTCTAGCTTTCATTGTCTCTGGTGAGAAGTCTGGTGTATTTCTGATAGGTCTGCCTTTATATGTTACTTGACCTTTTTCCTTTACTGCTTTTAATATTCTTTCCTTATTTTGTGTATTTGGTGTTTTGACTATAATGTGATGGGAGGAATTTCTTTTCTGGTCCAATCTATTTGGAGTTCTGTAGGTTTCTTGTATGTTCATGGGCATCTCTTTCTTTAGGTTAGAGAAGCTTTCTTTGACAATTTTGTTGAAGATGTTTACTGGCCCTTTAAGTAGGAAATCTTCACTGTTTTATGTTTGCTCTTCTCATTGTGTCCTGGATGTTTTGAGTTAGGAGCCATTTGCATTTTTGCCTTTTCTTCTGAAGTCTTCTGTCATCATCATGAGATGTGATTTTAAATCTGAGTCTTCCTGTTCTGGTGTGTTGGGCTATCCAGGGCTCATTGTGGTAGGAGAGCTGGGTTCTGATGATGCCAAGTTGCCTTGCTTTCTGTTCCTTATGTTCTTGCCCTTGCCTTTTACCATCTTGTTATCTCTGGTGTTAACTGGTCTTGCTCACTCTGACTGTGGCTTGTCCCTCTTGTAAGCCTCTGTGTCAGTCCTCCTTGAAGACCAGTTCTCTCTGAGAGGAGTTTGGGTTTAGAGAGCTGTGGTACAGGGCCAGCTCTGGGGTGCAGACAGAAACCAGAAGGATCCTGTTCCTAGTTGTTCCTTGGTTCCTGTGTCCTGATGGCTCTGGGCTGATCCCTCTTGGGCCAGGAATTTCAACAGAAATGGTGGTCTTATTTGTGCTTGCAGCTGTGTCAGCACTCCTGGGAGAGCAGTTCTCTTCTGGTGGTATTTGTGTATGTAGCACTGTGGCACAGGATGTGCTTTGGGCACAGATGAAAACCAGAAGGCTCCTGTCCCAGGCTGCTCCTTGGTTCCTGTGTCCTAAGGGTTCAGGGAGGGACCCTCTGAGCAAAGGTGGTGGTTTTACCTGTGCTCACAGGATTGTCCGCATTCCTGGGAGGCTAGCTCTCTCCTGGTGCTATTTGGATATGAAGCCCTGTGGCAGAGGACCAGCTCCGGGCCCATTATCTGATTTTTATATTAAGGTAGCATTGACTTTGTAAAAAATAGTTTTGAAACCTTCCTTTTCTATATCATGAAATAATTTGAATAGGTTTTTTTAAGTTCTGATTCTATCTGTTTCTGGCTTTTTTTTTTCTTTAGTTGAGGGATTTTTTTTTTTTTTTTATGAATTGAGTCTTATTTCTGGTTTTAGATCTTCTAAACCTATTCTCTTCTGTCTTAGTCAGTATCTGTAAGACATATGGATCTAAAAATTCATCTATTTCTCTAAAAGTTCACGACTTTATAATAGAGTATATGTTCTTGGGACATGTCCATATGTTGACTCTATTGGAAGTGTTTGTATTTTCTTCTCTTATGTTCTTAATTTTAGTCTTCTCTCTCCTTTTATTGGTTAATTTGGCTGAAGGTTTATTATGTTTGTTTGTCTTTTCTAATAACCAGCTTGTCAGGTTTCATTGCTGTGAGGTAACACCATGACCAAGGCGACTCTTACAAAGGAAACCATTTAATTGGGGCTGCCTTACAGTTTCAGAGGTTCAGTTCATTTTCACCATGGCAGGAAGCATGTCAATGTGTGGGAGACATGGTGCTAGAAGGGCCAAGAGTTCTACATTTTGATATGAAGGCAGCCAGAAGCAGATGGTCCTCCATAGGCAGCCAGGAGGAGGGTCTCTTTGGACACTGGGTGGAGCTTGAGCATAGAGACCTCAATGCTCACCCCCACTGTGACACCCTTCCTCCAACCAGGCCATACCCCCTAACCGTGCCACTTCCTATGGGCCAAGTTTATTGAAACCACCACATAGATCTTTTTTGATTCATCATTTATATTGTTTTATTTCCATTTCATTAATTTCTGCCCAGAGTATGATTAGTTTTTCTTATCTACTCTTTGAGGGATGGTTTGTTCTTGTTTTTCCAAGGCCTTGAGGTATATAATTGATTAGTTTCCTTGCAATCTCTCAAATTTGTTGATACAGGCACGTAGTGATATAAACTTTCCTCTTAGAGCTACCTTCTTTTGCCCCATAAATTATAATAGGCTGTATCATTTTCATTAAATTCTATGATTGCTTTTAATTTCTTTGTTTGATTTTATCACTGATCCATAAATCATTCAATAGTTTGTTGTTTAATCTATATAAATTTGTATACTTTCAGTAGTTTCTCTTAAAGTTGATATCTATATTTATTCCAATGTCATTAGATAGAATACAAATTATTTAAATTTGTTGAGACTTACTTTGTATACTAAAATGCCATCAATTTTAGAGAAAGTTTTATGAACTCCTGATAGAGCAGGTGTTCCTGAGTGTTTAAGTCTATAGTTCTATAGGTTGCCATCAGGCCTAATTTTATTTATTGTGTCACAAGTCCAGTGTTTCTCTGTTTAACTTTTTTGTTCAAATGGCTTGTCTATTGTTGAGAATGGGTGTTGAAATCACCTACTATCACTATGTTGGGAATAATTGGTATCTTTAAAATGAAATTAAGTATGCCTGGTTTTGATATTTATATGTTTACAATTGTAATGTCATCTGATGAAATGTCTAAGATATAAGAATGAAGTGATATTTCTTATCTCTTTTTTTGTTTGTTTGAAGTACATTTTGTCAGATATTTAATAGCTAAGCTTGCTTGCGTGCTTGCTTCTTAGTTATATTTGCTTGGAATGCCTCTTTACACCTTTTCCCCTATGCTTGTGCCCATCTTTGATGGTGAAATCTACTTCATTAAGGCAGCAAAATGGTGGATTCTATTTTCTAATCCAAGCTGCTAGTCTGTCCCTGTTATTGAGATTTTGAGATGATTTATTATTAGGAGTGATTGAAAGTTGTATTTTAAATCTTGTCATTTTGTAGTTTTAAGACCTCTTTTGATGGATTGTGTTGGTATTGTTTGCTTATCCTCAATAGTGTTTTTGGTAAAGTTGGCTTAGTGGTCTTTCAGTCTCCTTTATCATGCAAAGTTTTCATTTCTTCTTTAGTTTACATAGTCTTGTTAGGTATGAAAGTCTTGGCTGAGAGTTGTGGTTTTTGTAGGCTCTCTGGCTTTAAAAGTCATTGATAAGTGACTTGATCCTTCTCTCTAGAAGTTTTCAGTATCCTTTCTTTTGTCTGTGCTTTTGTGTTTTATCTATACTATGTTATGGGGTATTTCTTTTCTCATCTTGTCTATATCTTCTAAGCTTCTGGTATCTGAGTTGGAATCATTTTCACCTGCTTTGGAAAATTTTATCACATTAAATTATTAAATTATTTTCTTTGCTTTTAGTATGGTAATCTTTTCCTTTTCCTATACCCCTAGTTTAAAGGTTTGCTTTTTTCATGGTGCCTTAGTCTCCATTCATGTTCCATTAATTTAAATTTTTTTCATTAACCTTTACTAAATGATTCAATTCCTTTACTTTGTCTCCACACTTTAAGACTATATTTTCTACAATATCTGTTTCATTGGGTAAGCTTTTCACTTTGATTTTAATTTGTCTTGTTGGGGTTTTTATTTTAGCATCATTTCAGTATGTTCTTCAAAAAGTCCATCTCTTTTTTGAATTCTATTTTATTCACTTGCTTAATTCATTAAGCACTTGGGTTTTGTTCTCTCTAAATGTGTTTATGTCTTCTTTGAGTTGTTTAAACATAGTTGTAATTATTCTTTTAAATTATTTGTCTGGAATCTTTTCCAAATAAATCTCACTAGGAGGCATGATTACAGAATTAATTTCTCAAAAAGACATATCCTGTTTTTTCTTGTTTTTACTTCTGCACTTGGACTTGCATGTCTGGAGTTTGTTTGTTGATTAGGGATTTTTTTCTTTTCTCTTTTTTATTGTTTTAAATTTTTTATTTCTTCCCATTCAGGAGAGAACTGAGTCATAGTTGGATTGAGGTTTTGCTTTCCTCTTTGTGACTGGTATTCAGTGCCAGATACTCTATCTCTGTATCTGTAATTTTCTTATGGGTGTCAAGTATTGTCATATGCTGGTTAGAGCACCCTGGCTGGGTCTTCAGTTTGTGCTTAGCATTATAGAATACTATGTATGCCTGTGGGTTTTACCCAGGTCAGATGTGGTTAACACCTTACATCAAAAACTTCTGCTGATGTGAAACACTCCATGTGCCTAAAAAGGCCTTTACCCTGGGTCAGATCTCATCCTGCATCTTGGTCTCAACCTTTGCTTGCCTAGTCTGCAGGTTGTGATACTGTTTGTATGCTGCATGCCCAATTTTGGTATGGTGGTTTGAACAGTAATATCCTCCATGGACTCACGTGTTTGAAAGCTTGTCCCATGGGGAAATGCACTATTAGGAAGTGTGGCCTTGTTGGAGTAGGTGTGGCTTCATTGAGGGAAGTATGCTACCGTGGGGATGGCCTTTGAGGTCTCAAAATCTTGTTCTCATCCTGCTGCCTCCTAATCCAAATGTAGAACTGTTAGCCTCTTGTGTCCCATGTCTGCCTTCATGCTGCCATGTTTCCTGCCATAATAATAGTTGACTAAACCTCTGAAGTGTAAGAGTCCCCAATCAAATATTTTCATTTATACGATTTACTATGGTCATGATATCTCTTTGCAACAATAGAAACTCTAATTAAAATACTTGAGTCAGATCTAGTCCTCACACAACTTCTTCTTTTTTTTTTTTTTTTTGGTTTTTCTAGACAGGGTTTCTCTGTATAGCCCTGGCTGTCCTGGAACTCACTCTGTAGACTAGGCTGGCCTCGAACTCAGAAATCCACCTGCCTCTGCCTCCCATGTGCTGGGATTAAAGGTGTGCGCCACTACTGCCCGGCTTTCACACACACACAACTTCTGATGAAGCCACTGTCATTAACTTTGTCTTAATGTTGTTGTTTTTTTTTTTTCTCTTACAGTTAATTTAAGTAATTTCTTTTTCCTTAGGAAATGATCTTCTTACCTATTTAAAATTACTTTGCACAGACTTAGACAAAAATTATGCCTCTGGTAAACAAATTGAGCAGTGTGGCAGAAAACAGAATCATCCCACAAAAATCAAAACATTTTCTATGCACCACCAACAAACATACAAAGAAAGAGATAATAGACATTCTCTTTCACAATAGCATCAAACAAAATAAAATCTAGAAATAAATCTAACCAAGGAAATGAAATACTTCTTCAATGAAAATTTTAGAATTCTGAAGAAAGATATATAGGGGAAAAAAAAAAGATAGAAAACACTAAGCTAATGGATTGGTACACTTAAGATTTCAAAAATGACCATTCTTCTAAGAACCTTTTCTAGATTCAGTGCAATCCCAGTCAAAATCCCCATCACATTCCTCACAGAAATAGACAAAAAACTCTAAAATTCATAAGGAACCACAAAAAACACTGAATATCCAAAATAGTTCTGATCAAAAGGAACAATGCTCGAGGGATTACCATTTCATATCTCGAGATCTATTACAGAGCAAAGTAACATATGCATGCAGACAGACAGAAGCTCATGAGAGAGAAAGAGAGAGAGAGAGAGAGAGAGAGAGAGAGAGAGGTACAAACACACACACATGGTAGTAGTACAGACACGAAAATAGACATGCAGACCAATGAAACAAAAGTCAAGACCCAAACATGAGTACATGGAATTTCAAATGCTTAATAGAAACATAAGAAAAGAAAGCATCTTCAACACATGGTGTTGGAAAACTGGACATCCATGCACAGAAGAATAACACTAGAAATGGATGGAATCTAACTCCAAATGCATCAAAGATTTATACAGGATATGAAACCCAAAACACTGAAACTTCTAGGAGAAAATATAGGCAGTATCTTGCATTATACAGTTGTGAATATAACTCTGTGAATAAGATTTCAATTACTTAAGAATTCATGACAATAGTAGACAACTTGGATTTCATAAAACTACAATGCATCTGCACAGCTAAAGAAAAAAACCAATTGAGTGAGAAAGATTTTAGAAATTGGAGAGAACATTTTCAGTTATATATCTGACAGAGGATTAATAATCAAAACATATTTAAAACTTCTCAAAAACAGATAATCAAAAAAACCCAGAAGACCAATCTAAAAAATAGTCTTGGGACTTGAATGTAGAGTTCTCAAAAGAGGAAAATAATGACTAAGAATTTTTTAAGAAATGTTCATCTTCCCAAGAAATTAGGGACAGGCAAATCAAATAACTTTGAGATTTCACCTTACTGGAGTCAGAATGGCCAAGACCACCAAAATAATGAAGAGCAAATGCTGGAGGTTGGTGAGATTTCATGTTGGTGCAGTCACCATGTCATCAGTAGAGGGAATTTTTCAAAAGTCTAAAAGTAAATCCACCAACTATGCTATTCCTTACCACATGCTCCAAAATTCCAACACTCAAGTCCATAGATACTTGCTAAGCAATTCATTGTTACTCTATTTATGACAGCTAAGAAATGGGGGAAAAAACTAAATGTCCTTCAACTGGTGAATGGATAATGGAAATATAGTTCATACACACTGTGGGATACTATTCAACTGTACAGAAAAACAAAATCATGATTTTTGCAGGAAAATGGATGGAACTAGAGATAATACTGTAGATTGGGGTATCCCAGACCTAGAAAGACAAACATGCTTCTTTTTCATATGAGGCTCTGAACTCTAAATCTTCAGATGTAGGTTCAAATCCTGGAGTAATTGCAGAAATAGGGAAATTAAAGGGTTACTGTTGGTAGAGTAGAAGATCAATGAAAGAAGGACTAGCAAAGAATAAGAGATCTGGTCAGGGAAATAAAAACATGGAAGGCATAATTATGAGTGAGGCGGAGATAAATGTAGAAGAAAGGAAAGGGGAAAAATAACATTATGAATGTCCCCAAAATTTATAAGGAATGATTATTAACTACCTATGTTAAAAATCTCTAGTATACATAAGTCTTTGTATAAAAATATATATGTAGTTTAAATAAAAATTTCTCATCTAGGATGGCAATGCTCCATTTAAGAGTGAAAGATTACATCACCAAAACACCAACAAGAAGAATGAAAATCCCTAATTGAGCTGATTTTTCAGGTTGTTCAAGAGACTCACAAAATGTTACAGACTACTACTATTGCTTTTGATTGCCTTCCAGAGGTGGAAGTCAAATGCCTATTGCTGAAGACACTAAAAGCTTCAGAAACAGGGCCCAGAGGCTACTGAGCCACAGTGAATCTGAATCTCTCCTGTCTGAGTACTACCTTTCATGCTAGGAATGAAGCCTTACCAGGCTGTGATATCTAGAAACCACAACAACATCCAGTATGCCACGATAACTCTAAAGGTGCAGTAGTGGCACACATAATTTGGTGGTAACCAACATTTCTCTAACTGGACTTATGGTCTGCTCATCATGATGCAAATCATGCCTGACACTGGAAACCTAGTCAACTAACCAAAGCTAGAGAAATCATGGATATTGAATTAGAATGTACAACCCCCCCCCTTCAGTACATCAGCATAATCCCTAACTACATTCTAAATATCTGTCCTTATACACACAGATAAATGTAGTCTTAACTACTCATCAAAGCAACTTCTCTTTGCAACAGACAGGAGACTGTTTCAGAAAATAATTTGTGGAATACAGTACATATGAATACATCTACAAAACAAGTCCTACACCTAAGGTTTGGGGAAATTAGTGCAAAAGCCTGAGAAACAGAACACTTTCTGTGAGATTGTCTAGTAATGTATGATGCCACATTCATAAAATCTTACCTCTATAGCTTCCTAAATATGAACTGAAGAAGAATAACAATAGACAAGCCAAAGTAGATTGGAGAAAGACCATGATGCCTCAAATTTGCACACACATACACACACACACACACACACACACACACATAAATAAATAAATAAATAAATAAATAAATAAATAAATAAATTCATGGATGACTAAGTAATATTGAGAGTGGGAGAAATACTCTCACCAGGAGAAAAACACACCAGTTTTCTATCTGATACCAGAGATCAGTCCTAAAAAAATACATATATGTAACATAATATAGCCTGAGCTGGTTATATTTAGGAATATATATGTATGTGTGTATATATGTATGTATGTATATATATATAAACATAAATATATATATGCATTAATAAAAATTAATGTAAAGAGAGGCAATACATTTGAATGAGAACAGGGAGTATATAGGAATGTTTGAGAGAGGTGGTAAATGGGAACATTGGAGGGGAGAAGGTAAATGGGGGAAATGATATAATTATATTGTAATTTTAATAATAAAAATTAATGATTTTTAATTTTAAAAAGTTAGGGCCATTTTCTACTGTCAAGTTGAGGCAGTAGGTGTCATGTGAGCTGGTTCATGAATAACTTCTCTATGCATTTGAGATAGCATATCCACATGTAAAATGGGCCGTAAATAGACTTTTCTATGAATTTCAGGCAGCAGAGGCATCTGTCTTACCTCTTTCTCAGTACCAGAATTTAAAAGCAAGTGACTTCTCTTTTCAGTCTAATTAATTCTTTTTGCTATCCTGGTAAGGAATAAGTTATGTCAAGCTCACACTAACACTCTACAGATTTTTGGTGTTCAGGCTTTATGGAGGATGCCTCTTGATCAGGTTGTACGACTTGGAAAAACCCAGACATATCTAGGAAGACAAAATATTAATTGAAAAAAGTTGCTTCCATTAGGCTGGCCTGTAGGCAAGTGCGTGGTGTATTGTCTTGGTAAATGGCCTATCCCACTGTGGGTGTTGCTACTCCTGGTCAGGTGGTCCTGAGTTTTATAGCAAAGCAAGTAGAAAAAGCTATGAGGAGGAAGTCATCAAAGAGAATTTCTCTGTGGATTCTGCTTCAGATCTTCTTCCAGCTTCCTGCCTCAAGTTTCTGCCCTGACTTTCATGAATAGCAAACTACAAGGTGTAAAATGAAAAGGTTTCTTTCCTTCTTCCACAAGTTGTTTTGGCCACATTATTTTGTCAGAGCAATAGAAACCCTGGCAAAGACACTTCTAATAATGCATTTTTTTATTTAGAAGAAGCTTATGCTTTATTTTTTGATCACCACACCCCCAGGCATAACAGCATAAATTGCAATGCTCAGCAAATAATCTCAAGGGAAAATACTAGGTGAAATATTATGCTTATCCCCTGTAATTCTCCCTTTCCTTTTGGATTTTTCCACGATAATAATAATAATTAATAATTAATAATAATAATTTGATTTTGCTAGATCACTAAATCAATCATTTACTGACCTAATTAGGAACATCTACTTTATACCCACTACTATTGTACTTATAGCAAAAATACTAAATGATTTTTAAATAATTTGTTTGATTTTGTGTGCACAGGTGTGAGAGTGTCAGATCCTGTGGAGCTAGAGTTACAGACAATTGTGAGCTGTCATGCTGGGAACTAAACCTAGGTCCTCTGGAGAGCCATCTCTCCAGCACCAACAATGAAATATTTTATTAACGCTTCTTTAAAATTATTCCATCTGACTTTCTTTGTGTTATTTTCATGGTTTGCTTCACATAAGGTTCTTTGGTAGCACTATTTCATGTGTTAGCAAATTCAAACAATTACCTTAATTTAGAGTGGACTGTCATTGTCCTCATTCAACTGAAAAAGAAAATCTAGTCAGTTTCTTTCTGAGCCATGTCTCCATCACAATATTGTTAGGGAACAGGAACTGCACAGTGAAGTGAGGTCACCTTTGAAGATCATTATTCTAACGTCAGTTTTTATTGTTTTTAACCAATAGCCATAGACCAAAGTCACTCTGTAATAATCCAATGTCCTTCTAAAATTCTTCTTCTAGGAGTGGTGATGTGTGAAGAGACCTAGTACTTCCCATGGGGAAAAATATCTTTCATCATAGTATTTTCATTGTTCTAGTGTCTGTCTATCTATCTATCTATCTATCTATCTATCTATCTATCTATCTGCCTAACTATCTATCTATCATCTATCCTTTATCTATCAATCCATCTATAGCTATCTACCTATCATCTATCTGTCTGTCTGTCTATCTATCTATCTATCTATCTATCTATCTATCTACCTGCATGTCTGTGTTTTGCCTGCATGACCTATCACATGTATGCCTGATACCAGAACAAGGATTCAAATGTCCCAGAACTAGTATTACAGATAGTTGTGAGCCATGATTTGGGTTCTAAGAACCAAGACTTGTCCTCTGAAACAACAAGTACTCTTAACCACTAAGCTATATTCTATCCCACCTGGTATTTACAGAATAATTATTAGCTTGAATCCACAAACCCACCATACTCATTAGAGGATGCACAGGTATCACTGCAATCATTCTGAAGTGGTGTGCCAGGGCCATACTATGCATTAGAGAAAAAGAGGAAAGTGAGTACATGTGAGAGACAGGAAAACCCAAGCTCTCCCTAAAAGTTCAGTATCCTAACAAACCCTCAACGACCTACCTCCTCTGAGTCCACTTGTTCCAATGCACCAGAGAACACTTATACTCAGGACACTGAAAAGCATGAAATGGTCTTTTTGGTCCCTTCTGAGTATTAGCAACATGGAGATGCTGCTGGAGGTGTGCTCCCAAACCCTTGGACCATGTAGCTATGGGTACATGGGAAACATCCAGAGGGCATCCCACACTGTTCAGTGGCTGACTCAGCTGGCATTTGAGGACAGAAGGTATGTGTGATGTGTTAGTAGATTGTTTTTTTTTTTTTTCTCTTTGTCTACAAATGGATTCTAGGGTGATATTTTAGAATATGCTTTGTGCTTCTGGCCTAATGTCTAAGTTGTTCAGGAAACACAAGCAATTTGGATTGGTAGGATTTGTAATCTTTCCCTGGACAAAGTGTTTATTTATAGTTAAAATGAGAATTTTTCTAATAAGTGAGGCAGCTGTTAGCCATCTTGATTCATTTCAAATGTGGTTGGGGAAATTCAACAAGCTTCAAATGCTGGATGAGAGGGCAAGCCCCTGTTTTCTTATACATTTAGGGGTCACATTAAATCTATGTTGTGTTTTCTGAGAGATTAGAAACAGACTGCAGAGTACAAAACACATTATGAACTACTGCTCTCTCCCCCAAACATAAAATTCATCAGCTGTCTGCATACATACAGTATGTTATGAATTTATATTTGCATCAAACAAATGCTTTTAAAGGGTACTTTGATTCAAACATCTTGAAGCTCTAGAAACTGGGGTGGATGGAAATGAAGACTATTCATACCCTCTTTTTCTCCTTTGTATTCACCATCATCTGCCTATAAAACCACCCTGATCTGAACCTGAAGGATGCTAGAGAAAAAGTGCAGGCCCCACCCCTTACCAAGGAGCTATACCAGTGGCTAGCTTGGGGTGTGGGGAAGTGAAGAATTGTTACCTTTTGAGGATGTGCCCATTGGTAGGTACCTTATGCTCCAGGGGATGCATATATGGAGCATAAGGGTTTCAAGAAAATAAAATAAAAACAGACATGAAGTTGGCGGAGTACTGTAGGGGGACATGGTGGGGTGCTAAAAAGGAAAAATGGGGATAGATGTGATATTTCATTGCTTATATACATGTGTATGAAATTCTCAAGAATGAAGAAAAGATTTAAAACTCATAATATCTTAAAAATAAAAATACACATTTCTCAAACAGAAAAAATAGTGCTTTGTGAATAAGACTCCCATGAGTCACAGGATGATGTTTAACTCACTTTGTGAAGTTTATTCTCGCCTGGAGTAAAATGAAACTAGTAAACATTAGTCCCAGTGCAGACTGACTGATTAACAAATTGCTTTAGTACATAGGGGGAGGCTCAAACATTTGACTTTACTGTTTTTCACTGGAGCCTTTCACTAAATCTGACCACAGCTGTCCTTAAGGCCAGATGTTAGCTGTAAAATTCAGTGAGTTTAATATACCATGCAACCTCCCTGTGTTTTCAGCCAGGCTCAAGCCTGCAGCATCTGTGCATTAGCCTTACATGGCTCCAGTGGCTGTACTGAGATGCCTATTATCCTCCTGAGGTTTGGCAGTGGCTCAGATTTCCTCTAAGCTTGTGTACAATCACTTCATTTAGAAGCTATCTGCTTCTATTGAACTGAAGGTACTTCAGAAATGCATTTGATACTGGCCATTCTTGAAAGTAATTGGATGAGGTCAAATACCTGCCCTTGTTATCACTGTTAAGCTGCCCAAGCCCAGTTAATTGTGGCCTGACCACATATTTCCTTGGAAGGTTTTTTTGCCCAGGTTTGGCATGCCTCATAAGAGTGTGGAGCTTGTAGACTGTGGAGTAGTCTGGCCTCACTCTCTGCCTCCGTCAGTGCATTTTCTGGTCTGTTAATTAGAGATTCTGGACTGTGCAAATGCCTGTCTGTAACTCCTTGGGGCAAGTCTGCAAAGCTGCGGAGCAGTGATGCAATGGAAACAGCATAGAGCTTCAAGATTGGAAAGATCCAGGCTTAAATCAAGCAACACCACTCAATTCCCTGAATGCTCATTGATTCCAGTTTCAGCCTGCTCCTCTAACGTAAGGCTGTAATTTTTAAGCAGCTTCAAGGTCTGTAAATGTTTGAGTGTCTTATTCTAAAGTGTTATATACTTTTAATAAAATTATAATCAAAAAGTATAAGCATTCAAGTATTAAGTACCAAAATTTAGTTTCCCTGTGTTTTCTAGTTCAGATTCATTATGTCCCTTGCAAATGTTAAATTGTAAATTGTGCCTTTACTCACACAGTCCTATTTCAGACATTTGATCAAATGTACGTTTCATGTGACAATCAATCAGCACCTTACTGTTAAACAGCCCCCCAAAACTACTTCACGGTGTAGTGAAGTCACGGTGTGACTCTAACACTTTCAGATAGTTCTTTCTCTCCCTGGACCTTACATGTTACCCAGCAGTGCATAAAATGCCACTGTTTTAGGATCCTGGACTTTCAGATCCGTGACGTCATTTCTGTAGAGGTTCATAAAGGACGAACGGTTATTGAAGAATGAAATTCCACAGGTATGGGGACAGAAGATCCAACACACATGAAATTTGGAAATCCTCCACCATGACTGGAAAGATCACACAGAAAGCAGGTTGGTAGACTGGTGGTGAACAGAGGCAAGGGCTTTACCTTCATGCAGATGTACTTGGACTTCATCCAGGAAGAAATCAGTAAACCCATGGAAGTTTTTCTAAAAAGCAGTGAGCTGTGTGGAAACTTGTGCATGTACCTTTAGTATCTGCCCACGTGTCACAGTACTCAGGCTTTCTCAGATTATGCAATTAAATAATACTAGCTTCAAATCTAATAGTTCAAATATACCTGCTTAGGTTATGACTGGTCTTTGCTTCTTCCTAGTGTGACTCTGTGAGGTGTTAACATACTTGAACTGAGTTTCATTGATATGGTTCCTTTCTAGCAGATTTTAGCTCCCTGTAAGGGGGAACCTCATTGGTGTAAGTATATCCTCCAGAAACACTTTTTTGAATCCAATAAGGTTTTGTGTTTTGGATTTTTATTTTGTTTGTTTTGCTTTGCTTCTTTCTTAGTAGAAATGTACCATCATTAGAAACACTACTTTGAAAAACTTAGACCAGACCAGTCAGAGCCTTAGGATATGTCCCAGTATCGGCCTGGAGTATGTGTACAAGATCTCACACTAATAGTAATTTGTAAATTCTTATGTATTGTTTCAAATAACTCTTCATTGAGGCCATGTGATCAGGGTCCTTACACACTTTAAAAGTCTGTCAGTTTCTTTCATGAAACCACTAACAAAATAAAGTAAACATGTCCGTGGAGAATCTGAGGTTAGCCTGATTTTTCATTGTCTTTTGTATCTGGCTTTTATTTTTAGAATGTCTAAATAACTTATCTCAAAGCTTAATTGTGGTATTGTTCACAGGCAATAAACAGCACATATATAGTTATAACACATAGTTTGGTTATACAAATCTCTGTGAACTGTTATTATGAAATAATCGCCATGGAGATAATAAAAATATCTACCACCTTGTAGCATACCCTTTGTCGATTATTTATGGCTGAAGTCTGCTCCCATATCCAATCTCTCTTCCCAGGACACAGGTCTGCTTCTTGTCACTTTATGCTAGCTTATATTTTCTGGAGTTATATATAAATGGAATCACATCCTACATATGCTTTCTGTTGGAGGAGGGGGAGCCTGGCTTCCTTCACTTTGCATCATTATTTTGAAATGTATGCACACTGTGTATGTAAGTATATCCTTTCTTCCCATTACTGAAGCATTCTACTGTATGAATATATCAGAATTTAGCTATATATAAACCTGTTAACAACATTTGCATTATTTATAGTTTTTGACTATTACAAATAAAACCCAATGAATATTTGTGCATGTGAACTGAGAAGTTGAAATCTATCAAGATAAGAACTTTCACCCTTTGCAAAAACTGTTCAGAGAATGAAATATGAAACACACTGAAAAAGCCACTCACAAATCACATATCTGATTAAGACCTAGCATCAAGAAAATCTAATGAACTCTGAAAAACTTAGTACTAGGGAAAAAAATCCAACCTGTAAAAGAACTGGGCAAAATATTCAATCAGATACCCTCATCAAGCTTGGATATTCCTTCTCAGTTTCACTTAAGTTAGATCAGGCAGCAACATCTGGATTCACATCTTTTTTATTAGGGAAATTGAGGCATTTTAAAACTCAGCCCGATGTCTCAAGATTTATAAGATTTTCTGGTTTGGTTTTTTGAAACAGAAAGTTTCAAGGTCTGTATAAACTTCAAAACTATCATCTCTAATTCTTTGGGTGGGTATCTCTAATTTTAGGCATCTTTCTTGAGTTGTGTACTGGTTCATATTCTGATAGGATGAATGGGGAGCTTCTACAAACCATCAGAATTGTCTGTCTGTGCAATTCTACCTCCTTGGGTCTTTTATCTTAGGCACTTGGGCCTCCAATAAATCCACTTCTACCATCTCAGCTCCAGGGACACAGTGGAGTCTCTTTGGGGTCCCCCATCTGCATTGCATCCTGGAAACACTCTCCAAGCAACTGCAGGGCTCATGGTGCTTTTTATTATCTTTGACAGATACATGAAAGTAGATTGTGTCTACTGTCATGAAATCTTTGTTTCAGGAATCAGCCATACTTTTTCATTTTTCAGATGGACAGATAATGACTTTGTGGACAAATAGAGTTTGTCATTGAATGCTATGCATGCACAGTCCTCAGTGACTGTGTTTTACTGCTGTAACATACTTGATGGAATACTCAGTCTTCAAGAGACCACCCTGAAATGGACACTACATTGATCTTCAGAGAGGCCATCCATGAATGCCGTTGGAGGAATATAAAGTAACTTGGAAGGCAGTCTAAACTCTGGCAATCACAGTTTCACTCTGAAATGCTTATGTCATATAGAGCACATTTAGCCTTTGAAAATAAAACTCCTTAATCAAAACCTTACAGTCACCTTTCCTGTTCCCAAGTTTTATTCTATCTTGGATAGAGTATTTCTCTTCAAAATGTATTTCCCCCATAAAGCAGTGTATACTTGTGGCATATACTCACAAGCATACATATCTTTTTAAAATTTATTTTTAGAATGGATCCTAAGAGAATTCAAAAATCATTTCAGTATATCTTAAGAATCTACTTTCCAAGAAACTGAAAAAAATCTAAAGGAAATTAATAATTTTTTAGATGCTACTAAGCCTACTACAGGTGAACCAACATAAAATAATAATTTCAACAAGCCTACAACCAACAATGAAATTGAAGCAGTAATAAAATTATCTTAAGGAAACAACAACAACAAAAAAAAATAAAACAGAATCACATGACTTCACTGTACTGTCTACCAGACTGTCAAAGAAAATTTATACCAACATTATTCAAATCACTTTGTGAAATAGACAAAAAACACTGGTTTTAAACTTTTTTAAAGCCAGTACTATTCTCATATAATGAATAAAATAAAGATCACAGGAAAGAAAATTATAGACAAATCTCCCTGAAAAACATATATATAACAGTTCTCACACAAAACTAGCCAGTACTCTAAGGAAATATTTAATTGGGCCTAGGTTACAGTCTCAGAGGTTTAGTCCATTATCATCCTGGTGGGAAGGATGTCAGCATGAAGGCAGACAAAGTGCTAGAGAAGGAGCTAAGGGCCCTACATCTGGATCCACAGGCAGCTAGAAGTGAACAGCAAGATGAACTCTCAACTCAGAACATCTATGCTACAAATACAAGGGCACCCACATTCATAAAGGAACTTTGCTAAAGCTCAAAGTGCATATTCCACCTCACACAATAATAGTGGGAGACTTCAACACCCAACTCTCACCAATGGACAGATCATGGAAATAGAAACTAACAGAGACACAATGAAACTAACAAAAGTTATGAATCAAATGGATTTAACAGATACCTTTAGAACATTTAATCCTAAAACAAAATAATTTACCTTCTTCTCAGCAACTCATGGACCTTCTCCAAAACCAACCATATAATTAGTCACAAAATAAGCTTCAATGGATACAAGAAGATTTAATTAATCCCATGCCCCCTATTAGATCACCACAGATTAAAGCTGGTCTTCATTAACAAGAAAAACAACAGAAAGTCCACATACACATGGAAACTGAACTAATCTCTACTCAATGATAATTGAGTCAGGGAAGAAACAAAGAAAGAAATTAAAGACTTTAGAAATTTAATTGAAGGCACAACATACCCAAACTTATGGGACACACTGAAAGCAGTACTAAGAGGAAAACTCATAACTCTGAGAGCCTCCAAAAAGAAAATGGAGAGAGCATACACCAGCAGCTTGACAGAACATTTGAAAGCTCTAGAACAAAACAAATCAAATACACCAAAGAGGAGTAGATGGCAGGAAATAATCAAACACAGGGCTGAAATCAACCAAGTAGAAACAAAGAGAAATATACAAAGAATCAAGAAAACCAGGAGCTAGTTCTTTGAGAAAATCAACAAGATAGATAAACCCTTAGCCAGACTAACCAAAAGGCACAGAGACAGTATCTAAATTTACAAAATCAGAAATGAAAAGGGAGATATAACAACAGAAACCAAAGAAATTTAAAAAATTATCAGATCTACTACAAACACCTATACTAAACAAAACTTGAAATTCTGGATTAAACGAGCAATTTTCTAGACAGATACCAGGTACCACAGTTGAATCAGGGTCAGACAAATCATCTAAACAGTCTCACAACCCCTTATAGAAACAGAAATAATCATTAAAAGTCTCTCAACCAAAAATCGTCCAGGACCATGTGGTTTTAGAAAAGAATTCTATCAGAGCTTCCAAGAAGACCTAATACCAATACTCTTCAAATTATTCCACAACATAGAAACAGTAGGAACACTACCCATTTAATTCTATAAAACCACAATTATGGTTATACCTAAACCACACAATGATGCAGCAAAGAAAGATAACTTCAGACCAATTTCCCTTATGAATACTGATGAAAAATACTCAATAATATTTTCAAAAAACAAATCCAAGAACACATCAAAACAATTATTCACCATGATCAAGTAGGCTTCATCCCAGGAATTCAGGGATGGTTCAATATATGGAAATCCATTAATGTAATCCAGTATATAAACAAACTCAAAGAAAAAAACCACATAATCATCTCATTAGATGCTAAGAAAGCATTGAAAAGATTCACCACCACTTCATGGTAAAAGTCTTGGGAAAATCAGGAATTCATGGCCCATAACAGAACATGTTAAAAGCAAACCAGTAGCCAACATCAAACTAAATGGAGAGAAACTTGAAGCAATCCAACTAAAATCAAGGGACTAGACAAGGCTACCCTCTTTCTCCCTACCTATTCAATATAGTACTCGAAGTCCTAGCCAGAGCAATTAGACAACTTAAGGAGGTCAAAGAGATACAAAATGGAAAGAAAGAAGTCAAAATATCAATACTTGTAGATGAAATGATAGCATACTTACGTGAACCCAAAAACTTCACCAGAGAACTCTTACAGCTGAAAAACAACTTCAGCAAAGTGTCTGGATATAAAATTAGCTCAAACAAATCAGTAGCCTTCCTATACTCAAAGGATAAACAGGCTGTGATAGAAATTAAGAAAACAACACCTTTCACAATAGTCACAAATAATATAATATACCTTGGTGTGACCCTAATCAAGCAAGTGAAAGATCTGTATGACAAGAACTTCAAGTCTCTGATGAAAGAAACTGAAGAAGACCTCATAAGATGGAAATATCTCCTACGCTCTTGGATCTGAAGGCTTAACATAGTAAATATGGCCATCTTACCAAAAGCAATCTACAGATTCAATGCAATCCCCATCAAAATTCCATCTCAATTCTTCACAGAGATAGAAAGAATATTCTCAAATTCATTTAGTACAAACAAAACAAAACAAAACAAAGATAGTGAAAACTATTCTTAACATAAGAGAATTTCGTGGGGAATCACCATCCCTGACCTCAAGCTCTACTACAGAGCAATAGTGATAAAAACAGGATAGTATTGGTACAGAGACAGGCACGTAAATCAGTGGAATAGAACTGAAGACCCAGAAATGAACTCACCTATGGTCACTTGATAGTATACGTAAATAAGCCCAAAAATTCCACCAGAGAACTCCTAAACATTCTACAGATTCAATGCAATCCCCATCCAAATTCCTACTCAGTTCTTTGTAGAGTTAGAAAGAGCAATTTTCAAATTCATTTGGAGTAATAAAAAACCCAGGACAACTATAACAATTCTCAACAATAAAATAATTTCTGGGTGAATCACCATCCCTGACCTTAAGGTGTACTACAAAGCAATAGTGATAAAAACTAAATGTATTAGTACACAGATAGCCATGTAAGTCAATGGAATAGAATTGAAGGTGCAGAAATGACCCCACACACCTCTGGTCACTTGTTCTTTGACAAAGCTAAAACCATCCAGTGAAAAGTCAGCATATTCATCAAATGGTGCTGGATTAAGTGGAGGTCATCATGTAGAACAATGCAAATTGACCCATTCTTATCTCCTTGTACAAAGCTCAAGTCCAAGTAGATCAAGGACCTCCACATAAAACCAGATACACTGAACCTAACAAAAGAGAAAGTGAGGAAGAACCTCAAACACATGGGCACAGGGGAAAATTTCCTGAACAGAACACCAATGGCTTATGCTTATGGTCTAAGATCAACAATAGATAAATGGGACCTCATAAAATTGCAAAGCTTCTGTAAGGCAAAAGACAGTGTCAATGGGACAAAAAGGTAACTAACAGATTGAAAAAAGATCTTTACCGATCCTACATCTGATAGAGGGCTAATATCCAATATATACAGAGAACTCAAGAAGGCAGACTCCAGAGAAATATATAATCCTATTAAAAAATGGGGTACAGAGCTAAACAGAGAATTCTCAACTGAGGAAACTTGAATGGCCAAGAAGCACCTAAAGAAAGGTTCAACATCCCCAGTCATCAGGGAAATGCAAATCAAACAACCCTGAGATTCCACCTCACACCACTCAGAATGGCTAAGATAAAAAACTCAGGTGACAGTAGATGCTGGTGAAGATGTGGAGAAAGAGGAACACTCTTCCATTGCTGGTGGGATTGCAAGTTGGTATAACCATTCTGGAAATCAGTCTGGAGGTTCCTCAGAAAATTGGACATAGTATTACCTGAGGACCCAGCTATACCACTCCTGGGCATATACCCAGAAGATGCTCTAACATATAACAAGGACACATGGTCCACTATGTTAATAGCAGTCTTAGTTATAATAGCCAGAAGCTGGAAATAACCCAGATGTCCCTCAACAGAGGAATGGACACAGAAAATTTGGTACATTAACACAACAGAGTACTACTCAGCCATTAAAAACAATGACTTCATGAAATTCACAGGCAAATGAATGGAACTAGAAAATATTATCGTGAGTGAGGTAAGCCACTCACAAAAGAACACACCTGCTATGTCCTCACTGAAATGTGGATGTTAGGAAAAAGCTCAGAATACCCATGATACAACTTGCAGACCATATGAAGGTCAAGAGAAGGAAGACCAGTGTGGATGCCTCAGTCCTACTTAGAAGCGGGAATGAAATAATCATTGGAGGTAGAAGGTGGGTGGGAATTGGGGAGAGGAGAGGAGGGGCTGGGGATAAAATGGGGGAAGGATCAGGTGTGGGAGTAGACCGAAGAGATGTACAGAGGGTCAGGAAATTAAACAGAGTTGTGTAGCTATAGGGGATGGGGAACTGGGGGTAATCAACAGAAAGTCCCAGGTTCCAGTAAAGCAAAAGTTTCTCAAAACCCAACGGGATGAGATGAGCTAAAATACCCAAGAAAGGGCAGAGAGAGAGCCTGTAGAGGTCATATCCAGAGATTAGGCCACCTACCCTTCTCAAAATTTTAACCCAGAATTGCTCCTGTCTAAAAGAAGTATGGGGACAAAGAGTGGAGCAGAGACTGAAGAAAAGGCCATCCAGAGACTGCCTCACCTGGGGATCCATCCCATTTGCAGACACCAAACCCAGACATTATTGCGGATGCCAAGAAGTAATTTCTGACAGGAGCCTGATATAGCTCTCTCCTGAGAGGCTCTGCCAGAGCTTTACCAATAACAGTGCATAAGCTCACAGCCAACCATTGTACTGAGCAGGGACACTCCAATGAAGAAGTCAGAGGAAGGACTGAAGGAGTTGAAGGGTTTTACTACCTCATAGGAAGAACAACAGTATCAACCAAACAGACCTCCCAGAGCTTCCAGGGGCTAAATCACCAACCAAAGAATACACATGGAGGGACCCATGGCTCCAGCTGCTTATGTAGCAGAGGATGACCTTGTCTGGAATCAAAGGGAGGGCAGGCCCTTGGGCCTGTGAAGGTCTGATGCCCCAGCATTTGGGAATGCTAGGGGGGTAGGGCAGGAGTGGGCGGGTGGGTAGGGGAGCCCTCTTGTGGAGGGATGGGGAGGGGTTGCTGGGAGTTTTCAGAGAAGAAACTGGGAAGGTGGATAACATTTGAAATGTAAATAAACAAAACAACCCATGAAAAATTAAAAAATATCATAGAGAGGCTAGGAATAGAAGGAATATACCTTGACATGATAATGACTTCATTACAAACTTATATCCAACACTTTCCTAAATGAAAAAAAGCTAAAAGCATTTGCACTAAGGTCAGGAATATGACTAAGCTGTCACTTTCTCCTCTCCACATTGCTTGAAGTCTTAGCTAGAGCACGAAGATAAGGAAACAAAAGATGCACAAATAAGAAAAGTCAAACTATTGCATTTTGTAGTTGGTATGATCTTGTATATAAAAGACCTAATGACTCCACCAAAAATCTCTTAGCCTTGATAAACATTTTCAGCAAAGTAGCAGAATACAAAATTAGCACTGAAAAATCAGTAGCATTTCTATATACCACTGTCAAATACACTGACAAAGAAATTGATGAAACTGTTTAACAGTGGCTACAAAAACTAACATACCTGGAAATAACCCCAACCGTGAGTATGAAATACTGCTATATGAAAAACTTAAGACATTGAAATGGATATTAAGAAAAACACTAAAAGATGGAAAGATTTCTCATGTCATGAATTAGAACAATTAATATTATGAAAATATTGTTTTCTAAAGGAAATCTACACATTCAGTGTCATCCCAATTAAAATCCTAGGGAAATTCTTCACAGACAAAAACAAAACAGAACTGTAACTTTAATTTTTTTCAAAACCTGTTTTTAATGATGGTTCTTAAATGCTTTAACCTCCCTTTTAGTCCACCACTCACCAGAGGTAGTAGGAAAGAAAAGATATTTAGGCAGTGGACCTGTTTAGAAAGGTTCTTTGGAACAACTCCTGTCTGTATTGTCTGGAAATCCATTTACAGGTAAGCAACAACAGCTCCATCCACTAGAAAATACTTCACAGATACACCAACAATCCAGTTCAGTAGAGTTGGGATAGCAAACATGAATCAGCAGTGGTGGCACTACCTAGCAAAGACAGCCAGGCCTTAGCCTGGGCACAAGACAGCAGGAACAACCAGGAGGAAAGCCAGGAGAAGTTCTCGGCTGTGCCTCTCAGTGAAGCGAAGACCAACAAACATTTCATAGCTAACTCTATAAGCAAGCTTAGCTCAGCAGGCACAACATGGCATCAATAACAGTGTCTGAATTTGGTGCCAGTCTCTGGATGATCTTTCCTTAAACCTCTGCTTCATTTTTGTCAGCGCATTTCCTTTAGACAGGAACAATTTTGGGTCAAGAAATTTGAAGATGGGAGGGTGGCCCCATGTCTCAAATGGAGGCCATGTCTATCTACTGGAGGTGGTCTCTTGCCACATCTTCCTGCTCCTAACAAAATCTTTATCTAACTGCAGAAACATTTACACACCCACGTTTTGTTGGTTTTTGTCAACTTTACCCACACTAGAGTACTTTGAAAGAGAGAACCTCAACCAAGAAATTGCTTCCATTAGATTGACATATGGGGCATAGTATTGACTAGTGATTGATTGGCGCACCAAGCCTACTGTTGGGAGACGTGCCATCCCTGGGCAGAAAGTCCTGAGTTGTATAAAAAGCAAGCAGAGCAATCCTTGAAGAACAAGCCAGTAAGCAGCATTCCTCCATAGTTTCTACCTCTGATCCTGCTTGAGTGACTGCCTTGGTTTCCCGCAATTATTAACTATAACCTACAGGACAACATAAACCTTCTATTCTCCATGTTGTTTTTGGTCATGGTGTTTATCATGGCAATGGGAAATTGTTATTGGAATCAAAAGGTGTTGCTGTGATGCACATGACCATGTTTTGTTTTGTTATCGTTGTTGAGGGGGGGAATGGGGTGAGTATGTGTAAAGATTTGGAGCTGTAAGCTATTAAAAAAACCATTAAATTCTCAGAGATTATTAAATAGTTACAAAGCTTGGAAAATAGATGTAAAGGTTGGAGGTCTGGCTTATAAAGTCCTAGAGGAAAGCAAAAACTTTCAGGGATGTTCATATAATGTTTCTGGTCAGCTAAGTCTAAAGAATCAGCTCTGATTATCAAGATGTCAGCATCATTGGTGAAGAATATTCTGGAAATATTTCTTTGAGGTCAGCACACAGTAGAGATGGTCCAGATGGTGGCCAAGTCTGCTTCCCAAGCTAACACCCAGTTGGATATTGTGTAAGAATCTTCTACACAGTACTAATTTTGGGTGGCATGGGTGCTTACAGGGTCAAAGAAGTTACAAAGAGCATCTGAGGTTTAGCATTACCAGAGTCCAGGAGGGGTCACTGGTGAATGTACATCCTTGGATACAATAGAGAACCCCACATGTTGGACATGGATGCCTAGACTGTGTGTTGACACCAAAGACAGTGACAGGTTAGTAGGCTCAGGCATTCTCCACCCTGTGACAAGATGTATGCACTGTATATAGCAGCACCATAGATCAAGAATGGGTCTAAGATGTTGCACACTGCTTACAGATGTTTCCCTTGGTGTGTACAACTGCACAGAGGTGGACACAGCTCTCCACATTGGCTGCTCTTTTTATTGTTGACAAACACCAGCAGTGTGGCATAGCAGAGACAACGCTCTTCTCCTGTTTTACCCCACACTCCATTTTTCAATTGGGTATAAACTGATAGTATACCAAAAAAAGAAAAAAGAAAAAAGAAAAGAAAAAAAGAAAAAGAAAAAACTTTAGGTGGCTCCAAAGTGTTTATTTACCTCTGGTTCTCATCCTCTTAGGAACATTTTATTGCCATATTCTGTAATAACTTCATGCAAGCACTATTCAGGTGAAAATTATAATTATTCCCTTGTAACTTTGGTTCTTCAGAGGTGAATAGCATTCTCAGACTCAGAGTGGTTTATCATCATTTTCACTCCCATTCGTCTCCTACATAAAACATAGAAACCCAAACTAAATAGAAAATGAAAATGAAGAGTCAAAGGAGAAAAAAAGGAGAATGAAAATCAGAATAGGAAAAACAACCAAGAAAATCCAAAAATAGGGGTCTAGAGAGATGACTCAGCAGTTAATAGCATGGATCGCTCTTCCAGAGGTCCTGAGTTAAACTCAGCAACCACATGGTGGCTCACAATTGTCTGTAACAGGATCTGATGCTCTCTTCTGGTGTGTCTGAAGACAGCTACAGTATACTCATATACATAAAATAAATAAATCTTAAAAAAAGAAAAGAAAGAAAATCCAAAAATAGAAGCGTAAGTCTAAATTGAGATATAGAACAATTACGTGAACCACAACAGTCTGAAATTACCAATTAACAGACATAGATTGATACAATGGCTCAAACCAAGATCTAACTGTAAACTATCTTAGAAGAGCCTATTATCAAAGAGTGAACTATGGATGCACTAAAGAGAAGAGAATGTCAAGATCATCTATACATACACAAATGGGAAGAGTGTCATCCTGCTGGATAAAAATTCGGTAAAAGGGAATTCAGAGGAAGGAAATTGTTAGTACACTAAATAACCTACACGTTTGTATACCTAGCAACAAATAAAGGTTCCAAATTGAGAAGAGGATGAAGAAAATAATAAGAGGGTTGAAGAAACCGTTTATCAGTCAGGAGTGCTTCCTACTCTTTTAGAGTCATCAGGCCCAGGCCCCAGCATCCGTAAGGCCACAGCTGCCTCTAAACCCAACAGCTTATATAGAATCTGATATCCACTACTGTACTCTTAAGGCTCCTGCACATATGTTATACACATACATCCATTCAGGCACAAAATATATAAATAAATAAATCCTTGAAATGTTTTAAAAAGAAATAATAGAAGAAATTGTAGTTGGAGTCTTCAGCCCCTCTTTCAATAACAAACAGGTAGAAACAATATTTATAAAGAAATAGAGAAACAAAATAACCTCCTAGTCAAGTTGATCTAACCAACACTTGTGGTTATGTTCCAGCTAATAGCTAAAACATATTTTTAAATATGTTATAAAAATAAAAATTTAAATATAAATAATAAATATTTTTAAAAATCATATAACTTCTTTCTAATGTGAATCAACATTTTCCAGGACAAAATACATTCTTGGTCATAAAACAAACTTAGTAGTATAAAAGAAAATGATGTACATTATGCTTTCAAGCTATGATAAAATTAAACTTTAAAAAATCAAAAATAGGAAGAAAATGATGAAAACTGTTTTGAATTTGGGCTTAATCAGGCTCATATCTAGGATCTTTGTTTTACTAGTTTTATCAGCAAAATGTACTTGAGTCATTGGCACAGAGAAGATTCTTATAAATAGAAGATACTACTTCATGAGTGAGTTGAAAGAGACAAGGATAACAAAGAAAGTTTTGACTATCAATCTTTTCTCCATCTTTCCTATATTTGGGGGAGAAACCTAATTAGATGGCATTCCCCCTTTGCAGTGGGTCCACGGGGTTTTAGAAGCCTGCTTCCCAGAGCAGAGCTGCCAGCCCACGGAGCAGAACTGCCAGCCCACAGTAGAACTAACACGAGCTTTTCCTCCCGCTTCCATCCATCATTAGATCTCCGCGGCAGTCCTAAGAAGGAATGAAATGACCAAAACTTGGTAGGAAAAGAAGTAAAATGAACTCCATCGACTGGAGCATCTCTTATTTAACCATCCAAAGAAGCCTGGCTGCACACTGTAATTTAGATTGTCAGGAAGTCCCAGGAGGGGTCTTAGTAGGATGATTTAATCCAGCAGGCTGTTTGCCTTACCCTCCAAGTCTGCAAAGCTTGGCAATCTATGGCTACAAACCGCTACACATCTGCTTCCCTGGAGGGTGCTTGCACATATACTGGGGATTCACTGAGAGATGTGTAAAGTGCTCTGGGTGAAGTGGGTCCTACCCCAGCAGACAGCCCTCTGGGAAGGGCATTTCTCAGCTTCCTATGGTAATGCACTCTAGTGACTGTATCTTGAGACTTTCTTGCTAGATAGGATCTTCTTACACTGCATACATCTCTGGTATTCCCACTTAAGCCTACATCCTCTGGGAGAAACTGAACAGCTGGTCACTGTTCTGTGTATAATTATCCTTCCAGAAAGCAAGCACTTGACTGGTGGTATTTCTAGTGCATATTAGTATTCCTGGCACTGCCAGGATTCTTATTGAAGGATGCCATTGCTTCCCATATTCTGAGAGAATGAGGCTGATGAGTTGTCTGCCACATGTGTGAAACAAGAAATTTATCATCTTGAGAAATATTTGTATGGATATTGTTCACAACCTGACTACAGATCTGTTGCTGTCTGGAATGCTGGCTCCCCAGCTTGTAAACTGCCTAATGCAAATATCCTCCTCCCCTTCTCTGCCCTCAGCCACAAATTTTTCTCAGTCTGCTGAGTTGCAGAAGCTTCCCTCTCATGGGTTTGTAAGAGCTATGCAGTCATGCCATATCATATTTCATTAACATGCCTGTCTTGAAGGCTTCCTGCCACAGTGGCTTTCAAATCCTTAGATCACTTGGTTTCCAATATGTTCTGATGAATAGGCTTTTCTTGAATTACTTTGACTAGGCAGTAATTCAGTACTGAACAACCTGTAAGTATCAGTCATAATTTTGTCAACAGCTCTACTGTAATCATTCTCTTCTCTTTTCAAATGGTGGTCCTCACACTTGAGTATGTATTTAGATTACTCTTTGAAACTATAGGTGAACCACCATAGTCTTTAGTTTGATGAACCAAAATGGTCAGGAAATAGAACCTCATTTCCTATAAAGAAAATGCCTTACAGCTAGATTCAGAATTGGCCAATGGTAAGTGCTTGAGATTAAGCATGCTTCAGCATCACTTGGTCGTGGGCAGAGTGTAAGAAAATGCAGACTACTAAATCCACCTCAAAGACTTGATTTAGCAGGTCTTGGTGGAGTCTAAGTTTTTCCCTTTATAGTAAATTGCACCTGACTCTATGGTTTTAGACTGTATTTTGGGGATGACTCTTTTCGAGAATCTCTAAATTTGGCATTTGGAATAGACTTAATTATTTTTACAAGAAAAAGGAGAATGTGGGTGTCACAGAGACGTTTCATTCATAGTGAATTCATCTGAGTCATCTGATGGCTAGTAGAAAACTGAAATGATCTCTGTGATTTATGATTGGTAAAGCCCAATCATCAGGATGGGAACCCTAAAAAACCCCAAATCAAACAAAAACAAATATAGTTAAAGTAGAGGTAAAAGGTAGAAAGAGGAGAAACTAAGCTAGAAGCATGCAGGGCTGATCTGGGCACCTGTCCTGCCATGCACAGTGATGCTAGATAGATTAGCTTTTTGTCAGCTTGACACAAGTTACAGTCATTGGAAGGAACATCAATTAGGAAAATTCCTTCAAGAGTTCGGCATGCAGGCAAGTCTGTGGAGCATTTTCTTGATTAATGACTGATGTGGGGTGGGGCAGAATACTTTGGATGGTGTAACCCTTAGGTAATTGGTCCAGGGTTAAACAAGAAAGTATCTTATTTAGGATTTAAACAAGAAAGTATCTTATTTAGGATTTCTCTTGATGTAATAAAATACCATGACCAAAATCAACTTAACAATGAAATAGTGTGTTTTACCTCACAGCTCATAGACCATCATCCAGAGAAATTAGGGCTGGACCTTATGGCAGGAACCTGGAGACTGGAATTGGTAACTGATGCAGTTACCAATGATGGAAGAGTGCTGCTTACTGACTTGCCCCTCTTGGTAAGTCTCTATCAGGACCATTTGTACAATGGTTTGAATTATAAATATGTGGTTTCTGGCCACTTAGGGCTGAATAATCAGTTATCATTAACAAGAGATGAGAACCACTTAAGTGAAATCTTTGCTTTATAGGAACAATCAGTATTGGTTATCTGAGGCTGAAAAACTAGCTATAAACAATAAGAGATCAATAGCACTGAGGCAAACTCTTCTACAAAATATTTCCTTCAGGTCAGCAAACAAAGGTGTGGCAGAGAAGATGAAAACTGCGTCTCAAGGTGGTAGCCCAACGTGGTAAATATGTAAATATTTCCTATATATTTTTTACTTGGTTTGGAAGCATAACAGTTACAGGGATGGGCGTCATGGAGAGCAGCTGAGTCTTCACATTATTAGAGGCGTAGAAAGGCCATTAGTTAAGGTCAGCCTCTGTTTCAGTGGAAACCTCAAGAGTGAAGGAAGAATGAAGAATAGCAAAGGCTTGGTATCATGAGGCAGAATTGGAATCCCTAAATATGGACCAGGTGGCCACTCATAAAGATAAAACCTCAGTTGTAAGAAGTTCCCAGGATTTTAAAATATGATGGAAGAAAAATTTAGCCTTGGCATTGTGTGGCAGAACTGGAGTCCATGAAGAGATCATTATTGGTGAAGGCATAATCTCTACTGGGGTAAAATCCCCAGCCTTCTGGAGCCCAGAAGATCATATATGAGTTCCAGACATTGCACAGAGTTTTCAACACTGTTGTGTTTTGGTTTTCCTATATTTTCATAGCAATGGCCTTTTGTAATGATAGAAAATTGGAGATTTGATCTCAAACTATATACAGTAAAGTGAGGGGGCTTTTGAACTGATTCACTACAAACTTTCAGAGAGAAGTACGTGGTTCTGGGACCTACCACTTTTATACAAGAATAAATGTACCACCCAAGGTATAAAGAAGAGCCAACCAATTAGAGATAAATTCTTTCAATTCCTACCTACTTAAAAGCAGTTCTGATTTTCAATTCTTTTAATTCCATCAGATACTTTAAAACAAGTTTTAAAATATTTCAATTTAATTTCAAAAGTTCATCCCACTACAGTGTGGTGGTTGGTTTATTTATTTATTTATTTATTTATTTATTTATTTATTTTGACATCTCAGAAACTTGGGGGAAATTGCATTACAGTAATAGTCATGAACTATCCAGATCTGCCAGTTTCTTCTGTCTCTGATGTTATTCTGTGGATTCCTCTTCTTTTCTCATACTTCAGCCTCCACCAAGTTCCAATGACTGGTACTTCTGTCCAAATAAGATTCACCAAATAGGCTTCCCACTCTCTACTATTGTCTGTCATGTTGGCCACCACATCCACTAACACCAAAACCTCAGCAAAGACAACACTGTATGATACTTACTATATGGTACACAGGGAGATACCCCTCTCTGTTTGGTGTTTATCCCAGAAAGGTGGGACAATTTAGTGAGATAACTGAGAATAATTTGTTCCTGATTTTATGAGGGTAAGGAAATAAATTTGATGGAGGTGAAATTGTAAAACAATTCAAATGACTGAGGCAAAGCTGTACTCAAGAATGCATATTCTTACTGATAAAAGCATTTTTTTTTTGTAATTATATCTTCGTCAGATTGAATCACCTAAAGATGTTCCCCAGATCTTATGACAGTGAATTTCTAGATACCCATTCCTGCCTAAACATACCCAAGGCTTATACTCAAACTTCAAAATCAAAGGAAGAAAAGATAGTATCAACAATAGCATGCATGTTTGAAGTGATGGATATTTATGCAATTATTGACCTCACTTTGTATCAGAAAAACGGCAAAACATTTTCTATAAAATATCTAATAGTAATATTTGGACTTTGCAGTCTGTTCTGCATCAAAATTACTAAACACATAGTAATATAAAATATACTTATATATTTTATAGAGTTATAAAATTACTCTATTATAGCCTCAAAGTACCCACTGACAATATGGAAATAAGTGGACACGTCTGTGTAAGATCTTATTCCTAAATTATAGGCCAGTTTTCCTCAGCAAGCTGTATTGTACCAACCTCTGTTCCATGTGATATAAATATTTTGAGTTTTTTTTTTTAAGAAAAATATAAATTAAATGCTTGCAATTCATTTTTCTAAAGCACATACTGAAAACAACACATTTGCTTGGGATTTTGTGGCTGTTGTTTTGGGTCTTCCATTCAGATGTCAATGATTTATATTTAGGAGCTGCTGAAACATGCCTTTCTGGTCTCACATAGCAGTGAGCTTGCAAGCTTTTGATATGAAGAGTCTGGAAAATGTTTCTTTAATGCAGTCATTCTGCCAAAGCTAAGTAGGTGTTTCTCAACTTCCCTACCAAACACCAAAGTTAAACACAGGCTTAACTCTATATCATGCACACAGGAAGAGATAGTGAAGTTGCCTGCTTCTTTCAATGTTCCTTTAAAGCCTAGCAATTGCTTCAGCCAAAACATTCCAGAGTATAGCTTAGGCCAAGAGTTCGTCATCTCTTCTTCCACTAGGTAGCCAAAACTTCTCTATAAAAAGTTCTTTCAGTATAGCCTTTTGCTCTCCTTTTCTTCTCCATTCCTAGATCGAGTCTTTGGTAATTATCCAAAAATCTATACATATGAATAATTAACTTAATAAAAGTGATGAAGAAGTGAATACATACACAACCACATCATGTAAGTGGGTCTTAAGACTGGAGACATAGTTGATCTTCTTTATTAACATGTGATAAACCATGAGATATGCAGTATGAGTCTGACACCATTCCTTGATTTTTGCATGCTCGTATGTTTGAATACTTGGTCCCCAGTTGATTACACTGTTTGTGAAACATTAGAAGCTATGGCCTTGTTGGAAAAGGAATGTCACTGGGGTCAAGATTTAGAGTTTCAAAAGATGTATACTATCCCCAGTGTCTCCCTTTCTCTGCCTGTGGTTTATTCTAGATTTGACTTCTCAAATACTACTCAATTTCTTCATGCCCACGTGCCTGCTCCCATGTGCCCCAGCCCCATGATGGGATCTAAACCCTCTAAAATCATAAACCCTAAATTAAAAGCTTTTTAAAAGTAGCATTGGTCATGGTGTTTTATCACATCATTAGAAAAGTAAATAAGACATCTGATAAAAAAAACCTAGGAATAAATTTATTTTCACAAGAAAAAAATTATTTAATAAAAATACTATAAAATTGAGAACAAAAGAATTGAAATTTATGAGCAGAAACTTCATAAAAAATTATACCAAAAAGCAAATTTTTTCTTTTTAGTTTTTCCAAATATCTATTTAAAGGAAAATGTGTTTATAAGTAATACAATTATTCGCAAGAGTTCTCATGACAATTCTGCAGATTTTTCTTGTCTGAGGAATATGCTAGGAATGTCCTCTTCTCAAGATTCTTACCCTGTAGCTAGCCTGCCTGGGCTTGCTTACCTGTAAACAGCCTCCCTAAAGTGGATGTGCAAGTTCCCCTACAAGCACCTTCATATCTGTTTACCTTACCTTCATTGCACTCCTGAGAGTAGAAACACCATTTCTATGCCTTGTGAAAAGCAGAAAAGGCACAGTGAGTGTGACTTATATCCAGAATCTAAATACATGGGAAGACCAACAAACACCAATCACCTTCATCTACAGATCTATGCTTTTTTCCTCAAGGAACTCTACTATGAAATACAAAGAAACAGGTTCAAGAAAACCATCACACCTTTTTGAACATGAGTCATCGCCATGGTCCAGGAGAGATTGCTAAAGGAGATTGGATCAAGGGGAGCTGAAGGAAGAAAAACTGAAATATGGAGAAACATTTAAGGGCATGAAGTCTGAAATACCTAATGCTTTGAACAGTTTGTAAAATAAAAGAATACCATCAAGGAGAAGATGGCCCTTGAATATTCTGTAAATTATTTCACAAGTAGAAAGGGAATATGACATGAAAGAAAAATAACCATGAGGAGAGGGAAAAAAACAATAAACAAACAAATCACTGAAATAATTGGAATAATAACAATAATAACAAGGAGAAATATGAAGAGAGAAAAGGCAAAAAATGGTGAGATAATAATAGGGAAAGAGACCTTATTCAGATGCAGTTCAAGGTTAGATAGTAGAGAGAATTTATAAACACTGTATTCGAACTGTTAGTGGATGACTAGTGCCAACACAAAGAAGATGAGCTTTGATCCAGAAACTTATCGCTAGTGATGACTAGAGATGACATGAAGTGGGAGGGGCTTTGATCCTGAAACTCATTTTCCTTCATTAGGATATCTTAGTTGAAATCAACCTCCAACCCCCCACACCCCCCACCCCCGAAGCAAATTCCCTCAAGACCACAACATAATAAATAGAACTTTGAGGTCTTTTCTGCAAGCTGTTAAATGGATGTTCTCCATTCTGTTTTGTATTTCCTCCTAAAAGAGGATTTTAAAAAGGTGTTCCTGACACAGAAGCCACAATTCAACTGATGAGAGCAAGGGAAATGGCCAGCTGTTTCATCACCAGATTGAGCTAACGTAACTAAACTCTTTTCCTGCAAATGGCATTGGGATTATGGAACTCTACTTCCTATAGATGTCCCATTAGCATTACAAGGAACTCATAGAAAATGTGCCTTAACTGAGGCCTGAGAAAAATCCTATATTTAATGGCTGAAATCAATATTCAGAGAATGTCTTTTCATCTTCTAAGCACTGATTGTAACAGAAGAAATCTCCCTTCTGTGATGCCCTGATGAAATCAGCCCCACCACACTGCCAGGAGGATTTAGCACAAATTTGAAACTGTATGAAGTTGTGCTGACAGTACAGTGAACGTAAGTCCTAAAGAGCCTAGGAGTGATAAAGGGAGTGAGAAGAGTTCCTGAGATGAGGAGAAAATGAAGAGTGAATTCTGATTGAGTCAGGCAATACAGCCAAGAAGCATTAAGCTACGGGTGCAAAACGAGTGACTGTTTTCATTACAATTGCAACTTCATGAGTTCTGAAACCTGCATTTGACCTCTGTTCTGAAATTAGGTCTGCACTTGCATTATGCTCTTAGTAAGCACAATACCAAAAATTAAGATAAATAACTATTTTCAGGGTCTGGAAGAGGAGAGGGATTTGTAGAATGACAAAAGCTCTACTCTATTATATGTACATCCAGCTTTGAAAATTTAAATTTATTTATTTTTAATTAAGAAATAATTATATGATTTCCTTCTATCTCCTTCATCCAATCCCTTCCTTCCACGCCCCCACTCTCATCTCAAATTTATTGCCTATTTTTAAAATTTATTGTTGTTATACACACACATTTAAATGAAAAAATTATATATATAATTAGGGTTACTAACGCAGCAAGTTAGGGATGAAAGGGTTGGTTTGGCTTACACATCCATACATTCATTATTGAAGGAAGTGAGGATAAGAACTCAAACAGGGAAAGAACTGGGACTACCAGGCATGATTTCCCTCCTGGTCAGTGTGCTTTAAGTCCAATTAGACAATTGTTGGTTACCACTAAAAGTACCATTATTACATCTTTCAGTGAACCTTGCAGGATTTGTAATTATTGTAATCACAGCTTTCTTCTGTCCACAGCTTCTATTGCACTTTGCAACCCTATGAAAGCTAGTCCTCAGAGAGGAGAATTTAAACTTAAATCCTATTGGAATCCTCAAAGTACTGTGTCTACAAAGCTCACAGTGCTTTCAAAAATCTCCAAATTCTCCTGTTCTGGAACTACTCCTCTAGTTGGTGTGCCACAAATTATGCCAAGGGATGTAAAGATTGCCAATTGACTGATGGGGAGAAATTTTGGACAATATCTGTGCCTAGTACTCCAGGTTCTTGCCCTGTTTGAGTTCTTGTCCTCACTTCTGAGTAGAGTCATTATTTTGTCCTATTTTTATGTTGCTATAAGTGTCTAATGATGGAAACCATAAAGAAATGAGCTTTATTTGAATTGTACTTCTTGTGACTTTAAAGCCCAGACTACATGGCAACACTAACTGGACTGTGTGCAACATTGAAAAGAAGCAGAAAAGGAGCCTACCCAGGAAATGTAAATACTCATGAAGAGAAGCAAGATACTGGAGGAGACCAGGCTCAGCTTTTAAAACAACACATTCTCTCGGGAACTAATCCAGTCCCCACGATCTGACCCAATACCAAGAGCTAGCAGTACCTCGCTCATAAACATATAACCCTATGATTAATTACTGGTTACTGGGTTTGTATCTCTTCAGTCACACCTAACCACATTACAGGAAGCTTCTAGCACATAATACTTTAGTGAACAACTCATAACAGAACTACAGCATACACTACTGCATAGGTTTCTTCCACTTTCTGCATTCCAAATGACACTTTCCTTAGACCCATTTTCTTTTGTATTACAATTTACAACAGTGGGCAACTGGAAAATAGTAAGATCCTTCTATTAGGGGGGCACTATTTTTATCTCCACAGTGCTTTAGCTTGTAAGTATTCTTAACTATAAAAAAATAAGCTATATCAGTAAATAAATTCATTCTATACCTAACAGGGAAAAAAATCTTTCTTCTGGCTTTGATGTCTTAGATCTTGCTCAGTTATTTTTCTCTGATTTCATTTATTTACTCCCATTTCCTCCGAATCCAATGGAAAAAATCATTTTTTAATTTCTGGAAAAAGCATTTTATTAGACTATTAATGCTTGTCATTTTAATAGATTACCTTCTCTTAGACAAAATTTGCATTTTGAAAGGCATTTCAGTGTATTAATCAGAATACTGAACAATATTTTAATTTTAGGAATCCTGTTAAAACTTTATGAGACATTAAATTTTAAAGGAAGTCACCCACATTGAGTGCAATTCTAATTTATAGTTCTTTTATTTTAAAAACAAAGAAAATTTTAGTGTATGCTTGAAAATAAGGATTCAAAATTTAAATTCTAGATACAGTTGTGGCCTAATGAGTGAAGGATCTGCTTGCATACAGTGTTCACAACTGAGTTAACTGTCCAGATTTTTAACTTTTAACATTACCATTGGTTTGTGATTTAAATTTTTTTAAAATGAGTCTTTGCCATAGGAAATTCTATTGAAGTTGATATACAATATTTCTTTGACTCACTGGGCTTTGTAAAAGCTTTAATGAGAAACATGGTATATCTGACATATTTACTAATAAATGATAGAAGATTTTAGTTACTCATTGTGTTATTTCATTATCTCGTGGCTGTGACCAGATTACTTGACAAAAGAGAAACTTAAGAGTGGAAGTGTTGTGTAGTGGTTTGAATAGGTATGGCCCCCATAGACCCATAGACTCACGTATCTGAATGCTTGACCCATGGGGAGTAGCTTTACTGGGAGGCATGGCACAGTTGCAGTTGGTGTGGTCTTATTGGAGGAAGTGTGTCATTGTGGGGGTGGGCTTTAAGATTCTATGCTCAAGCTCTTTCCAGTGTAGAACACAGTCCCCTTCTACTGCCTGTGTATTAAGATGTAGAACTCTTAGCTGCTTCTCCAACACCATGTCTGTCTGTACAGTGCCATGCTTTCTGCCATGATGATAATGGACTGAATCTCTGAACTGTAAGCTATCCCCAATGAAATGTTTGCTTTTATAAGAGTTGCCCTGGTAAAGGTATCTCTTCAACAGCAATGAAACCCTGACTAAAACAGATTGCTTTGGGCTTATAATTTTAGAAGGAATAACATTCACCATGGCAGGAAAGATATGGAGAAAGGACCACAGGGCATCAAGTTACAGATAAGAAAAAGAGAGATGGTCAGAACTGGAAACAAACTGAAACATCAGTCTCTTCCAGTGACTACCTTCTTTTAGCAGGTTTATAGCCATCCACAACAGTTAGTGATGAACTGATGGAGGATATTCCACATTTAAACAACAGGTGTCACCATGACACCAAACCCAGACACTATTGTGGATGCCAAGAAGTGCTTGTTGACAGGAGCCTGATAATGGCTGTCTGCTGAGAGGCTCTGCCAGAGCCTGACAAATAGAGAGGCAGATGCTTGAAGCCAACCATTGGAGTGAGCACAGGGTCCCCAATGAAGGAGATCGAGAAAGGACTGAGGAGCTGAAGGGATTTGCAATCTCATAGGAAGTATAACAATATCAACCCATCAGACTCCCCAGAGCTCCCAGGGACTAAACCACCAGCCAAAGAGTATACATGAGGACACATGGCTCCAGCAGCATATGTAGCAGAGGAAGGCCTTGTTTAGCATCAGTGGGAGGAGAGGCCCTTGGTCCTGTGAAGGCTCAATGCCCACTGTAGGTGAATGCCAGGATAGGGAGGCAGGGGTGAGTGGGTGGGGGAGCACCCTCATAGAAGCAGAGGGAGGGAAGATGGGATAGGGGTTTTCTGGAGGGGAAACATGGAAAGAAGATAACCTTTGAGATGTAAATAAATAATAAATAAATTGAAAGAAAGAAACTAGAAACATCATTCTTTGTTGATCAGAGAAGTGGCACACAGGGTGGCGGAGGACAACAAACACTAGGGAGAGCTGAAATATTTGAGAGTAGGCTTACTTTATTTTTACTTGGGAAGCATACCTCGTCCCACAACTGATTGACTCATTTTGTTTACAGAATCTTGAGCCTCTTTTTAAAGGCAACTGAGGTTTACTTCATTTCTTAGCATAAAGGAAGATCACAGATGGTATCCCTAATGTATCATTTAACTACCAAAAAGCAGATGTGTCCTCCAGACTGAGACTTCAACCTCAATAGCATATTATTTTAAAGAAGGAAACAGAGTCTATTTTACCACAATTAAAACAGAGCAAGCTATTTGCTTTCCAACGATGACCATATTTTCCTAAACAAATGTAGATTATTGACTATTTGATTTATGACTTGGAGTAACTTCCTGCCTAAATGTACTCATTGGAAGAATCTGGCATTTTCATATTTAAAAAACACAGTAATTTTGGTTAGAATTGGACATTTCTTTAATGTAATCATCTTTTATTTATATATCAACAATATTGATTGATACTATATATTTAAGTTAAAAAGTCCCATTTCCTAACTTCCCACTAAATTATCTGCTAAAGGGCCAAGAAAAACATAAACAGTCATGTACAACAGAGAAAACCAGAACTTATAAGCAGTCACTACCAGAATTGGAAATTTCACTAATTACAAGGCTTAAAATAAAGGAAAATACATCAGGAGACTATCCAAGGTCAAGATGCGATGGCATCATGATAGGATGAGTGTGCTCTACCATGTGCAACCCAAGGGCATGGGAAAAGGAGAACTAGCTCCAGCTGGAGACTTTTAAGGAAAAGCAAAGTCTGTACAGCACCAGCAACAGATTTTGAATGAGAAGAATGTTTGGTAGATATCCACTCAATAAAGTAGTTAACACATGAACACATTGTCTATTTATTCCTAAAAAGTAGACAGTTTGCAGATACAGAGAAGTTTTGCTCTTGTTCTTCCATAAAATTGGCCCAAGGACAGAATATCTCATTCATACATTTATATACATAATCATATAACACATATATGATATACACACACACACACATATGATTCATGGAAATATTCTTGAGCATACACCCAAAGGATTCTAATTCAGATATAGCAGAAGCACCTGTTTCTTCATGTTTACTGTGACATTGCACAACAGTCATGACTCAGTCAAGTCCATGAGCAGATAATGAAAATGTGGTGTATACACACATATTAGTCTTATTCTCCAGTAAGAAAGAATATGTGACAATGGCAGGATTTTTGCCAAGAGCTTCAGCGAGATTCTAGTGTAAGGCACATGCCTGTGTTGATCATGTATGACAGCTCACTTTCTTAGCAGTCACTTCTTTTAATTCAGATGAGTTACAGCCCTAAGAAAAGCAGACCAGTGCACTGTCCACTCACTGCATGCAGCCTTCTTCTTCCCATCCCTCCTCGTGTGAACTACTACCACCATCAGTATGATATTCACAGAGGCTAAGTGTCTCTGAGCTGATTTATAGATCCTAGCTCACTTTCCTTACCCCAGCCCCTAATGGTTCTGACTTATGGGACAAAAATGGAGAAAGAAAAATCTGTTCTGCTCTAAGACTTTGATCTATAGGAATGGATTTTTTTCTCTGTTCATTCTTTGAGCTTGGCATATGTCACAATGGGACACTCTCCCTGACTTCTCTGTGCCCCAGCTCTCCTTCCTGGCTTTCCTTATAACATGTTGCCGCTTGTCCTTTTGAAGCAGACTGTAGCTTGATGCTTCCTTGTTCCCTGATATGACAAACAAAGTCTGTGGCAAACAAAACCCACCTTTACAACAGTGGACATCTATGTAACCAATGACCTAAACACGGGGTTAAGCAAATCAGAATATCAGACTAAGACTTTACTTAGCCAAACTGTCCATGACTAAAGGAGTTCTACCAGTTACTGACCAAAAGTAGAAAAAACAAAACAAAACAAAAATAAACAATAATCTTGTGTTCTACAGAGGGAAACAGGAGAAAAAGGAAGCCAGTTGGCGACTGGACAAAATGAGGATTCCAGTAGTCACAGCTATAACATCTTAGGGAAGGCTATTCGAAAACTGTAGTCTTCCTGCTCAAAGTTAATCCTCAGACCGGCATTTCTTCTTCAATAATCTGCAATATTTTCAGTGGCAGGGAATCTGAAAACAGAGGGACAATGTTGAGGATGGCAAAGTCAAAAAACAGAAAGAAATGAAGTGTGTCCCAGTCATAAAGTCCTACCTACAGATGTTTCATCGTGAAAAAATCAAATTGCTTTTGGATTAAGCCATTGGAAATTCATTTTCCTATTTTCTTATTACTTGTAAGAAAGTACTTTTCTACCTGCTATATTTCTCAATATTTGCCCATTAAATGTTAACCCAACTAGGCTGTTGCTTTAAAATCCTAATTAATTTCCAAGCCCAGAGTCTGGCTTTCAGATGCCTCAGTTCTTTAGTCCTACCTAGAAACACTTCTAAAAATTTGACTGTCAAGACTGAAACCCCTTCAAAAATTGAATCTTAAAAAAAAAAAAAATTAGGGAAGAAGGAAAAGGAGAGAAGAGGGTAAGGAAGAGGGGGAAAGAAGCAATTGCATCATTTTTAGGAGTGTAGATGGAACTAGAGATCATCATGTTAAGCAAAATAAGCCAGGTTCAAAAAGATAAACATATATTTTCTGTATTTGCAGAAAATAAGTTGAAAAACAAGGACAAGAAGATGGAAGGATGCTTTTTGGAAAAAAGGAAAGAAATCAATAGATTAAAAAAAAATGGAATGAAAATGAATCTGATCAAAGTAAATTATATATTATATAAATTATGTATTTTATATATATATGTAAAATGTGTTATGTGTACAAATATGTTAATTTTTAAATTTGTGGGACCAATAGTGATATATATATATATATATATACATGAAATATTCATTAATTTTATTTTAATCATCAATATGAAATATAGCCTTAAAATATCCTAAGAATTCTTGTTCAAGAAAACCACGATCCATTCTTTTTAAAAAAAAAAAAAAATGCTTAAAACTGTAAAAGGTAGTAAGAATTTTGAAGCCAAGACTTGAAAGAATAAACAAATCAATGATTGCCAGTTTTAAAGTATAAAGAAGTGGTTGACAGCTGAAGAGGCTGAGTGCACTTTAGGGCAATTACTAAGGTATTACGATAAAATTCAGAGTTTAGTCTTACGTTTGATTTATTTTAAATGTCAACTTACCCCAATTTAAAATTACCTAAGTATGGGGCCTCAAATGAGGTGCTATCTTGGCTTTTTCAATTGATGTGAGATGACCAACTCCTTACATAAATGTAAATGCATAAATATGTAGAGATAGATACAGAAACCAATACACAACTCTTACTCCCCTAGAAGCCATCAACTATTCATACTCCTCACATAGGATGAGAATTTGTGAACCTCTTATCCCCCATTGCTAGAATGCTGACTTATTGTTCTCATGTGGATTTTTCTTCCAGATGATCATAGCTGCTGTTCATGTATGTGTGATCCTGTCATGTCCACAAGACTGATTTGCTCCAAGCCTTTCTAATCTTTAGCTCTTATATACTCTTTCTGCGCTTCTCTTTCAAGCTATAGGGTAGAAAGGAATGTATGTGACATCAATGCCCCATATATGACTGAGCAGTCCTATGAGAGTCCCTACTGTTTGACTAACTGTAAGTCTCTCTGATGATCATAGCCCACTGCACACAGAACTTCCCTGATAGGGTCTGAAAGCTGGACTGTGTGTGGACAGACAACAGATTAGAGTGAAAAATAGACTTATCTTTTTTCTAATTAATTAACATACAGATCACACTTCACCTCCCTCCATTCTTTTAAGTCCCTCCTCACCTTCCTTCCCCCACATCCACCCACCCTCCCCTTCTCCTCAGAAAAGGGAAGGCTCTTCATAGATATCAACTAGCCATGGCATATCAAGTTGCAGTAGCATTAGGTGAGTCTTATTCTATTGAGGCTAGACAAGGCAGCTTACGTAAAACCAGCTCTTGTTGGGAGAAATAAAGAGGGTTATTTCACACCTAATAAGAACCAACACATCAGGAGAAAAAAATATAATTCTAAATATCTACACACCAAATATCAGCCCATCTAATTTTATAAAGCAAATACTAACAGATTTTAAATCACTTATTAACCCCCAAAACAGTAACACTGGGTTACTTCAATATCCTGCATTCACTATTGGACGATCAACTGTTCAATAAATAAGTAAACAAACACTGGAATTAAGTGACATCATAGATCAAAGGAACCTAACAGAAATCTACATAACATTCCACTCAAATATCAAAGAAAACACATTATTGTCAGCACTTCATGAAATTTTCTCTAAAATAGATTACCTATTAGGACACAAAGCAAGTTTCAACAGATATAAGAAAATTAAGACAACAGTATATGTTATGACTTTACTGGAATAGAGCTAGAAATAACAGGAAAAGAAAAGAAAATTCATGGGGATTAAACAACATAGTATTGGATGAAGGATGGGTTGTTTGAGAAGTATAGAAGAAAATTTGCAAGTTCCTATAGTTAAAAAGTACTAAACATGGCATATTCAAATCTATTGGATATAATAAATTTTTCTCCTAAGAGAAAGTTTATAAGAAAAAAGTTTATAAGAGAAAATACTACACTTAAAACAAAATCAAGGAGCTTTCAAACAACATCCTGATGAACCTGAATGCATTGGGAGAGCAAGCAAAAAACAGACACCAAAGCAGTAGACAAAAAAAAAAAAAAAAAAAAGCAAAGATCAAGGCAGAAATTAATGAAAGAGAAAAGAAAGAATAAGTTACTCTTTAACAAGAAAAACATTTTTAAAAAATCCTACATCTTTCTAAGATTAAAATAGACAAAAGATGGAAGGAACATATTTCAACATATTAAAGGTAGTCTTTGATAAACTGACACCCACGATTGTGTTAACTACATGAAAACTTGAAGCATTCTCACAAAGATTAGGAAGGAGACAAGGGTGTTTACCTTCACCATTTTTACTCAATATAATACTTGAAGTTCTAGCTAAAGTATTAAGATGTGACAAGGAAATAAATAGGATGCTAAGAGGAAAGGAAGTAGTCAAAACATCCCTGTTTGCAAACAGCATGACTCTGTACATAAGAGACCCTAAAAGACTCTGAGGAAACTCCTAAAGCTGATAAGCACTTTCAGCAAAATGGCAGGATACAAAGTCAATGCACTAAAATCAGTAGCCTTTCTATAAATTGACGACAAACAGGCTGAGAAATACATAGGGAAACTTGCCCATTTACAATACACTTAACAATAAGTATCTTGTATATAAAAGACAAATACAATGAAAAATTTAAAACACTGAAGAAAGAAATTGAAGAAGAAAATAGAAGACAGAACTATCTCCATGCACATGGATTTGTAGAATTAATATTGGGAAAATGCCCATTCTACCAAAAGTGTCCACAAATCAATGCAAGCTCCACCAAAATTCCAATTCAACTTTCTGATGGAATTGAAAAAAAAATCCAAAAGTACACATGGAAAAACAAAAGACTCTAAATAGTGAAAACACTATAATAAAGGCACTGGGAAGTGATTACAATGCCTGATTTTACACTACACTACAGAGTCAGGGCAATATGAACAGCATAGTACTAAGCACAAAAATAGATGCATTGAATAGAGTCATGGGCCCATATGCACACGCACATGCACAGACACAGGCAGGGATACATAACTATACCTACAGCCACCTGACAAAGATGCCAAAAAACACAAAGGAGAAAACATGGCACTTTTAACAATTTGTGTTGAGGGCTAGAGAGATGGCTCAGTGGTTAAGAGCACTGACTGCTCTTCCAGAGGTCCTGAGTTCAATTTCCAGCAACCACATGGTGGTTCACAACCATCTATAATGGGATCGTATGCCCTCTTCTGGTGTGTCTGAAGACAGTTACAGTGTCTATACATGTAAAATAAATCTTTGCCAGGCAGTGGTGGCACACGCCTTTAATCCCAGCACTCGGGGGAGGCAGAGGCAGGCAGATTTCTGAGTTTGAGGCCAGCCTGGTCTACAGAGTGAGTTCCAGGATAGCCAGGGCTAAACAATTTGTGTTGAAAAAATTGGATAGCTACATGTAGATAAATGAAATTTAATCCCAATCTCTCAACCTGAAGAAAAATCAACTTCAATAGTGAAAGGGTCTTAATTTTAAACTCTGAAACCTCCCAAAGAAGTCACCACAATAATAATACTTAGTGAAATCCAACTCTGTATGATGTCAAAGTTTCTGAAAATAACAATTACAGGCAGGAGAGGGGCAGAGAAAGACAGCGGAAGTTAGCAAATTTAAATTCCTCACTCCATGCTGGTGAAAGCATTGTTTACTTTTAAAAAACCAAACAGAGAACTAAGGACTAAAAGAGAATAATTCTGGATAGTTAGAACATTGGTGGCAAAAAGAGAGAAAAATAAAAATTGTGTACACACACACATACACACAAAACCAAATTATAAATAAATAATAAGTTACTTGATTCCAAATCAATTGTTAGTAATTATACAGAATGTAACTAGATGAGATTAATTCTACTTAAAAGAAATACTTCAAATGGATAAAAATGAATCAAAAGACAAGTTTGGTAACCACATTTTCTCCTCACTTGTAAGAAACATTGGATGGATGGCAGCCTTCAGATAAAGATGTAGAATTCTCAGCTCCTCCTGTATCATACCTGCCTAGATGCTGCCATGTTGATAATGATGCTACCTTGATGATAATGGACAGAACCTCTGAACCTGTAAGCCAGCCCCAATTAAATGTTGCCTTTTTTAGAGTTGTCTTGGTTATGGTGTCTGTTCATAGCAATAAAACTCTAACTAAGACGACCCATTAAAAAACTATCTGAAGCAAAACTTGAAGAGAATAAGAGTTGAAATAGGTAAGTCCACAATCCAGATGGGGAATTTTTCATAGCTCTATCTTTAAAAGTTTAAGAAAAATATGCCAATAAAGAGAAATTTTAAGCAATGGAAGTAGCAGGCTCAACTTTATATGGATACAACTCTCCACTAACACCTTCACAACATATAGTCTTTTAATGTGTACATGAGATTTGGGATATAAAGCTCATCTACGCAAACTGCAAATGAGTGAGAATTCGTAATAACAGCCCTAAAAAGCAAATACCAAAATATGTGAAGCAGTTGGACAATAGACAAAACAGCCTGGAAAAGGAGTTAAAGTTTCTGGGGAATATGCAAAATATCTATTTATTCCATTTTCTGGTGTAGTTACAGATTATACAAAACTGGGTAATTTAGAAGGAAAAGAGGCTGATTTGGGCTCATAATTCTCAAGACTGGGATGATCACAAACCTAGCACCAGTATCTTGTCAGCCTCCAGAAAGGACCCTTGTTGCTTCCACCTGAGGTGGAGAATAGAGTTACAGAGGCAAAGCACGAGGGGCAGACTCATTATGTAAATAATCTCCTCTTGTAACTGTTCCAGTGTTCTAAGAATGAGAACTCACCCTGTTCCTTAGGAGTCACCCAGGTGTTTGAGTACTCTGAGTATCCATGTTAGCAATCTAACCACTTTTTACTGCCTCCATTGCTGCTTCTCAACATACTTGGACACCAGACTGCTGCATGCTGCACTGGAAATCCCATAGGAGATATAGTTTAAAGTAGAAAATGGTAGTCAAACCATTGCAACATCTCAGAATCTTTTAACATTTATTACCTCCAAACTAATCTGGAAATACAATGCAGGAATTTTGCTTTACATAGTTAATCAAGCAGGGGTGTGAATCTATGTGGGAATGTAAATATTTCAAAAAATAATAAATGCAGTCTTGTAGGACAAAACTGGAGCCATAATATTAGCAGATAGCAAGATTGCACATAAAGCTAGGTAGCTAGGGACTAAAATCAAATATTAAAAGATAGATTTTCAAACAAACATGGTGTCTGTTTAATAGCACACGTCAGGCCAAATTTCTCCCATAAATAGTATTGAGTTCAATAGATATCTGTAAGGAAAAAGCTAACTCTTAGCTTACAAGATACAAAAATAACAAAATCTGATTCCAGATGCATTGCTGACTGAACTGTAAAAGTTAAGCAATGTAAAATTTACAAAAAATATTTCCGAATATGTTAATAAATAGCATGTAGAAATATTTTAAACAAACTAGGAAACATTAATTATAAAGGAAGTTATTGATATTTTGGATTTTGCTAAAATTGAGAGTTCTACTCATCAAAATGTATCATTAAGGCTAAAAAATAGGTCCCAGACTATACAATATATTTGGAACTCCTACTTTGAAAAGGACGTTGTCAAGAAACAAAGACCTTTCTACTAATCAGCATGTGAAAATTATTTGCTTTTATAAATGAAACAGTAAAATGGTATAGTAAACAAGCATATTTCAAAGGAAAACACTCAAATTGACAAATACAAAATATACTAGATTTCACTTGCTATTGGGGGAAAAAATAAAGCCACAATGAAAGCTCATAAAACATAGTTATCTTAAAAGCTGACTATGAAAATATTAGCAAGATCATGAGCAAGAGATATTTAGATACAATTAATGGTAGTGTGATTTGTTACAGCTACTCTAGAAAACTTAATGAACATATAAATGCCAAATAATGCAGATAACAGATGTCCAAAAATAAAATTATACCCCAAATGTGAAAATGCATCAGAAAACAAACAAGAATATATGTGATAACACTCATTTGTTTCTTCATCCTTTTTATTCCTTGTTTGACATTTCACACATACATATAATGTGTTTTGAACAAATATACACCTTTCTTCCCCATTAAAATTCTTTCAAGCTACCTATCATTTTTTCCTTCCAATTTTATGTGTTCTATTAAAAGAAAAACTTAGTGGGTCTACTTAGAGCTGTCTGTATTGCAGGAGTTTAGGACTGTCTGTATATACATGAGTTACATCTCATATCTTGCATCTCTGAAAAAAACTGAGTTGCCTTCTCACACCAGTCATAAGTTGCCAATAATTCCTTGCCTAGGGGTAGGATAACATAAGACCTCTCCTCTCTTGGATTTTGTCTAGCCTGATGTTGCACAGGTCTTGTACATGTTGTCATAACAGCTGTGAGTTTATATGTTCAGAAAAATAATTTCATAGTAGTCATCCACTACCTCTGGGTTTTACAATTTTTCCCAGCCCTTCTATGATTATTCTTAAACCTTTGGAGGAAGGATGTAATATAAAACTCCTATTTAGGGCTGGTCACTCTGCAGCCTCTTTCTATATTTTGACCAGTTGTAGGTCTCTGTTTTCATTACCAAATCACAGCAAATAGAAGGTTCTCTGATTAAGATTGAAAGATATAACAATCTATGTGTATAACTATACATCACAAGGAGTTGGTTTAATACTATTACCATTTGCAGAATAATAGTTGTAGGGTATTCCATAGGGCCTTGACCTATATAATAGGTTCTTGACCCAGTTAACAGTGCCAGATACAGAATCTATCTCATGGAATGGGCCTGAAATCCATTCAGAGAGAGGTTGGTTGCTCCTATAACAGCCATGCCACTATTGCAGCAGTGGAGCTATCTTGTCTGGCCAGTCACATAAATCATAGAACTCACAGCAGGATGAGACTGAAGATCACTTTTCTTCTCTAGTAGCACTTTCCAGCCCATTGAAGGCTAGGCAGTAAGAATGAAGTGTCCATATCAGTACCAGTTAGTGTGAGAGACATGAGGGCAATGTAAAGATAGGACTGTGGGGAAAGGTGACAAACAAAAGTGATCTTTTTAAAAATTACACAGAAACTTGTTACTGTAGAAAATGAATTATAAAATACAGGGAAACAATTCCCTGTATAGGTTATTAAACAAAAAGTCCAGTGCATGTAACGGGTGACTATTTTTGGAGTTGGTGTTCAGTGGTGCCCCACAGACATCCAAGCATTACATACTATTTACTATTGCTCTTGATCAACCTCCAGAACCTAATTGTAGAGCCCTTTTGCTAACACCACAAGCTTGAGTCACAGAACATGAGACAATCTATATTCCTAATAATCAAAAACTGATAACTACATATCAGTGTATAAAAACAAATAAATGTATTATAGTATATCCATATAAAAGAACAGCATTCATAATCAGGAGTAAGTGAACCATTGCCATACACTCATGCACAAATGAAGAGTAATAATTTATCCACCAGGCATAATGTTAAGTGATATGTAAAAGAAATGACACACTACTTTTAAAAGTGCAACAATTAGCAAAATTAACCACATGATAAAAGTCTACATCATCAGCATTGGGAAAAAACTTTATATTGTAGCCTAATATTGTAAAACCTAAGAGACTCAGCAACACTTGTGGCAATTATGCAACAAATATATGACCAAAATATAATTATAAAGAAGTAGGAAATAAACCCATTTGGATGTATAGCCTACACAAACTAAGACAGAATTACATTATCAGGGTTAGAGGATACCAGAGGAGAACTGCTGTGACTAATAAGGCAATGTAGGACACAGGAAGGCAGAGCATGTGAAAGTTGATCAGCTACATGGAGGAAAAAATTCTGTGACAGTAATAAAGGGCTCATCTCAGAGAAAGAATAGAAACAGAACTTTTGCAGAGGATCAGTTCTTGTGAGCAGGAATGAGTTGAGACAATCTAGGTACGATCCAACTAGAAATCCTTGCCAGAAAGATGCTTGCAGGGGTATAAGGATACTTAGCTTGATAAATATGTTTAGCCGGGGAGAAAAACAGAAATACTTAATTTTTTTTTCTTTCATTTGGTAAGAAAAATAGACTGTTGAATATATATAGATATAGATATGTAATATTTTGTTGTGTCCCATGAAATTGAAATGTTGGGAATTCTGCTAACTGACTATATTTCAAACATGTTGTATGTTACCCCTTGCTGACTCTCTACTGAATTTCAATGCAAACCTGTACATTTATTCCAGCCTTCAGCAGAGCTGATTGCTTTTGTGGAGATGTATTGATGAAATGCTTGTATTTGAGCAGAGCAAAGTTACATAGCTGATTTGATTCTAGGTAAGCAGTACTGAATAGGCTTTGCTATGGGACAAAATATACAACATTCATATAATAGCTCTTATAGACCCAGGGATGGGGCCAGGGCTGAGTCCTAAGCAGGGCGACCCACTCAAGTGCCTACCTGTATTCCAACTGCATAGCAGACTATCTTTCTTTACTTAGTTCAAGAGCAGAGAAAGATGGAAGCTCCAGGAAACACCAGCTCCAATATAGCCATACTCCTATTTCTTTATAAATGACCGAAGAAAGTGGGCAAATAAAGGTCCCCATACCTATAACCCTAAGGTGAAATGACTTTGAATCTCACATTTGGACTTCTCCTGATTCACTTTCCCTTGTATCTACCAATTTGATATGGGTTCAGTTATAGTCTTGAGGTTTCTTTCTTGGGGATCCAAATGAAAGTCGTCTATACATTTATGACATCCAGAAGCCAGAAACAACCCAGATGTCCCTCAACAGGGGAATGGATACAGAAAATGTGGTACATTTACACAATGGAATACTACTCAGCTATTAAAAACAACTTCATGAAATTCTCAGGCAAATGGATGGAACTAGAAAATATCATCCTGAGTGAGGTAACTCAGTCACAAAAGAACACATATGGTATGTACTCACTGATAAGTGGATATTAGGCAAAAAGCTCAGAATACCCATGATACAACTTACAGACCATATGAAGCTCAAACAGAAGGAAGACCAGTGTGGATGCTTCAGTCCTACTTAGAGGGAGTACAAAATAATCATAGGAGGTAGAGGGAGGGAGGGACCCAGGAGGGAGAGAAGGGAAGGGAAAATGGAGGGCAAGATCAGGTGTGGGAGGAGGTGGAGGGTTTCAAAGGGACAGAGGGTCAGGAATTTAAATGGAGGTGTGTAACAATGGGGGATGGGGAACTGGGGGTAGCCACTAAAAAGTCCCAGATGCTAAAAAAACAAGAGGTTCCCATGACCCAGCGACCCAACGGGGATGTCATTAACCAAAATACCCAACAAAGGGGATAGAGAAGCTGTAGAGACCATATCCAGAAGCTAGGCAAGCTCCCTGGTTGAGGGATGGGGCCACCCACCCATCTCAAAAATATTAACCCAGAATTGTTCCTGTATAAAGGAAATTCAGAGACAAGGACTGCAGCAGAGACTGACGGAAAGGCTATCCAGAGACTGTCCTACCTAAGGATCCATCCCATGTGCAGACATTGAACCCAGACACTATTGCTAATGACAAGAAGTGCTTGCTGACAGGAACCTGATATAGCTGTCCCTGAGAGGATCTACCAGAGCCTGACCAATACAGATAGGGATGCTTGCAGCCAACCATTGGACTGAGCATAGGGACCCCAGTGGAGGAATTAGTGGAAATACTGAAGGAGCTGAAGGGGTTTGCAACTCCATAGGAAGAACAACAATATCAACCAACCAGACACCCCAAAGCTCCCAGGGACTAAACCACCAACCAAAGAGTACATATGGAGGGACCCATGGCTCCATCTGCATATGTAGCACAGGATTGCCTTAGCTGGCATGAATGGGAGGCAAGGCCCTTGTCTTGTAGAGACTCGATGCCCCATAGCAGGGGAATAATAGGGCAGTGAGATGGGAGTGGTAGGTAGGTAGGGGAGCACCCTCATAGAAGCAGCGGGAGGAAGGATAGGTTAGGGGGTCTGTGGAGGGGAAACCAGGAAGGGGGATAACCTTTGAAATGTAAATAAATAACATAACCAATAAAAATAACTTAGACAAAAACATGAAAATAAATCTGAACGAAAAAAAAAGAAAAAGAAAAAGTTGCCTATACATTGAGGTGAGAAGCATCATAACCTAGAACACTTACATGAGGATGAGTCTGAATTGTATTTGAGGATATTAAAGTTAAGTTGAGAAAACTAGTTCTCATGTCTAGTTTGGCACACAGGATTATGCTTTAAATATGAGAACAAGCAACAGAATAAGATCATATGGACAAGGTCCTTCAAAGAAAGGGGTACATGAATGAGCCTAGTACAGCGAATAGAACTTTGAGTTACATTAGAACATAACCATGGATTCTTTCTCCCTGTATATGTCCTTAATGCTTTCATGACTAAATTCTAATCTTTTTAAAGAGAAAATGAGACAAGACTAAAACACACCAAACAACTATAGTTGGTTTTAATGTTTTGTTTGTTTGTTTAGGTTTTGCTTCAGAGCACCTAATAGATTACTCAACACGTACTAGCTACAAAAGTCTTGGCAGAAAAGAAAATAGACATGAAACTTTCTTGGTGAATTCCCAGAACAGAGGTTCAAAACCATAAATAAAGATAAATTGGATAATTGGAATAAAAGTCATAAAATTTGTGATTCCTCCAACCATAAAAATTGAAAAACAACTAATAATTGCATCATTCATTTTTCTTTTTTAGGGTAGGGTCTTGGTACATAGCTCACAGTGACCTGAAACTCCCCCATCCTCCTGCCTTACTCACCGATATTCAATTCTGATAGGATTGAGAATTTCAGTATGAATGGAGAGTGTAGCTAGATGCCAACAAAGCCCTTGAGACTCTTTTTTTCACTCTTTATTAACAACAGTTAATAAAGTCTTACCTCTAAGATGTTTCTTCATACATGTTCAAGCTTCATCAAGGTGCGTGCCCATCAGGCACACCTTAGGGTTCAGTTCCTTGGTGCTCCCTGTTGGGAAGCAGGTTTGTGAGAGGAATTTGAATGTAGGGAAAGCAGGACCCTCAGAAAACGATTAATGGAGTCTACACTCTCAAAGGGTAGAATACATAGCTTAAAAGTGGATTGTCATGACTCAAGGTCATCCGTCAAACATTTCAATTCCAGTACTATTTATCCTTCTGCTTTTTGCCCAAGGCCTGCTGGTGCCCTGTCCTTGAACTTACAGAATCATGAGATAAAAGAAGTCTATTTCCTTAAGGTCTCACTATTCTATTACAGTAAGAGAAAAGAAACTAAGATAATGAATTTGAAGATACTAGTATTGTCTAAGAATCCCTGATGAAGCGATCATTTTCATTGTCTATGGCTTCAGTTTGTGGTACTTTAAGTTCAATATTGTGAGTCCTCACAGTGCATGAAACACCTCCTGGCTTCGCCTTCAGAACAGGGGCATCCTAACATACCCAGACAGCTTTGCAGATTAAAGCATAACCACCACCTGTGCTTTATTTCATTCAGTCACACTATCAGGGTATTGCAAAAGATTTGCCAGCACTATTCCTGGAGGTCCGGAGTTTAAAAGTCTTTTCCCTCTTAGATAAGAGGTGAAGTGTGCAAAGCAGAGCACATTTTGCTCCTTTTGAAATCAAGGACAAAGGGTAAAGAAAATGCTTTTACAGTTCTGTTTAGCCATGCTAGTTTGTTAGAGGAAAGTTGTTTAAAGCCTGCCTCTGCTCAATCCAAATCCCTGTTTAGATAACACAGTCATATCTCCCTGATCCAGCTACTCCCAGGCTGTATTATACTCCCCCTGCATTCCTGTCTTGAGGTCAGGAAGTGAGTCTCTTGAACCCATACTATTTCGACAGAGAGCTTAAGGATACCTTAACCCAGCAATGCTGGATGAAGTGTGAGAGGACCTTGGGTCCAATGTGCCAGCCCTGACATGTTTAGCTCAGCTCCCTAATTGAGAAGCTCCTCACGAGCCTCCAAGGAGATGCTGTGTCCTAGAGGTGGTAGTAGGTTTTTCTCTTCTCATCTGGATAATAAGATTTTCCAGGTCACCAAAGCCAGGGAGGCTTGGAAAACAAAGCCTTCTTTGTTAAACAAAGCAAGTTGTATTTAGACTTTCTGTCTTTGAGTTTAGGTAAATGACCCAAAACCATCACCAAATGATTGTGACTATCGAGGGATCTTTATGAAAAAAAGGCACCCTGTGAAGCCTGAGAAGCTAAGAAGACTGCTTTTAGTTCAAATCCCTTCTTTGAAAGATGTAGAGTTGGGGGCTTTGTTCCAAAGAATCCAGAGAAATATCACAGAGCCAAAGGCAGCACCAGACTCTATAAAGTCTGAGAATTGTAAATGCATTTGTTTTTCCAGCCTTGATATGACAGATTCATTTTTGTATATAAATTCAAGAAGTAGCCAGCATTGTCATGTAAGCAGAATTCAGTGATGTTTCCTTTTCTACTTTAGTGGCCTGCTCTGCTCTGTATCAGTTAAGACTTCTAAACCAAGGAGGTGAGCCAGACAAATTTTTGACAACTAGAAAACTGTATTTCCACAGAAATGTAGCATAATCTCAATTTCTAACAAACATAGCAATATAGTATACTATGTTAGATACAGTTAGCAGATATAACTGGAAATTATTTTCTACCTTGTCATTATAAGACCTGTCAAACCATAGCAACCAAGAAGAAATAACTTTAAATAATTAGTTGCATTACTCTGAGAGTTCTTCCAATTGGCTTTGAGATTTAAACGTGAGTATATTTGATCTCTTGAGCAGAAAGGAGCCTGAATTAAGAGTTAAGTGAAAATAAGACATGCCTCTTGAACAGAGACAGTAGCTGCCTCGACCCCTACAAAAAGCTGTTTGGCTGTAGTGAAATCCTTATGTTATGAGCCTTGTATCACAAGAAGCTGGAAGTCCATATTTATATAATATATCTTCCAGTATAAGAATATAGTGGCATCCTATTGTTATTTGAATCTAAAATGCCTCCCTCCCCCAGTGTCCTCCCAGTGTACCCTACTACACAGAATTTATATCACCCTCCACAAGATGAAACTTAGACATGGCACCATTGTCAGGAGCCAATAGCTAGACAAATCATGAGCCCTAAGAGAGAACCTTCTGCTGTTGTTTTGAGAAATAGACACAGTATTAAATTAACTTATAATGACTTATTTGTGACATCTGTAGATTAATGCATTTCTCAACCCTTACCTGGGAAGGTTCTATTTGCAGTAGATGTTGAATAACACAAAGAGCCACTGACCAAGGTAGAGAGAATAAGTTGATACCCATCCTATACTGGACTTTTATGCCACACCCTCTCCTCTCAAGGCTCAAGGATCATTGTGGAATTGTGGCAGAAAAACTGAAAAAGCCAGAGGTGGTAGATGCAAACAAGAACACGGTATTCTCCAGACACGACAGGGTAGCTTTACATATGAACTCATGGTGATTATGACAGCATGGACAAGCTTAAGACAGACCAAACCTCAGCAGGGATTGGGACATAAACATGAGTTTCCATCCAAGCTGAGGAATGATTGGCAATTGATAGCTTCTGAAGGAGAGTCAGTTTTCTGTAAGACTGTTACTTCTGGTAACTCGACCATGCCATACATCCAATAATATGTGAGTAGTAGTTCTACTTGCCTTCCTGAAATCAAAGGCAGGACTATATGGCTGAAGACACTGTATAACTTGGACATGGGGCATGGAAGAATGGAGCTGGAATTGATACAGAATCTTCCTCCCTGAGGATTGGCTCTCATAGTATTTAAAGGTACTTTGCAAGATACCAAGGGAAAAAGCAATTAATAGCTTACCCAGCTACAAAGCTTATGAACTACAATGTGCAGCATGACAAGATATTCCCCAGGGTGGAATAATGAGGATGGAATAATGGTGCTTACATTTTGGGAGGAATCAATAACTGTCTAATTGGACTCAAAGCCTTCTCAATAGGAAGGAATTCATGCCTGGGACTATAAACCTAGTCAATATAAGGCAGGTGTACTGGCTGGTTTTGTGTCAACTTGACACAGGCAGGAGTTATCACAGAGAAAGGAGTTTCAGTTGGGAAAATGCCTCCATGAGATCCAGCTGTAAGGCATTTTCTCAATTAGTGATCAAGGGTTCAGGGCCCCTTGTGGGTGGTACCATCTGTGGGCTGGTAGTCTTCGGCTCTATAAGAAAGCAGGCTGAGAAAGCCAGTAGAAGCAAGCAAGCCAGTAAGGAACATCCCTCCATGGTCTCTGCATCAGTTCCTGATCCCTGACCTGTTTGAGTTCCAGTCCTGACTTCCTCTAGTGATAAACAGCAGCATGGACATGTAAGCTAAATAAACCCTTTCCTCCCCAACTTACTTCTTGGTCATGATGTTTGTGCAGGAATAGAAACCCTGACTAAGCCGGGCAGTGGTGGCACATGCCTTTAATCCCAGCACTCGGGAGGCAGAGGCAGGTGGATTTCTAAGTTCGAGGCCAGCCTGGTCTACACAGTGAGTTCCAGGACAGCCAGGGCTACACAGAGAAACCCTGTCTCGAAAAACCAAAAAAAGAAAAAAACAACAACAACAACAAATAAAGAAACCCTGACTAAGACAGCAGGTGAGAGCCTACTACTTTGACTTTCCTAAACAGGTATAATTTCCAATTGCATTCTAAATACTTATTCTTATATCCACAGATAAGTTTAACTATCACCTCTAGTTAAGAGAAGCTCCTTTTGGCAGTGGACAGAGATCATCACAGAAAGCTACAACCAGTTAAAATGAAGAGATTAACCTACCATGACCTGTTGGAATGCCCAACCCCAATCGACACATCTTCAATACAAACCCTATATCTAAGGCTCAGGGAACATTGTGGAAGAGAGTGAAAAAAACAAGTTATAAGAGCTAGAGTACCAGAATTCTTCTATGATAGTGCCCTTCTAGTTTTATGTCAACTTGACACAAGCTGAAGTTACTGGAGAAGAGAAAGCCTCAATTAAGAAATGCCTCAGTAAGACCAGGCCATAGGTCTGGGCACTTTCTTAGTTATTGTCATGGGAGGGCTCAGCCCATAGTGTGTGGCACTATTCCTAGGCTGGTGGTCCTGGGTTCTATAAGAAAGCAGGCTGAGCAAGTCATAGAGAACAAGCAGCACCCTTCTGTGACCTCCTCAACAACTCCTGCCTTCAAGTTCCTGCCCTGTCTGAGTTCCTGTCCTGACTTCCTTCAATGATGAACAGTGAGTGATATGGAAGTGCAAGACAAATAAACTCTTTCCTCACCAACTTGTTTTTTGGTCATGGTGTTTCATTGTGGTAGCATAAACCCTAACTAAGATAGATATTGAGCAGTATTCATTAAATCTTAACAGGTGATAACACCACTTTGCATTCCAATGTGAATGGCAGAATTCTCACAAGGTTTCACCCTTAGATGAAGAGTTATTGACAAAGAATGATGCTAAAAAAGAGAGAGATTAAATTTTCTTCAGTGATGAGTGCCCTCATAAGTTATCCAGTCACAAATGGTCAATCCTAAACATATATATACATATGGGCAAAACTAATGGACTCATCAGGTGATTTTTGTATTTCCATATATGTGTGAATGTATATATGTGTATATATACATATGTAATTGAAGAAGAAGAAGTCATGAATATGAGAGGAAATAAGAGAAATATGGGAGGAATTGGATTGGGAAGTAAATAGAGTATTCATAGATGAACTCATCAGAAACAATGTAAAAAGAACTCTTATCAACATTTTTTTAAAGGATAAGAGAAGAAAATGGTATCTAGAGTTATGCTCTTTGTCTCACTTCTTTATCAGTTAAAATGTGTTCTAATTTTACTTCCCATTTCAGAAGCTGCACTCACAGAGAAGAAAGAGAGCTGTTGTTACTCTACTGACTCTGCTGAAGAGTTCAAACTCCAGTTTGTCTGCCTGGAGCCATATATAGGAAACATCCAGTTTCCTCCTGACATTTTTTTTTTTTCTGAGAAGCTGATGTTTTATCAACATTGTTGATTTTCTCATCCGTTTTTTCTCTCTGCTGTTGACTTTACTCTGCAATATTTTACTTAATGCATCAACCTCCTTATATCCTTTTTTCAGAATTCTGCTCAGTTTATAGTCAAAATCTGAAAACTTCCTGTAGCATTTTACCAACTTTGGTACCTTTGAGTTTAGTAGGTAAAGAATTATATTTTCAGGAGTCACACTGCCTTGGCTTTTTTTCTGCATAGAAATTTGTATTCCTTTTGGGTTTGATATTTCTTCCACTTTTTACTTATAGACTCTATTAGTTACTTTTCTGTCACTGTGATAAAATACCATGGCCAGAAGCAACTTCTAGAAGAGTTTATTTTCAGATTACAGTTTCATATGTGCGAGTCCATCACAACAGGGAAGCACAGCAGCAAACAGAGAACATAAAAGCTGGAGGAAGAAGCAGAGTGTTCACATTGTCAGCCACAAGGGTGAAACAAGCAAAGAGAGCAGAGTGGAGATGACACACGTTTTCCATCTCAAAGCCTGCTCCCAAAAATGTACTTTCTCCATAAAAGCTGCATCACCTAAATCTCTCTGAAAGGTGTCACCAAGCAGCAGCCAAGTAGTTCATATTAGAGTACAAGGGGACTCTCATTCAAACCACTACAGGGATCTTCTTATTGAACAGTGTACTCCAGAGGGCTCAGATTCCAGTACTAATCAGAAAAGAGAAAACAAATTCTTACAATAGAATCATACTGTGTAAAGGACAGAAATACTCTGAAAATTGGCTAAGGTACAATCATGCATCACCAGGAATGACAAAAACAAGAACAATAAAACTACTCCAGAATGTGCTATGAATCTAACAGTTACTTGTGGCAATGGGAAAATATTTAGTGGGTGAGATATAGTAAGAAGGCATTGAAAGAAGCAAAATAAAGAAGAATCTAGGTTAACTAAAGAAAGGCGACAGAGCAGCAGAAGGAGAAGAAGAGGAGAAGGAGGAGGAGGAGGAAAAGGAGGAGTAAGAGGAAGAAGAAGAGGAAGAAGAAGAAGAAGAAGAAGAAGAAGAAGAAGAAGAAGAAGAAGA